>CAWUHX010000139.1:230866-780807 GCA_963922205.1 Romanomermis culicivorax | reverse complement strand
GTTGGTAGACTGCAGCATTATTATAACCACTGTATTGTTTGTTCCTTGTGTGCTTAGGAGCAGAATAAAATCCTTAAATTATTTTTATGGGATTGTACAGCCAGGAAATGGAGAATCATAATGTAAATAAGTCATTTTATGGTCTATCATTCTTCATCTCCTGCCTCATATCAAGAACAAATAACAAGGGTGAGTGTTGAAACTCTTCAAATATATAGAGGTCACATACCTTCTTGAAAGATATATTTTGAACATCATTTTCTAATTTATTGTTTGCATTCTGCCATTCTGTGTAGGATTATACTATGTAAATAAGTGAGGGATGAATCATTTCCTCAGAAGATCTGAGGAATTTTTTTCACCAATTCAGTTTTCCTGCTTTTGGGTAGCTGATACAATGCAGTTGAAGGTGCACTTCCACCTAAATTCCATGTTGCTGGTGTTTATTTTACACCTCAAAATAATGACAATAGAAGCAAATAAAGGAATAATTTACCAATGCACAATATTTATACATCTCTCACCCTTAAGCTGTCAGCCAAAAGGTACAGTATCAAAGTTTTCAAATAGAAGGCCTTTGACATAGAATACATGAAATTTCTTTGATACTGTTTGCATTATGACTTTATGTCCAGCATGTTTCCATCCAATGATATGTGATTGATACTACATTAATCTCTTGTCATGCTCCCCATTAGACAAATCAATGAACCATGTTCTTCAAGCTGTGGAAATTGACCTGCAGGCTGGCTATTTTTGTAAGTGTTGTTCCATGTACTTTGGTGACTGATGACTTCCCATTGTCAATAGAGTGGGAGACCATGTATACACAGTTTTTTGACCACCACTCACAAATTCAGAAATTAAGGTGGTAATACAATATTCCTGAAATTTAATGGTCATTTCTTCTAAAGACCAACTAATTGATACTTTGTATTCATCATGAATCTGTCGGTTGTCCAGGTAGATGACAGTATCCTGTCAAAGTTGAGCACTCCCTTGCCCAATTCTTCAACGTAGGATTATAATCAAGTGTGCTTAGGCAGTGGTATATTTGGGAATAACTGGATTGGTATAGGGTTATATTTCAGCTAGGTCACTTTTTTGGCATAAGTGACTGACACCAAATGGTCACTGATGATTGTAATGATATGTACAACAGTCTAACTATCAAAATAACAAATGGGAAATTCATTTGGATTCCATAAGAGATGTTTTGATCTGATTATTCTGATGATGAAACTATGAAAAAGCAGGCCTATTTATGCTGCCAAAATATTTTACAATTTTTATAAATGCTGAAAAAACATATCTTCTGCCAGAATCAATTCCACCCAAGTATAGCATCAGCTTCCTATAGATTTCAAACAGGCAAATAAAAATCATGTGCCTTGAAAGAATATAAAGTATTTATTATTTTAATTCCATGAATGAATTGACATACTGTCCAAAAGTCCATTATTTTCAATTTGTGAGTCATATCTCAAAACATATTCATTGTGCCAGACTAGGTAAATTTGGTCACTGGCCCAAATATATATAAGTGGAAGGAAAACAAATTGAAAATGGCCTTGACTACTTTGTGTCCAACATCTACTGTTATACAATTTGCATGTGAACCACATGCCACAGAGAAGGCCTTCTCTAGTTCATCATGATTACATGATTCAGTCCTCTGCTCTTTTATACATCTGTGGGGAAGAGGAAACAATAATTGAACACCATGTGGGAATGGCAAAACAGGATGAAACGGGTATTTTGAAGGCATTCACAAGACATTTAACAAGACCTTCATTAGTTTGTTCTCTTGTGTAATGGACTCAAAATCATCCATAGTAATCTTTAGATGACCAACAGGATATGTCCCATATTTCTAAGTGTATGGGTATGAACAACATTTTGTATGTGCTCATTCTGCTTGACTTTATGATACAGTAATGCTTAAAATTATTTGAAGGTTATGCAACATATTAAATGAAAATTTTTCCATCATACCATGTTAAGGATTCAATAGCTCAATATATCTTGTGCATGAATTAAAAACTTTCTTTGTGTTTGCATCTTTCCATAGGGAGTTTGCACTCTCAAAGCTCTATAACCTGCAGCCCATGCTCATGCATAAGATAATATTTTCCCTCTATGGTGTGCAAGTAGGCCTCCTGTACATTTCTCCTACCATCAGCCATTATCTTGTTTTGATAAAGAATGCACTCTGGACACCAGTATCTGTAGGACTGGTTAAAATTCAGACTACATCACTGCATTTATTATCAATTCTATGGGGCCCAATGCATACTTTACTAATTATTTGGATGGTTTGGATATGGATATCATTATTTTTATTTAGCCATGTCAACCACAGAATAGCTTTAGCAGACTGCACATCTCCTTTATGATATCCATTTCGGGATATGAGACCTATAGCTTTTGGTTTCAAGCATAACTTTCTGAATACCAAGCACCAGGTGCCATCAGTGATTTTCTTTACAGGATCCACAGTAGTTTCTATCATGAAGAGAATTTCACACTGGCTTTCTGCAAAACATCAACATCACTATCACAATATTATTAACTCTTCTTGGAAGTTGAGTACCCTCCTAAAACACAGCATGATTGTTTGCTTTAATACTTAATAAAATGTAAATATACTTTTACCTTCCCAATTCGATTCTTGTCTGTGTAAAGTTGCTATGAGCAATGAGTTTTCTACTGGATAGAGCATAGTACAATGCCTCATGCCATGAGCCCATATGGCTCGAATTTCTGACTTATTGAACATATGAGGAAAAAGTCTTTTGGCTGACTCTTTACACTGAAGGCACTGGGTAGCCCTGACAATGCCATAAGCAAAAATTGAATGAAGTCAATCTATCTTTATACTGAAAACTGACAAGGAAATTTTCTGCAATCCTATAAAACACACTGCTCTCAGACACTGCAATTATACTTTCTACTGAATCTCACTTCAGTCCCATCTTTAGAAGCAATCCCCTTCACCATACAGGTATTGCAAGATGAAATTTGCATCGAATCCTTTTGCATTTTGGGCAATGGCAATTGTGTTACTCAATTTAGGGCTAAATAAAAACGCAGTCTTCACCTTTGAAGATTTGCTTTGTGAATCCACATCTTGTGCAGTAAGCATCAAAGTCCTTGGCAGTCATCACAAATGGGTATGATCAATACAGAAATTTGGCACATGCAACAGCACTTACCCCAACTTATTTTCCCAGTCAACCCTCTCCTATGTTATCCCAAAGTCAGAAAAGACAAACCAAGGTATAGTTTCAACATCATTCTACTGTTGTTGCTGGTTTCTGCAGTTTTAGTAGTGCCTCCTCTCATCTTCATCATTTTCAGCACAATCACTGCCATCACAATCATCATCATCTTTGATTTCTTGATCAAAATTTTTTTTCCATTCCGCATAAATGGCCAGAAGTAATAAAGTGTATTCTAGGCATGACAGTCCCATTCTATCCTAGGCAATTTACCTTCTTTGAGCACCTGCTCATGACAAGAATGACGCTTGAAGTAACCACATTTTAACTTATGTATATGTGCATAGCTGACTAGTTTTTTTCAGCTTCCTTCACAGGTTTTAATCCTGTCACAAATTGAGACTACCAATATCAACACCTGACTGGTGAACAGACTGAAATGTAAAACTCCTACTAGGGCCTTGATATCCCTGCACATACTTGCACAGATGATTCTAATAGCAATGATTACACTCATTACAATAGGTAATCTTCCCTTTTTCAAGGGTGTCAATGTCGACATGATGAACACTTGCTGATGCATCAGTGAGTTGTTCTATCATTATATGTTACATTGACATCTGGGCACCAATAACCAGACATGTAAAATGCAGCATTGAGGGTAATAATGGTAAACGGAATCATGGTGATATAAGTTGGATAAACTTTCTCAGCATCATTGTTTTTTACCTGATAAGAGGACAAAATGTTTTCTCTACAGTTTCACAAAGTTTAAGACAAGAAAAACTTAGAAATTCATGGCACAATCTTGCTGAAAACTGTGATCCTATATTCAGGTATCACGTAACATATCATATTCAACTCTCGAATACCACAGGGCCTTTTGTGGTCTTCTAGTCTAGCTTGAACCACCAGCTCATGAGCTTTCCCTGTTTGGAGACAATGAGGATGGGAATTTTTGGTCCAAATGGCATTCCATCGATATTCCAGATTATGCTTATTTAGCACTTCAATTGCAACAATGACAGCCCTTGTGAGGCAAAGGTTATCACCCTTGTTAGTTATGGGTATGAAACAACCACCAACCTGCTATTTAGTGAATTATGATAAACAAAGTAATTTGTTCATTGTTATTGCATGAACCAGATGATACCATAACAGTAACAATACTAATCACTACATTAGGGTCCTCAAGATTGATTTCCTTTGCTTGACTGCAAAAACATGCTCACACTGCTCAGCAATAACTTTACCCTTCATAATTCTCCATGGAGAAAAATGCACTTAAATTGACTTATTTAGGTTAGGATGAAAATAAGTTGCACAAGTTTGCAACAAGAGCATCTGTCGAAGTTGTCTCTAGTATTTGCTGCAGAGCCTGAACAAAAATTTCATCTTTATGTTTGTATAAAATTTGATCAACTTCGGAGATTGCCACAAGTTGAATTGTCTAGCCTCTCCTTCTGTTCCAAACTTTCTCACTCTCTGCACTACAGGTTCACTATATAGTAGAATTCTGATGCATCAAATGGTCCACCTGATTGCTGCTCGAGACCACCAACTGTCTCATCTCCATACCATTCATCAACAACCTCAATATCATCATACCCACTACCCTGTTCTTGGTTATTTTTTTGTTGTTGTTCTTATTCTTCTACTTCTTCTGAAGATATGTCTTAGAAATTCTCTAACAGCTGGCAACATAGACATCCTCTTTTAAAAGATATAAACCTCAAATTCTGGTGACTATTGACTGTTGGATTCTAGCAGCCCTTCAACCTGGCATTACGCAATTAAAATGAATTATCCATATTATTGCTGGGCAATGCTATTGATGACAGAAGAAATGCCTCATTATTGTGAAGATGTTCTTACCCAATTTATTTAGAACTTACATATGCAAGTCTTATGCCTGCTGAGTTGAAGAAGTTTTTGGACATAAGCTGAGACACTAATCCCCAATTTGTTGACCATAAAGTTTATTTACAAAAAGTTAAAAAAAGAAAATTACAAAAATTACAAAAAGTTGAAGAACAAAGAGGCCAGAAGAAGAGGGAAATTAAATTTTTTATCAGCCTTGCAATGTCCACACAAATGACAGAGTTGGTGTGTTGGTAATAATGTGGCTGAAGTGAAAAGATTAGCCACAGTAGATGTGGGCCAGTGGATACTGTAGGTTAGGGATAAGTACACCTGGAAAAACCTTTCACTGAAGAGTGAGCATCAATGGATGTAGGAATCATTCCACATGACAAAGGAGTTAATCCACTGATTCCCACAAAGAACCATAGAGGAACAGATGAATTGATGCAGAGGAATGGTACCTAGAATAATAGATCATACTGGAAAGAATTCCATGGAAGGGGGAAAACTCTGGGAAATGATGGTTATGATTGAGTGATTCCCAGAAGAGATCAGTCTGAGAAGAATGCGGTGATTACGAATGGAGGAAGATCACTCGAAGGTGACAACAAAAGAATGGGAACTAATTCCAAGGGCAGGACATCCACATAAACCAAGTCAAGTTTTTGGATATGAGATCTGCAGTCTGTATGTACATGCAGAGATAGAGAAACATACCTACTAACAAAAGCATACCATTGTGATGCAGGTAAAACATACATACACTACAAATACAGTACAAACCAAAAGATATGGGTGCCATACCCCAAAATGAATATCCTGTAAAGAGATATGGAGAAAGCTATTCTGGGTTGACATAGCTAAGCAAACAGACCAATGTCCATATTCAAAATGCACATACCAATAGAGAAGTACACATTGGGCCCTATAGAGGTGTTGTCTATGTTGATGGTAAGAGAGGCTTCTCAATCAGAACAAAATGCTAGCTGATGGAAAGACAAATGCATGGGAGGCCTACTTGCACACGTTAGAGTTAATTCTGTCTTATGCATGAGCATGGGCTGCAAGTATTGGAGCTTAGGTGTGTGAACCAGTAGAAATACTAAAGAAAAATGCAAACTTGAAAAAGGTTTTTTACTTCATGTACTAGATATTTTGTCATTAAATCCTCTACATGGTAACATAAAAAATGAATACAGCATGTTGCATAATCTAACCATTTTTAAGCCTTTTGTAGTAGCTGTGTGAATGCCTCAGAACTGTATCATTAAGTAGAGCAAAATGAACATATATGGTACACTGATATATGATGCTCCTACCCATACAGTAAAAATATGCTACATGTAGTGTTCATGATTCAGAAATATTTATGGATGAATTTGAGCCCATTACAAAGAAAACAAGTGGCATGAAGGTCTTGTTTAATACATTGTGGTGTGTCCAAAAAAGGCCTTCATCATCCTGTTTTGCCCTCCCAATCAGGTCCTAATTTTCTGTTTCCACTTTGTGGAAGATCCTCATACTAGCAAGAGACTGAATCATGTAAGGATGATGAAGCAGAAAGGGCTCAGTGTATGACATAGGTCACACATAACTTGTATGAGACAGTAGATGTTGGATAGACAGTAAGTAGAGCCCATTTCAATGTAATTTTCTTTCCATTTCCAATTATTTTCTTAGGTTATGAGAATGATAATTTTAATTTCTCGGAAAAAATGTGGAAAAATGAACTATATGAGGTTTAGACAGTTTGAGTGTAGCTGAATTTTGTAGGATAAATTTTGCTGCTTTTCTTTGGGTCAGCCCACCCTTTGGTTGCAAAATGATGGATAAATATATATAAGAAGCTCTAATGAGAGGGTTTCTAGTCAACTCAAATTGGTTCAACATTACATGTGATTCATCGGAACATCACAACAGATGTCGAATGTGGCTCATGCCCAATTTAACCGACCATGCTTTTATGCACCATATCTTTCTCCATAACATACATGCCCACCAAAATGGAAAGGCCAGTCACTTAGGGCTCCATCTGTTACAACACCAAATATTGGTTAGTGTTCTGTCTAGCTCATCTATTTGGAGACCCAAATTGGATGGCCATTCATATCTGAATCAGAAAACAAGTTTTTTAACTGATTGAAATACGATTTTGGAAAGTTCGCTAAATAAGACTATATTTTATTTATGTGTTTTAATGTTTACTTTTGATTGACATTATTCTTTTGCAAATTTCAGTTTTTATCATTCAACCTGAATGTGCACCAAACAAACCAAGCTTCTTTAGTACTTTTAGCTCTATAGAACCATGCTCCCAGTTTTATAACACAATAGATAGACACAGTTTCATGGACAATCATTATTAGTCATTTCTTTGAACATCTTCAGAATTATGGTATATAGGTGCTTAGGTTTAGAGTAAATGGTATGGGAAAAATACTTTGACCTGTATTTCCTGAATAATCTCCCATTTTTAATATAGTCAACAGCATACATGTTGAACGTCCATGAAAACTTGACTGCCACTGCTATGCGAGGTACTGTCAAAGTTCCAACAAAGCAAAATTTTTTCTAGTCCATAAACCACTACTGATGACTGTGAAAAATTGATAATCGAACAAAAAGCTTTGGAATAAAATCTGGGCAATACGTCACATGAAAAGTTAATGACGCTCAGCTGTAGCTTAACTCCTACACAAAACATATGAGAAAGTTAAGCTGTGGCTCAACTTTATATGTTAATACAATTGCTGTTTAGGTGCAGCTCAGCTGCAGTTCTGCTGCAGCTTAACTTTCTCAACATGATTTTGTGTATGAGTAAAGCTACAGCTGAGCTGCAGCTAATGACAAGGGTATAACGTATTGAGTCCTGGGAATAGGTGGAGCCATCCCTAAGAATTATACTTTAGAGAACAAAAATTAAGGCCAGCTTTTTTCCCCTTGTAACTGGCGAAAAATTATTTTCTAATGAAACTGCAGGCAAAAAGTAGATGATGTGATGACTCAATGCAGAATAAAAAAGACTGAAAAAGTTTTGTCAGATATATAAACTACAGTGAGACGGATATTTGAAATTTCAAGAGAATCTGTAACAATTACAGTAAAATCGTGATCAGAGCAGTAGGAAGACTACAGGAAATTACTTTCAGAATTCAGTGGTATGACATTTTTCTCCACATGAAAATTTGAGTCTCTCAATCCCAAAAAATGAGAATTAAGATTATTTGGATTGAAATAGGAAAACATTAAAACTTTAACTAATAGAGAGTGTTGGCTTTCTGCTTATGAAGCTTAATGTTATCCCCAAGACTAAAAATAAGTACAAAAAAGAAAAATGGCTATCAAGCTGAAAACAATGTCAAAAAACATCCCTTTTTCAATGACCATTGATCTTAATTTCCAATGCCTTCATAATGTTGCCCTGGAGTGTATTTTGGTGGGCAGGTGCAGTTTTTTGTATTTGATTGTGTGGAGGCAGGGGAAACAACAGTAATCGTCACAAATATGTCCCTACAAGCATCAGTGTACTCTTATATTTCATTTGTGTGGAGGTGTGGTATTTCAAATGAGGTTTTGTCCACCTGTGTATACAGGGCAATGCAGCCATATATTGTGCTATCAGACATACCAACTAACCTTTTTTGTTTGCTTTGCAGAAGCAAGAAGATCAAATGAACAGTTCCAAAACCCAAAGTCAACAATGAGAAACAGGAATGAAATGAGGAACACATGAAATGGTGAGATCTGAGCTCAATGCTCTGTAGGTGAGATCGGATAAATTCAATGATAACTTAATGGTTTGACTTCCGCCTCTTCTCCTTTCGGTCCTAATTGTAAAGAAGAAATTAGTTTAGAATATTTTGCATAATATTTATAGAAAGGTTACTGTAGTTGGCCTTAATTAATCGTTTTTATATTTTTATTCTTTTTCTATGTAATTAGTAATCTTGTCACTGGTTCCTAGCCACCACCCGACCCCAAGAATTCCAACATTGACCAAATTTCGTTAAAATAACATTGACCAAATTTCATAAAACATTAATCCTAAATCTACAAAATCTATACCAGAGCATATGTGGTTGATTCATTAGCCTTTGGCTAATGCGGTTTGGCCTAAATGCGCCTGTTAACTATTTATCTTAGCAAAAGCTACCTAGTCAAACTATCTTACAAAAAATCCGACCTAATGTCCTATTCTTCCCTAACTTTAATGAAACCTAGGTTAATTTTACCACACCTTAAACTACCATAATCCCCTTACCATAATACCTCCTCACATAACCTAACAATACCAGTTTTAATATAAATATCTAAATTCTTCTAGACTTTTTACTTCTTTTACTTTTATCCTTTTTTTCTTTATCCTAGAATTTTGGCGTTTGCCCATGTTGTTACTTTTTCATCATATTATTCTATATTTTTAAACAACTGATAACTTGGAGATTTTGTGTGTTACTGATTTTATCGTATCGTAGTTACAATTTGCTTGTCATTGTGTTGTATGTTCATATTCCCATAATGGCGCCACGCTTTTTTTTTGCCAGAAAAAGGGTATTCAATTAGATTTTTGTGTGTTTCAAATAAAATTAAAAAAAGAAATCTACATTTTGTCATTTGCCCCTGACAAAAGTTGGCGAGGCTGGTAAAAATTTAATTTTTGGTGACTATACAACAAAATTCTAAAATTTTACAGAAATAAAATTTTTTTTTATAGTTTAGCTGTGCATGTTGTTGTTATTATTTTTCAAAATTTTCCGGTATTTTTGTGTCATTATCAGTTAAGGAGTAAATTATCTAGTGACCAAAGTACAGTTTTCTTAGTGCACAACTTTCAGTTCTACAGCACGGTTCTGTATCAACCAGCATAGGACTTTTACAGTTAATTTTCAACTATTTTGGAGAGCTATCAGATTCTTACTATATTTTCTACAGCACGATTATTCACAGATAATCAGCATAGAAATTCATCATTATTTCTACAGCACTGTTATCAGGTTGAGCTAGTGATAACAAGCATAGGAATTTATTTTCTTGATAATCCTGCAGCACAGTTACTTTCACACATTGTGGGTAACAAGCACATTTAATTTTTGGAAATACTATTTTTCTACAGCACGGCTAGCTTTTCCTTTGTAAATTTGGTTGGCCAGCATAGAAATCTCATTTTTCACAGACAAGTGAAAACTTATTTTTTGTAGTTTCTTATAAATTTTCTTATTTTTTTTTACAAATTTTTACAGTGGACAAAACAAGATCCAGCTCCAAACATTTTAAAAATCAACCATTATCAAATGCAAACTTATCTTTAAGTGACCAGTATAGTACAATTATTGAAAGCGCAAAACAGTCAGTTTTGTGTGAGGACAACAATCAAACTGGTGAAATGACTGATTTTGATCCAAATACACTTGAACTGACTATTAATCGTAGCCCTAAAAAATATTCTCACACCTATTGATCAGACAATGAATGATCTTTATGCTAGATTAGACGATGCAAGCTTAGCTGACACGAACAGAAAAATTTCTGATCTTACTCAAATACTTGAAACAGTGAACCTAGTTGACACTACTGAAGAAATAAGAAGAGCAATGCGATTCAACCCTATCTTGCCCATGAGACCACCTTCAATGTTTTCCGCATCTTTGGGTTAAAATTTGGTTAGAATGGTTTGAGAAATTGGAGCAGTATATGTGTTTACAAGGTATTTCTGACACGGATGATGTGTACAAAAAGGCTTACCTTGAAGCTAATCTAGCAGGAGCAGCACAAGCTTTCTTCAGGGAATTAAAATGTTGCAACAATCCTCCAAATACTTATGATCAATCTAAGCAGGAACTCATTAGAATTTACCCAGATGGTAGAGATTCCGATGTTCATCGGCAAATTATTTATGATTGTAATCAGCATTTCAATGAAACTGTACTAGAATATCTTGATGCACTCGCAAATTAGCATGTGCAGCATATCCTAATCTTGACAAAAATGCAAAAACAGACTATCATAAAACCTATTTCTTACCTGGCCTAAAAAACCAAATATGTGAGGTCATCAATTTTAGAGAATTCTGTCTGATGCATGCAAAGCAGCCTGTTACACAGAGTCACAGCTCATGAGAGAAGATATCTATAATGGCCAATCATCTGCTAATAATACAATCTGTTCTTTAGCATTACAAGATCAGAAAGTGAAAAAACTTGAAAATGCAATTCAGGAATTGCAAAATTAAATTAAATGAACTGCTGTTTAACCACGATGGTATTGTAAGTTGTGTTAAAACGAATACACACACTACCTAAAGAAAATTGTGGAAACCGCTAACCAGAGCAACAATTTCAAAATCCGAAATGTGCAATATGCAACGGAATTGGACACTTGAAACACCAATGCCGATCACCTTGTAGAAATTGTAGTAGGACAGGCCACAAAACGTCAGCCTGCATCATGTCCAAACGGAAAGGTAATCAACATATGATTAGGAATGAAGACAATTTTCAAAGAAACTTCCCACAGCAAAATAATTTTTCAACTAATCATCAAAATTATGGTAATCCAAGATGACCTTTTCATCAAAACACAATCAATTCCATTGATCTAGAAAGATGAAAATTTAGCAATTTTTTATCCAGAGACTACATCATCCTTGTTATCAGATGAATATGTTAACTGTAATTTAGCACCATTTTGTACATGCAAGTACTGTCCACAGTATGGTGGATGACAAAGCAATGATCAAAATTCCTCAACGTCTATACCATCAAAGCAACCTAAGCCAGCAGCTGAAACCCACTTGGAACCAGCCATGGAAGTGGACGATCGTCCTAAAATGCCATTTGTTGACGAGCATCAAATTGCAGTTGACAAATTGACATTTGCTCTCAATACAATTGAGATGGAATGCAATCATGAAGATGATCCCATTGTCAAGGAGAAGCTTACCAAACATGCATCAAATATTAAACTCCAATTATCACAAATTATTACACGTAAGCTAAATGCAATCTTTTCCTTCCTCATTGCCTTTCTACCTATTCTTTTACTTTTCAAGGCTAAAAAAGCCGTCTGATCAACTTTGGCTCACAAGAGGTCGAAGATTTGCAGTGCCAAAAATTTTCAAATAGATTTTAGAAATATTAAATTTGTGTCGATTTTTTACTTTATTATATTAATTTTAGTATCGCCTATCAATGTTTTTAGTAAAGAATATCAAATTTGTGGTGCATCGAAGTCTGGACATGCTCTTGAAACTCCAAAAAATATAACTTGCAGACCACCATCTAAAATGTCAAAACCATACTCCCTAAATGTGTCCGTTTTTGTTCCAAGGAGTGAACCAATCCTTACCAAAGCTTCCAAATGCTTTGTAAGATATCATCTCATGTGCACAAATATGGGTTTCTTTGGGTCCAAAGGGATCGTTACTGATAAAATTTCCACAACAAATGTCAGTCCTTTACAGTGTACCAAAGTAGTTCAAAGTAAAACCTATCACAATCAACCATTAGTAAAAATGCACGAAAGACTTTGGTCCACCAATCAATCCTTGATGCTAAATTTTTCTTGGTGCTGTAAAGATTTTTGTCAAACATCCGAAAATTTTTTCATAGAGGAAGGAAATGTCGCCACTTGGGATGGAAAACTTTTGACCTCTGACCTAGGAGATCTGGGCGGTTGCATACCTACAGCTGGAAAATGTACCAATCATGAAAGCACAATCATCTGGAATCAAACAACCTTCTCACATATTTGTCCAGTAATTTCAAAAGGCTAAAATTAGTGGTATGTACATCATAATTGACCAACTTCTAGGAGCCTTTAAAATTAAATCAGCTTACAAAAATTGTCCGGAACTTTCTAATGCCTTATCTACCTATCAAGGAATTGTACTTATAATCAAAAATGGATATAACATGGACGAACACAATATCAAAAACCTAGCAATCTCTCATCAGATCCAGTAAATGCAAAGCTGAATTATCTTGAGTACAAAATATTTGAAAACGAAAAAGAAAATTTCCAATATGTTTGGCTAGAAATGTGCCAGTATGCTCAAAAATATTTAGATATCATTTGGCAAATGCTTTTTTTTTACCCTACTCTTGGAATCCGTGCTGTGCTTCAACGGCAAGATATAACAGCTGACTTTACTGGCGAAATTTTAACTGTATGGTCCTGCAGAAAAGTAAAAGTTCATAAAACGTATGATGACCATAAAATAGGTTCCACATGTTATAAGTATATACCCGTTCTTGTTGAAAATTATACGATGTTTGTGACCCCAGGTGGTCAAGACCAAACAGAATTTAGTCCGACAGTTGACTGTGCCCATCAACCCGTTTCTATTTTTAAGAAAAACTCAAGATGGACTACTAAAACTGAACCTATTCACGTTAGCCATGTGCCTATGGAACTACTGTAGAGGGGTCATCATAAGATGTTTCAGTTCGATACCCCATCTATTTTTCATGACAAATTGGCTTTAGCGCCAACGACTTTTGCATTTTTATGCCAATATCTATCCAAAACGCAAAAGTTAGAAGCTATTTTGAACAATGTTGTTAACTATACCTCAGCTCTTTCATTACAACCAGACGCAATATATAGTACTCTTTTAGGCGCGGGAACAGGTGTCAAGACCACCGTGCAGGGAGTAGGCCAATCTTTTGAGTACGTTCTTAGAACGGAAGGTGATATATTGTCAAAAAATTTTTCATAACCTTATCAATGAACCCCTTCAGCTTATTTTGAATAGGGTGGTCATCATCCTTATTCTTTTAGCTATATGCTACCTAGCATACGTTTTTCTCATTTGGTATATAGCTAAACGGAAATCTAGACTCCGAAACAGTTGTTCTGCACAGCAAAATATTTCTTTTGGTCGAGCTCTGTTAGAAATGTCTAAGATAAAAACAAATGAAAAAAATAAAATAAAACAGCCCAAGTCATCCTGATTTAATATTCATTTCAACAAAACCAAAGATAATGTTGACATAGAAGAAGCCGTAAATTTTTTCACAGATCATCAAAAGAGAACCCCATACTTGAATGTATACTTCAATGTAAGCTGATCATTGACTGCTACATTGAATGTAACAGTCAATGATCAGCTTACAGTAAAGGCATTGATTGATACGGGAGCTATCTATTCTATCATAGACAATAATATTGTAAAACAATTGCCAAACTTACGAATTCTAGCTACAACAGCTAAGCCTATAGCAGCTAATAAAAGCCCAATCACGCTTCGGGGGGCAGTTTTCCTAACCATCTCATCATAGGATATCTCTGAAATGCTCTTAGTTCAAATACAAGAAAGTTGTACGGCAGAAATGATCCTGGGTACAAATTTTCTCAATCGATTTAAAAGCATCAAATTCAACTGGGAAAATTCTTTTATCCATTTCAAAAATTGCCAAATTCCTTGTGATGGCATGCATTTTAATTCCCCATCAAACTGAAGTGCCATGCTCATGGTGGAAACCGTGTGTCTAGATCCTAGATCAGTAAATGTTACATCTGCTACTGTACCGATGCAATATGCAAAAATTTCCCAGGACATTATTTTTGAACCAAAAGCAATGAACAAAAAATTGCAAAACATTTATTTTGCCTCATCTATTAGCAAAATCACTAATGGTCGTATATGGATGCAAGTTATTAACTTAAATCCATTTGTTGCTAAACTGTTATCGGGCATGAAAATTGGTGACATCAAATGCTTTCTTACTCAACCATACCAAAATGGTATGATAAACTTGATTGGAAATCAATCAGTGCAACCTAAATCATCACTCATCACTCTTGAGTGGGTAAGTAAAAATTGTAACATTTCATCAAATTTAAATGAATCAGACAGGCAGAAACTATTTAGCCTGTTATTGCAATATCCTAATATATATGCTCTAGATAAAAAAGACACAGGATAAACTGCATTAGTTCAGCATCAAATAAATACAGGGGATCATAAACCTATCCGTAAATTTCCCTTCTAAACATCCCCGAAAGAAAAACAAATTATCACAAATGAAGTAAGGGCCTTAGAAGCTAAACAAATCATCCAAAAAAGTACTTCACCATGGTCAACAAATTCAGTCTTAGTAACTAAAAAAGATGGTGGCCATTGGTTGTGTATCGATTTTTGCAGTTTAAACAGAGTAATGAAAAAAGACGTCTATCCGTTACCAAGAATCGACGATATACTTGATACATTGAACGGCATGTGTTATTTCTCAACCCTAGATCAGGCCAATGCCTATTGGTCTATTCCAATTTCAGCCAATGATTGTGAAAAAACAGCCTTTATAACCCCAACCGGCCTCTATGAATTTAATTATCTCCCTTTCAGTTTGTGCAATGCACCTGCAACTTTTCGAGGATTGATGGACTTACTGTTATCTGGCCTACAATGGTCATCATGCCTAGTCTATCTAGACGATATCCTCATCTTTGCCAAAACCCAGGACCAAATGCTGTCTAGATTAAAAGCAGTTTTAGACCGCTTGCAAAAAGGAGGCATGAAATTGCATCTTAATAAATGCAAATTCAGTTTTCAGGAAGTGAAATATCTTGGACATAAAATATTAGCCAAACGTATCAGCCCGGACGACACTAAAATACAAGCTTTAACCATAATCTTAGCTCCAAAATCAGTGGAAGAAGTAAAATCATTTTTGGGCTTAATTTCATACTATAGAAAATTTATTCCAAGCTGTGCCCAACTGTGTCAACCTTTGACTGCATTACTAAAAAAGAATGTCAAATTTGTCTGGGGGGAAAGACAAAATACAACTTTTGATCAACTAAAAAAAAAACTTATGAACCCGCCTTTTTTGATACATCCAGACTTTTCCAAACCATTCATCTTGCAGACAGATACTTCTTTGGATGGTATAGGTGCAGTTCTTACACAAATTGATTGTGATGGTAAAGAGCACCCTGTCACCTTTGCAAGTAGAACGTTAAAATCAGCAGAAAAAAATTATCCCATTACGGAACTCGAAACTTTAGCAGTAGTAGAGTTTGTAAAATATTTCCGACCTTATCTTTATCAACAGGAAGTCATGATCTAAACTGATCACACAGCCGTAAAAGCTGTATTGGAAAAATCGAACCCTGATGGACGCATAGTTTGCTGGGGACTTGCGTTAGCTGGCATGAAACTAAACATTCAACCATGAAAAGGTCACACAAATGCCAATGCCGACACTTTATCAAGATTACCCGATTTTACTGCTAAGCCAGTGTTTAATATAGAAACTGACACCATGGCACGTCTACAAGAATCAAAACTTGAATCCAATGTCAACTCTATTTCTGATGAAGAAATCAATTTACAGAAGTTGCAAAAAGATGATCAGTTTTTGATTCCAATAATCATGTCACTTAGTGACCAAGAAAAATGTGAAGGTTTTCCTAACTATATGCTTAAGAATGGTATCCCATACAAAAATGAAAATGGTATTGGGAAAATAGTGGTTCCTCAATCATTGATAAACTTGGTCATACAAACTCATCATGACGATGAATTAGTGGGACATTTAGGCTCAAGAAAGACAATACAATTAGTTGAAAAAAGATATTTTTGGCAAACCCTAACAAAAGACGTAACGAATTACTGTAAAACCTGTACAGTTTGTCAGAAGAATAAACCACTGCATCAAAAATTCAAAGATCCTCTAAAACCAATTCCAATCGATGGGCCTTTTGAAAGAGTTGCTGTCGATTGTATGGGTCCCCTGCCCTTAACTGAAAAAGGAAATCGGTTTAAAGTTGTATTTATCGATTATTTCACAAAATATATTGAGGCGTTCGCCACACCTGACATTACAGCTAATACCATAGCACAACTTTTTGTTAATCACATAGTTTGCCTGCATGGAGCTCCAAGCATTTTGCAATCCGATCAAGGGACAGATTTTACCTCAAAGCTCATGACAGAAATCACTAGTCTTTTTAATACGCGAAAAATCTGCACGTCAGCTTACCATCCAATAGTGAATGGTGAAGTTGAACACGCTAATCAAACCCTGATCACCCAGATCCATATGTACATTCAGAATGGCAATCATGCTAATTGGGATCATCATTTATCCTACGCAGTTTTTGCAGCGAATATACATTCTAATGCAAGCACAAATCATTCCCCTTTTCAGTTAGTCTATGGACGTATACCAAAACTTCCAATTGATGCTGCCTTACATTTTAATCCCTCAGTTTACTTCGTTGATCTTGATGACTATCAAGTGGAAGATAAAAAATATTTCACACAAGCACTCCTATAATTCAAGATGAAATCCAGAAAGCACAACAGAAATATAAACAAGCATATGATAAAAAGGAGAACAATGTGATTTATAACATTAGTGACTATGTTTGAAAAGAGTCACAGATGATCCGGAAAAATCAAGCTAAAAAGTTGCAACCTATTTTCCAAGGTCCTTACAAAATCCTTGATATAAAATATCCTAATCTTTTTTTGAAAAATCCTAACAATTCAACTGGTGTTGAAACTATTCATGTCAATCAATCTCGACCTTTTGTTGAACCCCATAACGAAAATCAACATGATTTTGATCAAGTGATAGCTCGACCAGATACGGAAGACAAAGAAACTCGATTACAGTTGTAGTCCAACTTTGTTCAAAACCAACATAGATACAACTTGAGAAAATGGAATTGATGAACGAGGACGTTGGCTAATTTACTGGGGGAATGTAAAGAAGAAATTAGTTTTAGAATATTTTGCATAATTTTTATAGAAAGGTTACTGTAGTTGGCATTAATTAATCGTTTTTACATTTTTATTCTTTTTCTATGTAATTAGTAATCCTGTCACTGGTTCCTAGCACCACCCGACCCAAGAATTCCAACATTGACCAAATTTCGTAAAAACATTAATCCTAAATCTATGAAATCTATACCAGAGCATATGTGGTTGATTCATTAGCCTTTGGCTAATGCGGTTTGGCCTCAATGCGCCTGTTAACTATTTATCTTAGCAAAAGCTACCTAGTCAAACTATCTTACGAAAATATCCGACTCAATGTCCTATTCTTCCCTAACTTTAATGAAACCTAGGTTAATTTTACCACACCTTAAATTACCATAATCCCCTACCATAATACCTCCTCCACATAACCTAACGATACCAGTTTTAATATAAATATCTAAATTCTTCTAGAGTTCTTACTTCTTTTACTTTTATCCTTTTTCATCTTTATCCTAGAATTTTGGCATTCGTCATGTTGCTACTTTTTCATCATATTATTCTATATTTTTAAACAACTGATAACTTGGAGATTTTCGTGTTACTGATTTTATCGATATCGTAGTTACAATTCGTTTGTTGTTGTGTTGTTGTTCGTATTCCCATAATGGCGTCACCCTTGTTTTTTGCCAGAAAAGGTATTCATTAGTTTTTTGTGTGTTTCAAATAAAATTACAAAAAGAAATCTACATTTTGTCATTTGCCCCTGACACAATATTCAGGGCAACAATCGAATTTTATAGATATATATTCATCATAACCTATGACTGGAAACAGCATACAATTCTGGCAAAATATGCGAATTAAGGCAAAAACAAGAGGACCAAAGTTACAACCAGATTAACTAGAAACACTGGAAGACAGGGGTATAAATACAAAATAAATGTCATAAAAATTTGCACAAAAACAATGTCACATGACAGGGAATCTGGCCACATTCCAATGCTTGTTCTAACATTAGTGGCACTTTCTGGAAATGCTTTCTACTAGCATGGATATGCATCACCAGAAGTTTTTATACATAGTGCTTTTAAAGCATGAATAACATAGTTTTCATGCAGAATTTGGAGAAGATCAGATAAGATCCCCAGTAAGAATTTTGATGAGTTTTCATGGGGAGTAGTTCTAGGATGGATAGTGTAGGATTCACAAGTAATATGTGTAGTTTCTTTAGTGGTGATCACATGGGTTGAAAAAAATTTGAGGCAATCACATGGGTTGAAAATGGGACACAGGGTACAATGATAGTAAAATAATTTTTGTAATGTACGCATGTTATATAATTCATACTGCTTGTATGATTATTGAATTTTTGTAGATTAAATGGAGGGGTAGGGGTTCATGGGATCATACACCTTCTCCTTCTTGAAAAATAGGGCTCCTGATCTTTTCAAAGGAAAAACAACACATTTAAAGCAAAACTATTCTAACAGAAAAATAAAATAACACTTGAACAAATACAATATAAAAATTTCACACCAAATCTGACAAGTCCTTGTGACGGTGTTGGTCAAAATTATAAGTGTTGTAACACACGTCACCAATAAAACATTGATGGATTCATCAGCCTTGATGGTGGTCTTCTCAGATGCTGATGTAAATTGATTTTGGCTCTGTCCAAAAACTCTCTCATCTTGGCCAACATTGGACCAGCATACAGTGGTGGAAAGTGCTGGATGAATTCAGCAAGAACATTGTCGCAATAATGAGCCATTTCTTTCTGATGTCGATAGCCTTGCTCGGCATTGATGATGGCGGCTTCATTTGATGGATATATTCATCGTAGTTCCCTAAAGGTGGTTGAATGGCTGCTAGATTTTACGAAAATTGTGGTTGATTGGGCCACATTGACATCTATCAGACTGCGTAATGAAGCAGTACAGGTCCAAATAGTCAGTAGGGTGGTTTGTTGCAGAGATAGGAGAAAAAGAATGGAACACGAGGTTGGTGACAATGATTCACTGAGCAAGATTAAAGAGGGTGCCGTGTTATTAAATATTTTGATGATTGACAAAGCAGGAGCCAACAACAGACGTTTTTCAACCAATTTTTGTGAAACAGGATTTAAGAAGTGATCCTAATCAGGATGACTTGATGCCTTAATTTTAACCTTTAGTGGAGAATCGACAGAGAAAGAGGTTGTTTCATCCGAGTTGTGTTTCAATTTTCCGATTTTGGAAGCTAGTTCTATTTGTTGGAAGTCAGATGACGGCACAATATGTGGATCTGAGGATAAATCTTGAAGCAAATTTATAACAGGTATTGGTTTTGTTTTCTCAATTCTCTTTTTTTGAAGATTAGGGTTTACAGTACTGGAAGCTACAGCTTAGACAGTTCTTGTGACGTGTTTTTACACCAAGTGGTGATTTAGACCAAGTCAGCTGAAGACTTAGATATGTGTCATGATTTCTTAACATCAGTCATTTAGTTTCTCAATCAAAATTCTCTTTCTGACTGCTCTTCTTCCCTCTTGTGTTAAATTCTGACTCTGTTTCAGATTCACCTTTATATTTCTTCAGCTGCTCATCTTTTTATGTTCTGATTTCATTTTCAATTGAATTTTCCATGCAGTTTGCTTATGTTTTTCGGTATATTCTTTCTTCTTCCTCAAACATACCCTTTTAGTTTCATGCCAATTTTTTTCTGAAATTGACGCCATATTCTTTTTGCATCTACTTGTTCACATTCTTATTTCTTTTTCTCTATTTTTTATTTTGTAACTTCCATGAATCTGGTGTTTTATTCTTTCTATCTCAAGATTAAGTAGGCTAATTTTGTCTGCTGCAGATTTTTTGGATTGGTAATCATGGTGACCACCAAAACGTAGACTCAACCTGACCTTGAGACTTTTCTGGGGTTCAAAGCTTTATATAAAAGTAAAAATACCCACTTCCCAAAGGTGCATTTACCTTGAGAGGGATGTTACTCTGTCGACAACCAAATGCTCGAATAATTTCCAACATCCAATCAGATTTTTAAGAAAATCATCAGCTAGTTTGCTTGTCACAACACAACTTTTTTTCATCATCAACTATAGTAATCGAGATATTTTTTTGTGATAAATTCATCATTACATCATATCCTCAAAATTTCATCAGCCAGTGCATGTGTTATTTCAAAATTAATATTCTATAGTAGTCAAGATTTTTTAAACCCACTACAATAGGGATTCAATATACATATGACGAGCTCTTGTATGTTGCTTTTCAATTAATAATTTCCTTAGCTTGTGTACATTGCCACTCTTTCTTGTCTTAAATTTTACTTCAAATCTCGCCTGTATGAAATACAAAAAAGGCCACTTGGAAAAAATCTTTACCACTTGAAAAATGTGTCACAACCTGAAAAAATTGTTACCTTCAAGCATGCATTGCAAAACTTGAATCCACTTTACAAAGATTCCAAGATGCAAAAAAAATCAAGACATAAGAGTTTTTTGGATATTGGACTTTTTTTTCAAGTGCATCACAATTTTTCAACTGTATCTCAAGCGTATTTTTTCAAGATTAACTTAGTTTTTGTCGGTCATAGCAGACGGGGGGAGATTATTCTGTATTAGGAACCCTATTGACACATTGCTTTTTTTTCATGAAAATTCTATTTTTAGAGATTTTTCGGAAAAAACGTCAAAAATGCTTGTTTTTTCACCCAAAATGCACTAATCCTGGAAAATTATCAAAATTTTGGACTTTATCAGCTGTTCTCTAAAGCCCATTTGTTCAAAAACTTGACAAAAAATGAAAATTTGGATTCTTTTCTGCACTCACTGCATTTTACTTAATGAGAAACATTTTGATTGATAAAAAACATTTTTGATGTTTTTTTAAATAATCTCGAAAAATAAAAAATTTCTATGAAAAGCCAAAATGTCCACGAGATTAGCCATACAAAATAACTTCGAATCCTCTACCAGCCAGGGTTTTTTTGTACATGACCCATTTGTACATGTACAAACGGTAACCAATATTTCATTTGTACAATTTGTACATAGCAAAAATACGTAGAATAAGTAACCTGTGTTCCTGCATGTCATGGCCAAAGACTAATAACCAAATCAGTGTAATTTTCAAATTTTATTTATAAGTAAAAAAATGCTGTTAATTCGTTAAAATTTAGAGAAAAATTGAAATTTTCGAGTTTCAATTCTAATTTACAAGCATTGTGGAAAAAATTTAGTAGAAAACTATCCAATAGCATAATGAGTTTGCATTAGATGATAAATTGATGGTCAAGTCCTCTATGATGAGAAATGGAAGCTCAAAAAAGTCGTCAATCTTTCCAGCACTTCTTTTCGGCAGCCCTGGAAAATTAATTTTCCAAACATTTTTTTAAGAATTAGATTCGAATTAAGTGTTCAAAAGTCGTAAATTTTAGAATTTTATCGTCTTAAAAATTTTGAAAACAGTAATTTATTCATTAACTCTCATTACTTTGGCCGAAAAGATATGAGTGGAAGAGTAGAAACTTCCAAAGGATACTTCAATGAAGCTTTCGAACTGATTTTATTTTAAGAAAGGAATAATCACTTTGAAAAGTTTAAAGACTTGACATATTGATCTTCCTCAAAAAATGTTTCAAGGAAAAACTACGAATCTTCATCAAATATTAAGATAAAATATTGTCGGCCATATGGCATTAGATGACGTCCCACAGGATTTTCCAGTCCTATGGCTTGCCATATGGTAGTCGTGGGACTCCCATAATTTTGGTTGGAAAAATACTGAAAAATGTCAATTTTTATGAAAAAAGTCAATTTTTGAACGAAACATGGTCAAAAACGTCAATTTTCTCAGCGCTTCGTGCCATAGATACATTTTTTACGTTTTTTTAAAACAAAAATTATTATTTTCGAACTATTTTCCGGACTTTTTGGTGGAAAAAACGAAATTTTCTTCCTCCTGGGACCCCTGCCACAAAAATTTTGGGGAATTAGGGACCTCCAGGCCAAGACAAATCCTCTGATGCCCAGACCTCGAGACCCGATTACATGTGTATTCAAGAGATAGTGCAACGCCTTCGATTGGCTAGTCTTAGTTTTATTACATTTCCGATCCGAATGGCCCAGTTGGGAATTGGCTCACATGAGAAGCATATGAGATGCAGTGTCTCAGGTAGACTGGTTTACCATTATTTCCATATGTGCATATATGGTTGGTCAGTAAGATATGCAGGACATATGTCATGATTTTATTTTTATCCAACTCTGACGAAATATTTTATCCTGGAATTCTGACAATTACGGACTCATAAGATGGACAAATAATCCATCGATGGGAAGAAAAGGGAAATGTGCAACAGAAATATGTGAAAAAGTGAACTGAGAATAGATAGTGAGAGGAAAACAAAAGAAAAGTAAATGAATTACTTAAGATGAAAATGCTACCTGGCTTCTGCTGAGACCTTCTGATGTTTCCGGCAAGTTCCATCATCAATCCTAATTCGATGCCTAGTTAGGAACTTAAAAAATTATTGACCTCCAAATAACTTTTCATTAGGGATTATATTATACAGCAAAAAGTGGTGTCGATAGCACTTTATGAATCAATCATGTTTGCTAAATGAATCAATTATGTTTGCTGCAAGTCAAACTAGATGCATCTGGAATGGTATTGAGTACATTTCACTTGGTCTCAGAGAAACAGAACAAATTTCCGATAAGGATTTTTTAGAGAACAGTGTCTCAAATTAAAAAGTTCAACAAAAATTATTCCATCACGCCTTAATCAGTTCCATGAGTGAACAAATAATGTGAACTTCCTGTCTTCCTCTTCAACATCAAAACTTAGAAAATACCAGAAATAAACGTTGGTGATAGAGAAACGTAAAATAATTTTGCAAGGGAAAAACTGTAGTCGTGCTTAGTAAAGCTAAAAGCACAAAACATCTCCAAAGTATTCTTGGTAGGTTTTCGTGTTATGCCCACGACAAAACATGGGTTAACTTTAATAAATTCATGAAACTCGCCATCTGTGAGGCGCCTTTCTGAAAAAACTAAAAATAGAAGAATACGTGTCTACTTGTCCAAAAATTCACCCTGATGAGCAGTCAATTGATCTTCAAATTTTTGATAATCCTGATACAAGTCAGTCTCTATTTGATTTTTTGTTTTTGTTCTTGATATCTGTCATCATGAAAACTGATTTTAATTATCATTTTTTCATGATTATTGATCATATTTGAAACTCATATGATTTTCTCCTCGTACTCCAGTGTACATGAGGGCTTTGATATTCACTTTGGCTTGAATAAATATTTGGTGAAATCAGTATTTCATTGATCGCTATTTTGATTTTTGCTGAGCCTATAGAATATATTGCGATATGGAATTACTGTCCAAGTTTTAGATTTAAGCTTCCTGATTTGCTGATTCACATGTACATACAATTTTTATCAGAGACTTTCAATTGCTGAATTTCTGATTGCTGAAATGAAAAACGAGCTTTTGATTTGTTTTATTTTATGCTTTAACGAAACAAAACACTAAGTTTTTTATTTTGACTTGGTTAAAAAATGGTAGCTGCATCATATGCTTATACAAAATGGTAGTGTCACATGCCGATCAATTTTGCCCAACCTCACATGATTTCCATCATGTTGATATTTAATATTTTTCACCACTTTTTGTTTGACAGTTACTTACGTTTATTTCGTTTCATTCATTATGTTTTACCTGCATTCTGTGTGTCATTTTTGTTGCATTTTAATGTTTTCTGTTCCTCACATAAGCAACAGTGTGACCCATTAATCAGAATTTCCGCCAGATAAGCTCTATGAACTCATGGCCATAATTGGAGCATCACATGCACCTCTTATCAGTAAAAACAAGGGACGTTCTGCTACGCAAAATGACTAGTTAGGAAGTTCTCATCGAAAGACCTTCATATGTTTAGCATAGGGATGTAACTCGTCCCCAACACTAAATCTATTGGAACTGGGAAATATCTATGTGACCATAGGCATCTTCTGCATCAATTTCCCCTGCAGAAGTTAGCTTGGGCGTCATAAGCTCCACCCAGGCCATACTGTAGGCCTAGGAGGTCCTTAAAAGGGCCTGTTTTGTTAGTTTTGTGCTTATTCTCTGGGTTCTAGCTCATGTCCGACTTTATAATTTAGTCCACTTCCTTCATCCTCTTATCGTATTTTGATAATAAATTTGAATATTCACATTTGACTTGTGTTCATTGTCGAATTTGCATATTTGTTGCATTCACTGCATATGTCAGCCAGCCCCTATATAGAGAACGCTCATCACCCTTAGTGCCTGGTTACTCCCATCACCTATCCATCAGATATTAGAGCCTCGCCTCGACCTCCCAAGTACCCATTGCCGAACCAAATGGACCACTTCCCTGTTTGCTGACTGATATCTGAAAATCAACTGGGACCCGTCATCCTTGCATCGAATCGAACTTGAGAAACAGGACTAGGTAAGTCCTCTTAGGGGATTATTAATGTTGAGGGTGTATTTTGGGGAACCCTTCTCTAAGCCAGTCTTCCCTTGAGTCTGCCCTGAGCCAGAAGTGCCCTTGTTCCCTTTGGGTTACAGCTAATAAGGGGATTTCGGTTTACAATTGGGTCCCCTAAATCAGGTCATTCCTAGAGTGACCTTATCTATCTTTCATTCTGAATGGGACCAGGGATTGCCACCCCTGACCTGGTGGCCTTGTCCATTACTCAACAGCAGAAACCCAGGACAGCACCAGAGTACCCTATAGGCCTTCTTATAGCCAGTACTAGCCGGGTAAGGTTCCCGAGATGAAAAACCCAGCGAGCCGCCCAATTGGGTCACAGCATGTCACTCACAGTGACATGGCTGTATTTATCCATCAATATGGCATGGATTTTCTCCATCAATGTGATTGGCCACATTTCACTCAATGTGAAATGGCCCCAGTTTTTGTCCAATGTGACAGTAGCTGCATATGCTGTGATGTCAGCAAATAAAGTTATCATTGTTTCAGGAGTATATCCCTGTCAGAGTACCAAAAATATGAATTTTTGAGATGGGGGGATCAATGAGCAAAAAAAATATCTATCTTTGATGAAAAATATCAACTTTTTCCCCTTCATTACTGCGCTGCTGCCAACAAGAGTTGCAGCTATAATGTTTCTTTCATGTTGAATAATTGGAAAACATATGGTGAAATTGGACGATTTATCAAAATCGAATCTGATATTTTTCTAGTTATCTCCAAGTTTTTGGTGATAGAAAATAACATTGCATCAAATTTTCCAGTAAAAGCAGATGATTTGTTGTGACAATTACAAATTTCAACTCCTTTACATGGTAACTTTTTTAAAAGAATCATTCAATGGATAAATTGATCCGTGTACAATCAGTGAATCCTTCTACAGTTTGCATTGTAGTCAAAACTGTAATGATGAGATAATTATTGGATTTTAACTAATACAAATAAAATTTGCAAGAAATGCTTAAGCATGACTGACTTTGCAATTAGACTGTGCTGTGACTCTGGTACCATAAGTTCATCAGCTAGTTTATAGAAGGAATGATCATGTAAGTTATCTTGCAAATTCATGAGTAGGCATTCTGGAATAAAATTATCGTGTAAGTTATCTTGATATTTGTACTCCATCATAAGTTATCTTCCAAGCTGTGAACAGTAAGATCTTCTGAGATGTCGGACACATCAACAGAATAAGTTTTTTGTTCTTCTTACATTCAATCTTACATGAAAATTTCATAACTTGGAAAATCTTTTAAGAACTATGACAAATATTTCTCTGAACATCTTTCTTATATGATCTTGTAAGATCAGCAAGAGTCGTGTATAAAATTTTGCATGATTCTTCACAGTCTCAGACATTCTTATAAGTTATTAAGATTCTGGTAAGTTTTACCCATATTCCCAGTCATCTTACAAGATTTTCTTAGATCTTAGAAAGTTTTGATAGGGCGAGAAATGTTGGTAATGAATAAGCTTTTTTATTGAAAAATATAGATCAACCCTGCAAACCATATATTCGAGTTGATCGGGAACAGCTTGAAGCAAACACTGCACATAATATTGATGCTGACTTTTTTCAACAGAAATTATTGTATAACACTTGAAACATGTCATGTAGCACCAAGGTGGGGGTCAATTGCCTTTCGGGGTCTGAGGTTCACCAATTCCTCAAAATTCTGCAGGCTCTCTAGAGGGAAAAAGTCCAAAATTTTAATGTCTGAAAAATGGTTCAAAAAGAAGTAATTTTAGTCTAGAAAAACCATAAACAATGTCACACCACAAAGCATGGGGAAAATTGACATTTTTTTGTTCAAAAAATAAAATTACTTTAAAAAAATTGACCAAGTGTTTCGGTCCCTATGACTGTCATAATTTGAAAAACATTGATGAGAATGCTAAATTTAGATTTTTTGTGGGATTGTCACAATACACGAGAAGCCATGCCATAATGAGGGAATGGTGGGTGTGAGGTCATGGGGTAGTACCTAAGCATACATAACTGGCCCTATGGATGGCAGCCAGTCCAGTACTGTAGGTAGGGGATAACCTTATACTTGACCTTTGCATCTATTGTGAGCAAGAGAGGTGTGTGTGCAGCTGTGGATATCTGAATAGTCAACAGGTTGCCTCATGGACATAATCCAGATGGAGTTTATCGTGAGATATGTGCCTGTTGTTTGAGTCAAGCGTTTCTATGTGATTGAAGTCACTTGGGTTATCAACAGGTTATCTCGAAGAGGTGATCCTGTTTGGAGCTCAACATTGAGGAAAACATGTGGATGACACAGGAGGTCACTCTAAGCTGTTAGAAGTTGATCTGAGAGGATGAGTAAACATGATGGGAAGATGTTCATGGATTTTGAATACAAAAGGTAACATAGAGTATATGAGAGTCGAATTTATTCAATAGGAAGACGCAGCTGAAGTGAAGTAGAATAGATATAAAAATGGGGCAACAGAGGGGATACATTAGAATATGTAAAGTACGTATTATGAAATGAGGTGCAGTGTGAAAATAAAAAACACTGACTTGATGTCATTAAGGTGAAAGAATGACTGACTCAAGAGCATGATAAGGAGTTTATATGCTCTGTGAGTTGATGACAAATGATGATGCACTGGCTTGATGTGGGCCAAAAGTAGAACATGTTAGACTGTGACTGATTAGTCACGCCAAAGGGCAGAAAAATGTGATCAAATGACTAAAAATACAATTAGAATGATAGCAAAACACAAAAACGTAATGAAAGAGTAATCATTGATGTAATGGAAGCATGAACATTGATGTAAGGCAAGTGACATGATAAATGGCTACAAAATGCCCTAATTAATTATTTTCTGTAAAAAACTCATCAAAGTTTAGGGGTTCGATTTCTTTGTGGAATTGTCTATAATGTTCAATCATAAAATATACTAAATTTATCTAAAATCAATTAATAAAGGCAATGATTGGAAATCAGTCGATGATTTCTGATAAATTTTGTTGATTGTTCATCAATTCCATCCATATGAAATTCCAATGATCAACCTAGAAAGGAGCTTCAAAATAACATTTAAATGAGACTTGGTGTTAATAAATAAAGAGAATGAGATGACCTAATGAACTACACGCTGATTCACCCAATCATGCTGAAAACTGCAACAGTTCAGTCAATCCAATTTAAACAAAATGATCAGCTGCTTTTGTTCCAGAGAACAACAGATGATCTGATAACTCTCTGAGCTCAGGTAACTCCCAATCAACAGGCGAATTTGAGAAGTCAGGCTGAGAATTGAGTCATAAATGTAGACTTCCATGCAGGGTGGTACTCCAGAAATGTGGGTCCTACCCCGTGTTCCCTCTGCTGGGAGAATATTGTAAAATGGCCAGGCGAAGTATGCTGTATTAGGGCGAAATATGTTCACACAAATAATATGGTTTAAAATACGTTAGGCCAGCCAGGCCTCCGATTATCTTCTCTACTAATACAAACAAACACAATGACTAAAAACAAGGAGGAAAAGCCTTTTAATGCATGTTGTCAATGCAAATCAGCGTCTATACAATTTGTGTCCACTTTGGTTAATTTGCACCACCAAGAAATAGACTATGTTCATCCCCAAAAAAGTGATATCAAGATTTCTATGGTAAATTTCCGGGGCTTTCAAATTTCCACACTAAAACTAGTCAGAGAGAGTTCCCTTGATACTCACTGGTCTGGAAAAACCAAATCTGAATGTAGCATCAAACTATGGTACTGATTACATCAGCACCAGAAAGATTCAATATCGACCAGATTTAAATCAAAATATTGAGCAAACTGGCAATACACCTTCAGGTGCTTCTGCACAAACTTTTGCTTTGAAAATGACAGTATTGTCTTTGATGAAGGCTTCTTTGAGGTCACAAATCATTCATGAAATAAAATTTGCATAAGTTTTATTAAAAAAATGTGTAAAGATGAATTTTTTATGTCGCACATTAGCAATAACTTGCAATCACAGTAGTTTTCTTGTGGGCCCGAAATGTGGCGAATTTCATGTTCATAATGCTTGGCAGGCTCTTTTTGAAAATTCAATCTAAATGTCTCCCAAGCATAGCAGGGCCACCCTATTGATGGAAAAACACAATGATTAGTAATTGTGCCTACAAAACCTTATGCAAAAGTTTCATCCACTGCAAACTGGAATCAGTTTTAGGGCATAGAATAAACTGATTATCTTTTTTTTTTGACTGTCATTCAAGGCATAATCATAATTTTCCTGAAAAATAAAATTCCTCTTGTTTACATTTCATGAAAATTTTTCCACCAAATGTCCTCACCATAGTGAACAAAAATTTAAGCCATGTTTGCATAAGATTTTACCTTTTTCATCCGAGGATGTGTCATGGCTTTTCCAAGTTGATTAGGATACTGTTTAGCAGTTCGTTTTTCAATCAAAAAAGCTTAAAAGAAACAAAAGTAGATTATTTAGAATCATCATTGTTTTTGCGACTATTTGTCAACAGATGACTTTTTTGCATAATTTCCAAGATATTTCGTGGATGTTCTGAAATTTCCCACTGTGTTACTTGGCCAAAATTATTGAACAAACTTTTTTGAACCTTGCCTATCAGACGTTTTCAGAGAGAAGATTTGACCAAAAATAATGGTTCAAATGATCACAGTCAAAAATTTTCATCATTTTGATTACATGAAACGTATCATTTTTCAGCCCAGAAAAGTTTCAACAATGATGAGATGAACCAATTTTCTCGATCATGTAAAATTCAGATCGAGTAAAATCGTCTCCATGAACTATTTTTGCAACCATGTGCTTCGAAATAGTGTGCTTCTTTCTTTCCATTGCAAAATTATAAATATCAAGCATCAGTGGTGATATAATTCTGATCTGAAAAATATACAATATTGCAGTAACTAATACCATTGTTAATTATTCAATTTTCTGCATGGAAAATTTGGTATCCAACTTCATTGATTCGTATATACTCCTGACCAAATTCTTCATCTAAAACATATTCACCTGAACCTTTTATACAGGTATCAGATGATCGTATGACAGAATTGCTTATCACCCACACTACTCCAGAAATTTGTACAGTATTCCGCCATGTTAGAAAAACTTTTTGCCCTTTGTCGAAGGGACTTCCTTCTAATATTTTGCTATTGATGACCGACCATGTTCCATTGTCAAAAATTCACTAGCTTTCTCTTTTTTCTGGCTTTCTCTTTCTTCTGTCTTTTTGAACGGGAAGCCATGTTTCACAGAGACTTAAAGCAATGAAATTTATTGTCACATAATGTTGGATTTTAAGCTTGCAACACTTTTGGTCATTCCTGTCAATCTTTAAATTTGTGCACAATTTCGGTTTTTTCTAAAGCTACCTTCATTGGTAATCGATTAATTATTACAGTAACAGAAATTTAACCTACAGTATAATGTGTCATACATTCTCAATTAGCTGACCATTCAATTGTTTTCTGGCATGTCTCTTCTAAGATTATTTGACGTAAATCCGTATTCCCATTTGTTGAAACATTATAGTTCCTTTATTCATGGAGGAATAATGTGACTGCACAAAAAAGGACTAAAGGACATGGCATTCCCACTGTGTGTTTTACTCTGCCATCTATGTGTTTGACGTCACACAACACAAAACATATAACCATCTTTCATTAGAATTTTATCCAAATCGGCATGTTAATTACTAATAAAATTATAGTTTCTGGTAGCTCTCGAGTAGCTCTATAATCATATCGTGACAAATTTGAATGAAATTCCATAGGAAAAAAGTGACTTTTAGATGTGACTGCCAAAAACGTGAAAATTTTGCTAGGGCTGAGGACCTTTAGACTCTTGTTTACTGTAGCAACCGACGAACACATTGGCAACTCACAAGTCCACTGGTGGATGGAATGTGTTTGGGGTCAGCATTCAGCTGTATTCCTCTATAGCATTTGAATGTACTGAACAAATACTGAAAACTAATGCAGAATTGGCTTGTTAGAAATTTCGAATTTGTACTGTAGCAAAATGTCATCTCTTTCTCAATCTGGCAAGAAGAGTACCAGTTATCCAAGAATTTTTGACCAATTGAAAATTCTAATTCTAGAGCAATACAAACAATAAAGATGGAAGCATATGCAAATCACAAGAAATGTCAACAAACGAGGGTATGCATGCCATTTAACAACTGTATTGCGTCTTTTACAGAAATATGAAAAACGGTTATAAAACCCATATATTGTATTTAGCATAATCAACATAAATTTATTACATGCATCAAACCATATTGCTCAGTTATTTAGATGGGCAAGGAAGGAAATCAAGGAACCTGTTCTACGTTTCAGAAATAATCCAGTGGACATCTGCAATTGCAGAAATGATGACCAGAGAAATGCAAAATGTTTTGGACAATGATGTTCACTCTTCCCATTTAAGGACAATTGTTAGAGCATGCCATTAACTAGGTAAAGTTGATTTGAATCATGCATTAACATATGATACAATAATCTTTTTTTTTATAAAATGCTTCAGAGATGAAAAACTACCCAAATATCATGTGATTCGAAAATCTTCCACCCCTACATGATGCTTTTGCTGTAGAATTTTTACTGAAAAAAGTTTTGAGTCACAGGGATCATTTGTACTTGCCTTTTTTGATGGAACAGAATGGAACCAATCCCCAACAGTTTGAAATGTTCAGCCTGAAAATAAATTTTGATCAGAAAGGATAACTGCAATTTTCTAGAGTGACTGATGGTAAAACCCCAACTGGAATAAATGGAACAGAAATTTCCCTTTCATTCTGCAACTTTGTGTGGATGGCATTCCAATCCGTTCCATTCCAACAGAAATAGCAAGTATAAATAAACCTTCAATTGTGTGATGACCATACATGCACAGCATAGAAATTCTACTAGAAGTCAGCCACATGTGGTGGAATAAAAATTGTGTTTCATTCTTGATAATGAAAACAGAGGTCATCTAACATCCAAGCAGCATAATATCACACCTACATTAGTCAGATATGTGAAATTATTTGCATAGACAACACGTTTCAGAGTTCCTTGAAATCAAGTAGGCATTGTAAAAAAATTGTTATGCAACAGCATCATTTGGATTTTAATGATAACTTTTTCTTCTTCATCCTCTCAATCATTGTTGAGGCCGTCAAATCTGCTGGGAGTCAATCAGAATCTGCTAGGAATCGAACCCCTTCTAACCCTCATCTGCATGTATGGTATTCAGAGGTTTTCAATTCTGTTAGAACTAAGGTTCTAATATGTTTTTTGATACTTTCGTTCAGGATGATGAAAAATTTGATGAATTTTCCTACATTTGAAATTGCCTTTTTCACCAAGCAAAAAATGCAGATAAAATTATAAAAAGAATGAAAATCAGAAACTCTACTTTGAGTATCAATGTTTAGTGAACATAACAGATGCCTTGAAACAATTAAAAATTGATTGAGAAACGGTGCTTGAATTCATGAGAGCTGGGCTGAATTTATGATGACAACTATAGTCTGTTTTTTAAAAAAATGCTTCTAAGATAAAGAATGAAAAAAAATATGTAGTATCATCAAAACCATTCACACAAAGCTTTTGCAGTATGATTTTTTGGAATGATTAGTTGAGTAAGCTCATGAATTTGCAGTTTGTTATGAAATATGGTTCAGAACAAAATCGTAAAAATATGGAATAGTACTTGCTTCCCACTTTTATTACCCAGAAGCACTTCAGGAAAACACATAATAATGTCTGGAACCACCATGCAGCACTGATATCCAGTGAACATGGCTAATCACAAATATGATATAACTTCTCCATCTAGAGCAAGAATTTTAATTTACAATATGTTGTAAAAGATGTCATTGTTCATTGGAATCATGGCAATCTTGTTGAGCAAGTCAAAAAAAAATATCAGCTCCTTACTGCATCATCCTGTAAGACACATTTTGTATATCACACTGTGAGACACACAAAATAATCTTACTACAATTTGATGACTTTGACCTTTAACCTTTGAATAACTTGGACCTTCAGCCTGCAGACAGTTTTTCTGCCTATGCATAGGAGAATCTTTTTTAGTTTATGAAGTTTATTGCATTTTTTGTACAAAAATGCTCTGAGTCACAGTTTCAATGCATTTTTCGCAGATATTTTATAGATTTTGTCGTCAAAATTTTTCTATATTGAGGTTAAAAATTGAAATTTACATAATCCCTACGAATTTGTTTGTGTATGCCCAGTGAAATTAATGTTACTACAGTCTATTTGGTTGACTGTACCAGCTAGTTAGGTGAAGAAATTGAGAAGCAAAGATGTATCCCCACGATGCAGGTCTACTGTCTCCTCATAGATTCCTATATATTATTTTGCTTCCTGAGGCTCATTGGAAAATGATCAGACTTTAAAAAAACTATTCAAAATTTTTAGGAGTGAATTAAATGTTGACATGGGGGAACAGTATTCGACTATGCCTGGGTGCACAGGACATACAGTAAGATAGGGCGGACGAAATTTCACAATGAGAAAAAACAGCAGATTGGCTATCTAGGACCTAATACAATAGTCGAGGAAATGCTACAATCTAGCAGACTTCATCATTAGCCACCCAGTCTATCATGATAAAAAAGGGGAAACAAAACAAAAAAAACAGAAGATAGAACAATCTTAAAAAAATTTTTCTCAAAAACTTTTGTAATATTTAGGATGGCTATATTGTAATGCCAGGTATTGACAGCAAGTCCAACTGAAAAACATGGAGGCCAGATTGCAATTGGCCATAAAAATTTATGAAGACATTGAAGAATGGCTTGAACTTCGATGATGTCATTTTTACAGATTACACTAAGATTCAGCTTGAATCTTACACAAGAAAATGTTATCAACGTTCCAGTTTTCCTGTGAGAAAAAGCTAAATACAGGGCTCACATGATCATAAACTAAACTAACAGTTTTCAAGCCAAACTGAAGGGGAAATTTAAGCACCCCTAATCACTTATAGTATGGGCTGAAATCTGGCAACAAGGCCTATCAAAAATTTGTATTTTTAGTGGTTTAAAAGACGTCCATTTTTATGTCAATGAACTTTTAATGAAAGGTCTATTGGAGTTCAGAAGTTGTAAATCTGATGGACAATATAAACTTATGCAAGATAACCGTATGTCGTTGCACCAATCAGAGTTATGCTAGATACAAAAACTATATTGATAAAATGTAAAACTGAGCACACAATGAACAACACAAAGAAATCATGTCTTAAAGAAGAATGATGTTTTCGGTGCACCGACAATTGAGTGCTGGACAATTGAGCGCCGACAACTGAGCGCCAGACAATTGAGTGCCATGACAACTGAGCGCCGACAACTGAGCACCGCACAATTGAGGGCTGACAACTGAGCGCCAGACAACTGAGCGCCGTGACAATTGAGCGCCGTGACAACTGAGCGCCAGACATTTGAGTGCCGACAACTGAGCGCCAGACATTTGAGTGCCGACAACTGAGCGCCGACTATTTAATGCATTATAATTGAGCGTTTTTTTTCATTTACTGAGCGCTATGGAATACTAGCATTTCAGTGATTATCTACCGTAATGATTATCTACCCTAATGTATATATGTCCATACGTCTAATATTATGAATCAAACAAATATGATCATTTTTGATTCGTGTGACGAAGCCTAAGCCTAAGCCTAAGCCCCTAAGCCTAAGCCTAAGCCCCTTAGCCTATGCCCCTAAGCTTAAGCCCCTAAGCCTAAGCCCCTAAGCCTAAGTCTAAGCCTAAGCCTAAGCCTAAATGCAAAATAGTTACTTCAAACTGATTAGGTTATTTATCTGACATAAACTAGTCAGCGCTCAGTTGTCGGCGCTCAGTTGTCTGGCGCTCAGTCGTCTCAGCACTCAGTTGTCACGGCGCTCAGTTGTCTGGCGCTCAGTTGTCGGCGCTCAATTGTCGGCGCTCAATTGTCGGGCGCTCAATTGTCCGGTCACTGATGTTTTCATGTGGGCATTGAAGCTGCACTTATTTGCTATGCTCAGAAAAAATAAACAGCTAAACGTACCAGAAAAATTTTGACATGAGTTGCCTTTGTTGATAAGTTTTCTTGAGTTTTATTCACATAGATAATTTTCTGGACAATAACTGGTTCATTATAACAGAAACAAACGCCAAGTTTTGTACAGATCCCTCAAAAAATTTATCCTAATAAAGACTAGCATCCAGGAATAATCCTTGTTACAAAGTTCGAGTGTGCAGCACCTTTATTAATAATAAATTGATCAATTTTTAATAGTTCGAATCAGACATGCGTGGCAAGGATTTTCTATTGGATGAGGGTCCTTGTGCTTCCCATTGAGAAGGAACAAGATGAGTAAGTGAGGAAACAAAACAAAGCTCCACAAGTGCATTTACCATGCATGCATAAAAATGAAAAAAAAATTTCATCAGAAAAGGTAAAGACAGTGTTTGAGATTTTTTCGGGCCTGGCAGGCCCCTCAAGGATCTCAGCTGGCTGGATTTACTCATTATGTGCATTTTGTTGTTTTTTAACATTCCAGCTTGCTTCTCAATATTTGTTTTGCTTCATTTTCATTTGATTCTACAACATTTTATAATTTATAGACCCAAAGCATACATCAAAAAAGCCCAAGAATCCTACAATTGGATGGGCATAAACTGGTGGAAAACTCCAGCTGATAGCCCAGATATGAATGGGGTTGAGAATTTATGGGCCGAATTGAAAAACTTTTTGCAAAAAAAAAGTCAAGCCGGCCAATCAAAAGGAATTTGTTCGCGCATGCTTGAAATTTTGGGAAACCATGGAGGACGCCAAATGCAACCACTATATCGACCATTTACAGCGAGTGATACTGGCTGTAATCAAAGTTAACAGTTACTCAACCAGATACTGATGTTTACAAAATAAAGAAAAAATGAATGTTTCATTATCGGAAAATTGCATGAATGTGCTCAGTCAGAAGAAACTCTGATTGCCCAGGATGAGCAAAACATATATCACCAAGCTTATATTAGTCAATACATGGATGCTGAAGGTGCCAAAAAGAAGGAGGAAATCAGACAGCTGGGACACCTATCCACACTGTGTTGAAAACACCACGGGATTAAGCGGCCTGGCTGGCAGAAGAAGATAAAGAAATTCTAATTTTGGCCTTGACCTAGGATACAGAAGGTGTCCCCGGATACTATACTGCTGAGGCTATAAATAATATTAAAGAAAAAGGATTAAATGATAGGCAAATTTTTGTTAGCTTGAAAAAGAAACGAAAAACAAAAGCCCATCAAGAGAAGAAGTAGGTAAGAAGGCAATTGCGCAGCCTGCAAAGGTTACACAGCCGAAACCCGCTAAAACTTCTGCTCCCATTTCAGCAACAGTATCATTGACCACCCTATGTTCAAATACTCCCATGTATCAGACTGCGTCTACAGATACTTTATCTAAGGCTAGGAATCAGTCCAGGCATTTTGTGTCGCAGGCTACATACACCTCTGCTTCTGCATGGCATCAGCCAAAAGTGCAGGGAGCTCCTAACACGCCACAGCTTGCAGGACAATAAGTTCAGATCTTTTCACCTGGGAAAATAAAGCTGTTAACTTTGGTGGTGGAATTATTCCAGGATGTATTGTTCAATTTTTGGCAAGTTATCAAGGATAAAAGTAGAGCCAGAGGTTCAATTTCTTTTGCTTCACCGGAATTCCCTGATCATTTCTGTGATGAGTAGATTGAGGATCTAGAGATTTGGCTGATGGTCCATGAAGTGGTAAGGACTATATACTAACTGTGTCAGCCGCAGTTTGATGTCTAAGGAGGGTTTTTATAGAACTTGCCAAATATTCCAGAGCCACTATATGATAGGATCATTCATGAAATTGTTCTTGAATGGCTCATGGAATATCCAGCAAGTGTGGTAGTAGCAGCAGTCAGATATTTGTGTTTAATGATGTTCCTTATGCTTGACTATGCACTGCTTACGGCAGAGAAGATTGGTAAATGATCAGTCTCAGCCAAAGTGTACACAAACGTCATGCTATTATGGGAATACCAGAGTTTCACTGCTTCAGATATTTTTAAAACTGCCTATCGCTTGGTGATGTATAATTACAGTCAGCAAGCAGCAGAGATGGATGTCAAAAGGTCAGGTAGCCCAAGTCCTCTGACTACTGCTAAATTTAGCAAAGTGAAGAACGATGCAGGATAGACCTTTTGGGCATCTGGAATCACAAGTAATCAAGCTGGTGGTCAAGGAGCCATGGTTGGTGTAACCAACCAGGTCTTCACTGGCACTGGGCAAGCCTCCGGAACTGATCCAAAACAACAGCAACCTATACAGCATCCACAAGTGCTAGGGGAGCTTGTGGAGGACTGGGGTAGGGGTGCCCAACCAGACCAGCTTTATTTCAACAATCCGAACAGGAGTAGAGCTGGTTATGTTGGAGGCCGAGGTATATCTGAGGACAACACCCTAGTTGTGCATTTCGAGGTCAGGGAGGTCATCAACAAGGCCGTGGGCAACAACAGTAATTCTCCACTGCAAAAATGTTGGTCCAAAATAATCCATTCTTGGTACAAATTTTATTTATTTAAAAAATACAGAAACACAAATACATTATAAAATCACAGAAATACAAAAACATTATAGAGTACAAAAATATTTGGTAAACTTTTCATTGTGTTGCTTTCCAAATCCCGTTTTTTTGTGAAGCTCATTGCTTGAGTCCACAATAATTGGTGTAAAACTATTTTGCTTATTTTTTGTGCATTTATAGTTTTTTCCTCATATTTCATTCTCATCATTTTGCCTCGTAAAATTCCCTCTTGTCATTATTTTGTGCCCTGTATATTTTATTTTCTTGTCCTATTTTTGTGCCTCGTAATTTCTGCTCAAATTTTTTCGTTTCTTCTACTAGTTTTGTGAATACTCGCTCACCATTCAGTATTCTTAGTTTTGTGAAAAACGTTGGGGAACAGAAAGGCGAGAAGTGGATGACAGTAGGCAATTACTGCAAAAATTGGGAAGCTGCTACCAAAGGCACTCCACATCACTCAATGGGACAAAATGGTGGATTGTGGAGGAAGGTACCTAGGAGTCTCAAGACAGTTGGCAGAGCCAGGGAAAGTCAAGCCGATGCAGAGTCATTGATCTGTCAGACACTGGATCAATGATCGATTGTGCTGCAGCATCTTAGTGGACAGACCTGGGCAACCTTGTAAAAGACTTGCCATGACCTGTACACCCTTTGGCGTCAGGTAATGACCATTATGACCCTTACACCTGAAGTAACAATTCCATCAAGAAACAGGATGTTTATCATTCCTATACCTTTTTTGTGTTGGGGGCGAGTTGTGTTTGCTACTTTTATATTTGTTCTGTTTCTCCCAGTAAATCGGAATGCTGACAGTCCACTACACATATTTGAATATTTTATTAGTAATTATTATTATTATTACTTATCACTTGCACATTGAGCAGAGGCTGGAACCTAGTTACAGGGGCTCCATTCCTAAGGAGAGTTCCCAGCCTTCCTGGACGTCATAATAGACAGTTCTCCTTATTTGTGTAAAAATTAAAGAAGCATCTTGGGAGACCCTGATTGCCCTTCAATTGCAAGGGTAAGAGTTTCCAGTTACTAATTAGTGACTGAAGGTTGTGTTTATTTCTGCTTGAGGACTGCTGCACTGTGTTCAGTTGGTTGCTAATAGAAAGCTCCTTTGAGTGACCTACAGTTGTCTGTAGGATACAAGCCTATAGTATCTTGGGTTATATTGCTGATATCTTTGGATCTAAGCTGAGGAGTAAACATAACACATTCTTCAACCAGCAAGAGTTTCTACTTGGACTCAAAATTTTCTGATCACACAAATGTCAAAATTTTGGTTTAAAGATCACAAAAAAATTTTGGGAATAACAAAGAAAAATCTTGCTTTCCATTAAATTCACCAAAAAACAACAGAGGATCAGGCATTTCTCCACAATATGTTGAGGATTAAAAGCTTTAAGCATTATCTAGATAGACACTTTGTAACTATGCACTGGAATAATATAGAAAAATTATAAAATAATTGAAATCTTACCTGAAGCGCTGGAAAACTTTTACTATTTTCCATTTTATAAGGCATAAAAATGCATCTCCCAACATATGCTTGTAATTGGGGGTAAGCTTGGGGGAGCCCCTGCAATTTGGCCAACCATGTACGCAACCCCCAGACATAAAAAAACTAGAGAAAATTGGCAAAAAAACGCCTTTTTTGGCAAAAATTTCGACTTTTTCGACCCACTCTCCCAAAATTTCTGGTTTACCTTCCCCAAACTGGTTGAACCTCTTACAGGCATGTCACCAAACTATGCAACTTGACAGAAAAAATCTGGTTGCACAGCCTAAAATTTGGTTACTTTGCTGAGTGCAAAAAAACACAGTTCAGGCTCCACTCCATGCAATGGTTTCTAAGAATTTTCAAAAGTAACAGTAAACATAAACTAATGTTTTATGATTCCTTTAACTGCTAGAGCAGATAAAACATGCATACCACTCACTTGATGCAACTCAAAAAATTTGAGTTGGCACAATTCAAAAAATGAATCTTTTTTCATTTGAACTCAAAACTTGTTCCTAGCAACTCAAAACTTTCCATTAGAGTCTGCATGAAAAGTAGTAGTTATTGAACTAATTCAATTACTTTGAGTTACCCCAACACACTATTATACTTACTTTAAACTTTTGGGTAAACCCAAGGAACTTTTTTACGGTGTGATAAGCCTTGGACCCTCCTCCCTGGAACATTTTTCCTTGCATCTGAGATCAAAACAAATTGAAATATCATCAGCTGCAGGCTTTGGTGTGGACATACACCATTCAGCCAATAATGAGTTAATTTCATTATTAGCAATCTTTATACATGCTGAAGGGTGTGTTGCTTTTGAATTTCATTAAGATGAACATCATTCAATAAACTGTGGTGACGATTCCATGAAACTTGGATTTGTAGAATCACCATCTGCTAATGACAGCATTGGCTTTTTCGTTTCAGTACAAGTTGATGCATTGACAAAAGTTTTCTGTTGATCTTCAGCCTTGTTTACACCAGGATCAATATTTGAAACTTGTCAATGTGCTGTTAAAAATGAGTTAAAAGTCATTAATTACATCAAGGTGAAAAAATATAAAACTAATTACTTCTGATGTTAATCAGTATGCACTAAAAATGACATTAATGCCCAATATTGATATTTTACAACACTTGATGCTCCTGAACCAAATGTTACCTTTTTGCACGCAATATTGTGTGAAAAGTCCCACAAATATTCCCATTTTGACTGAGCAGTGTCAACTAATGAAAGAAAAATTCAGTACATTCCAAGTTTCAAAACAATATTTATATTTAAATTAAAGTACTTGATCAAATAATGGAATTTTCAACCATGCTTTGTTCTGAAGTTCTTTGTTTTTATGTTCACTGTGACTTTTGTCCCAACACATGGATTTGAATGAACTTCTTCAATGAGCTGTTCAATTTGTTTGTCACTTGTTCCCTGTTCTTTTTCCTTTACAATTTTTGACTCCTGCTCAAAAATAGTATTTTGTAAAAAATATTTATTTTTTTATTTTCATTGCTAATAAATCAATTAATAATAATCTTAGAAGACCACAAATAAAAAAAAATTGCATTAATTTCTTTAAGAATTTTATTAATCAGATATCAATTCTAATGTTTTCAAGCTATTTTTCTTCCATGAACATACAAAGAGGATTTAGTCTTCCACCATTCAGAAAATTTTGTTTCTTTCATTTTTCTTTTTATCATTTGTTTATTTAGAGTTATCAATTTTATTTCATTTCTTAGTCCATTGCTGAGTACCAGGAAAAGTTTCAGTTTTACACTTTCTAAAATGCTGGAAAATAAAATTTCTTAACATTGAAAAATAAATTAAAACACAAGTAAGAGACTGTAATTAGTTTCTTATTCAGGGGGGGGGGGGCAAGCACCAGAAAAACTCTAGAAACAAATATTCCTGAATATAAGCTTTTAAAATACAGTCCAGAATGATGTGTTGAAAACCTTTTGGAAAGTTTCCAGCTCTGAGAAAAACAAATTGAAAGAATTGATGAAAAAGCACAATTTTCAGCAAAATACCAACTGTTAATAAAGGAGGCAAGGTAACTCGATTGACTGGTTTAATAGTTGGTCCAAGTAGAAATGCTGAAGGCCATGCCTGATAGAAAACAATGATTAGTATACCAACTGCTTTTTCACCAATTCTGTTTTTTTTCAGCAAAAAAAGTCTGGGAGGGTGAAATAAATATTGGGCTCTTTCATCAAATAGTGAAATTTTTTTTGTGTTTTGAGCCAAAAATATTAGTGCCAATTGCAAAAACAATTCTACTAGAAATATACTGAAAACTGCTGCAATGTTTTTGACCAAAATTTTGATGAAAACATGCGAAATTAAAGCTATGTTTGATGCATCAATTTTTTGTAAAAATTGTGCTGAACCTATTTTTCAGCTTACCATGTCAGTCAGATAAGAAAAGCCTGTACAAAGAAAATGGTTAATGACTCATAAAGAAATGAAACACTGAGAAAATTCAAATAAATTTGAAGTTGTTCAGGAAATTCATGTCGAAACATTGTACCAAGGATATCAACTTTTCTACTCAAATCAATAAAACACAAAAAGTGTATATCTTGTATTTAAATCAAAATCCAACTGAATGAACAGAGAATATTCTAGAATTTCTCTCCATTCAGCAGTCATCAGCAGCCAATAAATTTTGCTGCAACAACACTAATTCTCCATTCAGAGAGACCTCAACCATGCTCAGATCAAATATGAGCAGGTAATGTTATATTCATCACAGCTGTAAGGGGTCTGACCAGTTGAGCCAGGCCAAAAACCCAAAGTTTTGGAGTGGGTGTCCAAAAATTTCCAAAATTTTTCAGGAGCAGGGAGGAAATAATTCCCTGGAATTCGAAAATTTTTCCTAAAATGTCAAAAAAGTCACTGTGTTTCCCAAGTTTTTCTGAATTGGGGAGTATAAAATTGAGCAAATTGGGGAGAGGGAGAGTTCTGACATTTGGATAGCAGGTTTGACCTCATTGGTAGGATATTCATTGAATCCGTGCAAAGCACCAAACTTTTTTGCATTTTTAGCCCCTTAATCGTCTAAAACTTAAAGAAATTGTTTGACAAGCCAAAACTTTGTGTCAGTTGGCTTAAATGCAAAAACTGCAAATTTTCAGAATTTTGAACTCTTTTGTCTAATGAGGAAAGTGCCTCTGAAACACACACTGATAATACCTATAACTGGTGCTAAGTGCCCATAAGTTTTAAGATTTTCAACACTGTTTTTCCCCAGATCATGCTTTTTGAGGACAAAATTGGGCTCTTCCCCCTTTCATGGAAGAAACGTTTGGAAATTACATGAGGAAAAGATGCATTTTAGAAGGTTCGAACCTCTAAATTTTCTGGCACTTCACATGGGTTATAACTTTAATTAGCATAATTATTTATTTCATGGCTCAGGCGATGCTCTAAGCATGTCTACATTCACTTAACATTTAATCCTTGATAGTTTTCATCATCTTAAACTTACTATTTCATATTTGATTGACAATCTCCCATATTATATCTTCATATTTAATGAAGATCCACATTTTTTTCTCAATACATTTTCTGAGACACATTGTAATGTATTACTAATGTAGGTCATTAGCATAAAAAATATTCAAGTTCTCCAAGTACATCATGAAAGCAATTAATGTTTGCAAAGAATAGTTCAGACAGGAAATCATTTGGTGTCAGGATTTAGTAGCTCAAGAGGACTTCTGGAAACCTGTAGAAGGCAATAGCAGGTCAAAAGCTGCAATAAAATTGGTAAAATTAGCATATTCAACATTAAGCATGATTAATTGACAAAGTTGTTGAAAGTAAAAAGCTCATGACTTCTAGAATCTTCGGGAAAACCCAAAAAATATATATAAGCAAGACTAGAGAAAGATTTTGAATTATTATTATAATTATTATTATTCACTTTACCCATAGCACTTGTCATATTATATCATCAGATTTTCCGGTTTGAGTATGTTTATTCTTCAACTCTTTTTTTCAGAATAAACTTAGTTGAAATCCTTTATATATACTTCTTAAGTGGCACTTCCCTGCTGCCTTCACATTAAACCCAAAAGAAATTTGCTTGTAACAAAAGTCTCCCTCACCCCAGGGAAGTGACATAATTTGGCCAGCCTTTTTTCTCTGCACAAAAGAGAATATTCTTTTTATAGGTTTGGGTGATGAGAATTATTTTTTTTCTTCTTGTTTTTAGAGATTTTTAATATTCCTGGAAAATTGTATTTTAGCAAGCCAGGGAAAGGACATAAACTTTGAAAATTGAAATTTCCCGAATGACTACAATTGGGTAATCTGTTTTTATTGGAGCATTTCAATTTTAACGTGGATTCAGAGGAAAAGGTTAAAGGCTGACCAACAAGAAAGTAAAACATAATTAGGCCAGGAATTTGCTGATATTGTTTCTAGAACTACAGAGAGAACACATAAGCAATGGAAAGCGCTTTTTCCAGATATGTCTTTTGAAAACAAAGGGGAAACTTTACATAGAAAAATGCCAAATGTGGATGATAGTGTAGCTCTTGGAAATACAGTAAAGACAGCCTTTACCCACATGCTGACTTGTTTAACACCTACAATGGACGCATTAAACATAAAGGTGGATGCCATCCAGGCAAGGAATCGATGATGCACTGAGCACCTATGGTCAAGTTTGAGATTTAGCTCTCTCTTTGCCTTCAGGCCACTACCATCCTTCTATGTTGGGATAGGTGAATCCTTTGGGAAATTTGAAGAAAGGTTAAAGCAGTATATGACTTTACAAGGGGTTACTGGGGCTGATGAGGAATACAAAAAAGCTTATTTGGAAGTTAATTTGATTGGAGCAGCACAAGCAGCCTTTAGGGATATAAAAAGGGTCATAATGCACCAAACACTCATGCAGCCTTCATTTCAGCTTCATTCAAGTTGAAAAATATTTTTCCAGAGGATAGGGACTCTGATTTGCACCGAAAATTTCTGCAGGATCAAGAACAAGAGCAAACTGAATCAGTCACTGAATATTTGGCCAGTGTGGAAAGTTTAGCTTGAGCAGCATATCCTAAGTTTGATAAACAAAATAGGGAAACGATAGTAAAACCCATATTTTTGAGAAAATTGATAAATCAGGTACGAGTTGCCATGAAATTTAGGGATTTTCCCACCCTTGCAGATGCCACAAAATTAGTCCAGTACATTGAGTCAAAGATCAAAGGGGAAAACATGCAATATGCAGAAAAATCACAAATTCTACCTGTTTCAGAAATGCCTGATCACAACAAATATGGGATTAGTGAATGGCGATTTAGACCAGCTGCTCCCTACCTTAGAGACCATCATTTTCACTTTGAAGAGAATAAATGCTTCTTTTGCAACGATGCACTGCCCATAGATACAACAGTTGAAACAATTATGTAGAGACCAAGGTAAGAAAAGTAAAAAATAGCAAATTAATTCAAGATTTCAACTGGTAAATCATGTAAACAATGCCAGAGACATTAGAGCTAAATACCATGACAATGATAGCTATAACAATAAGTGCTATTCAAATTTCAACAAAAGATTTTTCAACCCAGCAGGTGAATCTAATAGGACTGGTCACACAAGAGCAATAATAATCATGCCTGCATTACTGAAGGACAACCAATAACAGATGCACAGAACATACACATAATAAATGCTGTATCCGACCCAATGTCAACTTTTTCAGCTATAATGACTGCCTGTACACATTCAACACAGTCAATCCTGGTTATAACCCTCACAGATTCAGATGACAACAATGGTTCAGTAACGAGTACTTCAACCAGGCGATTAGGAAATCAAGTTAACATTTTGTCAGAAATCACAACTATTAGCAATGACGATTACCCTGTATCCCCAATGCAAGAACATACTAAAGAAATTGAAGTTGAGCAAATAGAATTGCAGAGCAAGCCACCAACACCAAGGCACGAATCACTGTTTAAACATTATCTAAAATCAATCATAGACATTGAAGAAAAGAAAGAGGATCTGTGCTCCTATCTACATATATTGGAAGCTGAATTAAGAGAGCCGCATCTATTTAAAAGGATGAAATCGAAAGCTAAATTGCATCAATCAGGAAGCGTCCACACAAACTATGGGGTAAGCAAAAGAAAATTATTATCATTGATATAATAGCTAATGTCTTAAAATTACAGGACAGAAACATTCTTCCTAAAGGCACTACTTGCCCAGTATTAGTAGATGCATCAATAATGGACATACAGTTCAACTAATTGGTAGCCAGTAGATTAAAAGAAATATATAATTTTTATTATGATGGTACCAAAATTATATTATTATAATTTTAAAAAATGGTAGCTATACATAAATGGCTTTTCAGACTTGTGGGACCACTGGGAGTAGCATGTCTTTAGAAGAGCCAAAAAATATAAAATTTCACTTTTCACAAGTAGTGGTCATGGACATAGAAAGGGTCAAACTATCACTTTACACCCCAGAGAAGAATTGGTTCAGCTTCCAGTACATAAATGTTTCAAGCCCAAGCGAACAGTATGCACGAATACTCCCTTTTTGCAATCAAAAAGCATTTGGAAAGATGAGGTTATTGTAGAATATATTGATCCAACAATATGTCAAACTATAATTGAAAATATGACTGTTTCACATGCCCCATTAATAAAAATGAATACTGGAGTCGATTCTACAAATCATTTTTGGAATATTGACTCTCATTGGTGTTGTAAAGATGTGTGTAAAACTGTAACAAATGTATTCATAAAAAAGGATAACATTGCTACATCAAATAGCTGACTGATAGTAAGTGACCTAGGAGACGTGGGAGGGTGCCATGCCAAAGCAGGTCAATGTAATAAAAAGAAAGGTGTCATTATTTGGTATGGGTCATCAGTTTCTAACATTTGTCCCTACACATTCAAAGGAAACTATACAGGAATACGAAAAAACCTGGTTATAATTATAGATGACTTATCAGGTGCCTTTACTCTAGGAGAAATCTCCACACATTGCAAAAATCTACAAAATAAACTTTATTCCATGTGGCAAATTTGATGCAAAGCACCAACAATAGGAACAAGCTTTATTAGGCTGGTATTGCCAAAAGAGGAGTAAACCAGTATTAAGGCAGTCCAGGAGTAAAGTCAGACTAAACCTGTTTCAAACCTAGTGCAAGAGTGGAGCAGTATTTGAATTGGCTCCTCATCAGTATTGCTGAAGCAGGAGTGGACTAAAAGTGGAGTGAACAACGTTCAAATAATGCTGATTTAGTTGACTCTTTTAATCTTGATAGAGGTTGTATTAAATCAGTAGTAAGTCCTGATTAGTGCGTGCAATATTGGGGGCTGTTGAATTTTTAGAAGATTTGGACTGTGTGGCACATGAAATTGATTTTGCCAAATTTTTGAGAATTCATCGCTATTTCTCTGATTGAACAATTCCTTTTGAACGCTATAATAATCAAGAATTTTATATTTGATATAATTAGGATCCTTCTCAGAAACTTCAGCAATTCTTTGCCTTTTTTTTGATTTGATTTTTTTTTCTTTTTTGATTCATTTGATTTTTCTTATTTTCCAGAATCGCAATATTTTGGGCAATACATTCAATGAGTAAGAACATTTCTCCGGTAGAAAAATTTGAGGATCATTTATCAGCAGATATTATTCTATTTCAGAATATAATGCACTGACACTACTACAACTACACTACTTCGTTCTGTATGCTTGTATGCATAATCATTGTTTGTTTAGTACTCATGCTAGTTACCACAATATTTCACACTATGCACATCAGCGAGTGTACTATAAACAGAAATACCTCTAGTTTAGTTGAGGAGTGCCCAGTCCATGATTGCTCTTACTTGTACAATACTACTTGGGCAGCAAATGAAGAGCAAACTAGGAGTGGAGCAACATCAACATAATCCTGGACTTGATAGTCCTAGTTTGCTCCACTGTTCAGTATTACTTGGAGTTTAGTCTACTCCTCTTTCAGCAATAGGGCTCCTAATGCACTTGTGTGTTTAGCCAGACTCTGACCAAAGAATGAGGATGATCAGATTGAGATGAGCAACTTACAACAAAATGTAATCACTTATGTATTAAACAGACCGAAATTCTTGAGTTTGAATTTTCGGACCCCATACATTAAAACGGAAATAAATAATGAAATAATGGTTACTGCTTTAGCAGACACTGGAGCTGTGTTTTCACTAATTGATCATGAAATATGCAAACAATTATTGGATATTAAATAATATGAAACAGAGTTAAAGCCTATAGCTGCAATTAGTGATACAATACCACAAACAGTGATGCAATACCACTCCTTTGTTTCCTTAAGGATATGTAGTGTGAAAGAGACTTTATTGGTTTATATACAAGAAAATGTATAGCAGACATGACATTAGATGCGAATTTCTTGAACAGATTCAAAAATTGATTTTTCATTGGGATGTATCTTGCATAATGTTCAACAATGATGAGTGACTACTATCCTCCAACCAAGGACATAACATGAAAATCAGTACCTATGTCAGAATTTCATCAAAAAGCTGGGTGTGTCAAGTTTGAACCAGTCACTTTGCCATGCAAAGATACAATTAATTTTGCCCCTAGTGTTAGTTCAGTAAAAAACGGCAGGATACCAGTAGAATTGATTAAAACGGCAAATTATTGTATGAAACTGTATGCGAATATGGCAGTGGGAACAATACATCTCTTCAAAGAATGAAATCAAACTCAACATGTGTCAAATGAGCAAACTAATTCAGCCGAATGGATTCAGAAAAATATTGCCTTACCAACACTTTTGAAAGACTCTGAGAAAACAGAAGTCATTCAGCTATTATCAATATATATGAATATTTACACCAAGAATGATTGATTTAAGACCATGTCTTTGAGATGCAGCTACTGAACATGTGAACCAGATTATCTGAAGAATTATAAGTCATCAGCTGTAGATATTGCACTCGAAGCAGTTTGAAATACTTGAATTGGATGCAAGTGCTGGAGTATATTTTATATATTTCATATTTTCACAATTTTCTCCAAAATGGTAAATCATACTAAACCCCAAATTTGTAAGCATACTCAACTGACCTTCAGAACTTTTTTTGTGCAGTGATACATTATGCCAAATTTTGGCAGTTCATAACCATGCTGATTTAAGTTTTGGGCTATTTGGGTCAGTTTCCTCCTGATTTAAAAAATTCTTTGTCTATTCAGTTGCAAATAACGCCAGTCAATTTTGGTGTGCATATTCTCACCATTATATTTTTAAAAAATCATATATCGATTTGGGAGTGATATCAGCAAATTCCATCTTTACACAATAATTTAGTTGTTTTTCCGTAAAATGCTTAAAAAATGATGCATATATAGCACAGATAGGTCACAAATCCTGAAGAATAGATTTTCAGACATACATGAAATTGCCTCGCTATCCAAAGTTATATCATGCACTATGCTTTTCAGAGTAATATTTAAGGGCCTTGAAGAAATTCTCAAGAGTTTACTATTATACTTACCTGATGAATATTCAGGGATGTTTCCAAAAGATTTGGTATTTGTTTTTATGAATCCAACATTATGCCCAAAATACCACAATGACACAGCATCTTTATTGTCTGGAAGCATTATGGGCCCATCATTTCCTGCACAAAATCTTTGAAAAACTGCAGACACCATAAAGAAAACAGTTTGCATAGGGTTCTATATCATTTTCTTAACCTTCTCCGTTTGAAGGTCATTACTGATGAAAGAAGCAGAAGAATGAAAGAAGCAAATCTAACAATCTTTTGGTGGCATACAAACATGTTCTTAACCTCTGCATTGTGTATCACTCCAGCAATACCTGCAGAAACAAACTGCTACTGACCTGCAGTTACCGCAGGATCAACAATCAGAAATTCATAGGCGACAACTGCCTTCAAAAGTGTGGCCACTGGCTCCTCTCCCAAGAAACTCGGGGAGTCATAGCCTTAGCCCACAATGCAAGAGAAATTGATTCTCAATTCCTACTCCAGTACCTCTATCAACAAAAGCAGTTCCTCCAAAAGCCATCACTGGAGGACTAGAGGTCCTGATGGTGAAAGCAGCAAGCATCAGGATCCAAGATATGCTCAACTACTTACCAATGCCATTATCAGCATTTCACAAAACATTCTATTTTAGGAAACTCCAACAAAAATATTTTCTACACTTGTTCAATGGTAAAGAAAGCTGGGATTATGGAAACATGCTCCTTGAAAAAGAATTTTATAGTCCTGGTACCTTAAAGTTAGAGGCGAGAGCCCAATTCCTGGCCTTAGAGGCTATTTTTCCTTACGATTCTGCCTAAAATCGGACTTTTTGAAACTCCTTCAGGTATGAGAAATGAAAAGCAGTGGCACAAAAAAGTGATTTTGGAAGATGGATAACAGTAATTTTCTACATCCCCAAACAGTTCCATAGTCTTGAAGATAGCCACAAAGTGGAGGAAGCATTCTAAGCTTCAACAAAAAAAGTTTCTCGAAAGTCGAGGATACTCCCTCACTGTGAAGTGTCAGCGTCAGCTTCAAAAGGAACTAAAGTTAGGCACCATAAAATAGATCAGTAAAAAATGTAGTTTAGACTATCATGGATTGAAAATTTTGTTATTGATCAAGGAGTAGAATTAAGGCAATCAGACTCTACTGTCACTGTGAAGTCAGCAATGGGTCTCCAAGACAGGAGAGTTTCCAATCTGTCACCCCCAAATTATAACAGAAATATTCAAAGAACTATCCACAGAGCCTTATAATGGGACCACCAGAGCAATTGTTTCCCTGCCTAGCAAATTCTTCCACCTAATCCTGCCTTACTGCCACTCCAATAAACTCTTATTCTGGCTCTGCATGACCTGCAAACATACAGAATCCAAGAGCTGTCTACACAGTAACTCAGAGCAAGCCATCAATGGTGTGTGGGTTCCATTGAAGTTCTACAAGACACTGAAATGTGTTTCTGAAGCAGGTTGAGAAAATATTTGGAACAATTGATATTTTCAGACAACTTGAGATTTCTTAGGTCATTAAAGTCTAAGAAGTTTTGCACAACAAAAAAAAACAACTAGGTATGTTCATAAAAAAAAGGAAGGTGGTATTTTGGCTGAATATATAAACAACTTCTTTTGATGCAAACCACAAAGTTCGAAAATTGATATTTCAGTTTGTTTAATAAAAAGCTTTAAGAAAATGTCAAAAATATCAAGAGGAAAGCTCTCTGAATGATCTGATTAAAAATTGTTTGAAATAACACACAAGAGGAAAAAAATTTCATGAGAAAATTCAAACATTTAAAGTTTTGGGACACTCTAAGCAAATAGATGATCTTCATTTGGTCCTTGTGTTGTGACCCTGTTCTCTTCCATGGCTTTTTCTAAAGCTCTTTCCAATCACCAGTTGAATTGACACATTCATTCGGAATAGCTTGAATTTTTGATAAAAAATTCTTTTGAGATACATTAAGAATGATTGAAATTTTTGATGAAATATTCGGTCATTCGATAAATGAATTCGACAGATTCTTCATCAATAGTTTGTTTGGTAGCAGTTGATGGTTGGTTTGTGATCCAAATCAAAACTTTCGTAAAACGACTGGATTAGTTGGGAATCAAATTTAATGATGAGTGATTGATACTATACTTGATTACACGATGATTCAATTTGTTTGTCTCACTGATGACTGAGTTTTTAAATGCAGATGCTACCAAATGAACCAAAATTAGTTAGGCTTCACCTGCAGGTTTTAGGTGTGAAAAGCTCTAAAAATTTCCAAAAAATGATATTTTAATTTTTTTTATTCTTCTGAGAGTCTGAGCTACTTTTTCTTGATCTGTGCATCCAACAGTGATGCAACAGTGTAATATTGGTTTTCTTCAGTCATATGAAAATGGTTGCAAGGATTATTGTGAAGGAAAAGTGTTCAATGTTTTTCCAGTCCATCATGAAATGTTCCAAGACCAGGGAATTCCCTCAAATCTCAACCTGAAATCCTTGTAAGTTAGTTGATTAATTTTGAAGCTCCTGAATTTTGTGTCTCACTTCTTTTCAGGTCAAACTTCAGAAGTAGTAGAAATTCCCTTTTTTGTTGATTTCAACTGAATCTGCAAACAACTTGAGCAACTTCACGAGCTGATTAAAATATCAAGAAAATATTAAGGCTCATTTTATTCTCAATCAAAATTACCTGCATCAAATGCTCCCACTCATATTGAAAAAGATTATAATTGTTATTTGAACTGATTCTAACACAAAATTTCTCACAGTAGTACAAAGTGTATAAGAACAGTAGCTGAAATTTACAATTAGAGAAGTATTAGTCGAATATAAGTTTTCATTGATTTGTGACAGCCTTTGTCCATCACATACATTGGACAAAATCCCAAGTTAACACTCACTGAAAGGAACAAAAATATAAGATTTTGCTAGGCCTCCTTCAAGGCCAAAGTGAAATCATTATTCTTCTTCAATGCCATGACATAACTAAATGCACATTCATCCCCATTAGCTCCATAACAAACTCCACCCACTAACATAGCTGTTAGCTAGAAAAAGGCCTCTTTCTCATTGTTCATGAGTGGAGAACAATGTTACTTTAGTATATGATGATAGGGTACAGTATGAAAGTAAAAATGATGATCAACCCAAAAGTAAAGAAACAAAGGCATAAAAGCTACAATGAGAAAATGAAACATGTTACACAAGTACTGATTAAAATCCATTAACAAAAATTAAACCAGCATTTTCACTTATCCATGTTGAAATGACGGGTGATTGTGAGTGAAACCCCTAGGTGACAATCAGTGCCTTGGATTCTTGAAAAAGAATTTGGTGTGGGTGGGGGATGTGGGCCTAGTTAAGTCTTGGCATTAAAGATAGGATTTTCTATTTCTCTTCAATAAAAATTCTTGAAAGAAAATGATTTTTGAGTCCAATCCGCATGATTTGAGAGAAAATTTAAGAGGAAACCAGACTGGATTGCTTTGGAGGCCGAAGCTGAACGAGTAGAGTGTACAGTGTAGATTTTAGTGTCAATCACAGACATGGAGAGAATAGTTTCGATCCAACAGGAAATTGTAGTCGCAGCAATACTTTTGTACAGATGCATAAAGAAAAGAAAACATTTATTATCATTGCTTCTGTCATTTACTGTGAGAAGAATATATTTTTGAAGGAAGTAATATGGACAGATGGCCATGTCAGAGAATTTATCGATCTGAAAACTGATTGGCGGACCAGAGCCTCGAGTTTCAGTCTTGCCAGGAAACAAAGTTTTCGTGAAATTGGATATAATTTATGTCTAATTTTTGTATTTCTGAAGCTCATTTGGGGCAGCTTAGTGCTAAAATCGTTACAGTCTTTAAAGTCAACATTTTACAACTGGTTTTTGCTTGTCCATCAAGTTCAACCTTTCTGAGAAAATCAAAGACTAAGGCTACAACCCAAGTTTTTGGATATTTTGGTTGAGAAGGGATCACATGGAAAAGACCTTTCGTAAAATGTGAAATCTGTCTTTTCCTGGAGAGGTCCAGGCCTAATTTGAGGAGGGAGACTATAATTGCTGATTTTGAAGCAGAAATGGTGCGTAATTGGAAGTTATCTTTGTACAAGGTTATTAGGTAATCAATTAATTGAGACACAGATATTCGTAAAGGATTAATCTGGTGTTCAGTACACCAGCTACACCATTTTTTAATGGCTGTGTTGTAATGCTTTTGGGTTCCAACAGACCAAGACTGGAGCATGATCCAGGTTGCTTCTGTAGAAATTCCTCAGCCTGCCCAGAGTTTCCTGGAATTTTCCATGCTGACAGAGTTAGAGATTTGTACAACACCAATGGGTGTAATTGTTTCACGTTGTTCTCTATTATATCATTCCAATGGGGTAGGAGGAGAGGTCGGCTTACTGCCAAGGACAACAGAAGAGGCCACCATAGTTGCATTAGCCAAACTAGAACAATAATAACTGAATGAGCTGCTTCAAGTTTTGCCTTGTGCAAAGTGTGACCAATGAGGCAGAGAGGTGGAAAAACATAGGAGTTCCATGCATGCCAACTCATGCTGAAAGCATCTACAGCAAAGACATCTGGATCAGGTTTCCAAGATGCAAGGGTTGAAAGCTGAGTGTTGTGACAATTGGCAAACAAATCAATATTAAAAGTACTGAATTTCTTTTGAATCATAGAAAAAACGGTTGGTATTAATTTCCAGCCATTGGTATCTGAAAAGTGATGTGAAGACCAATCTGCTTCCAAATTTTTCTTTCCGGGAACAAGAGTGGCTTGGATAAAAATTTGATGATCTAGACACCAAGACCAAATCTTAATCATCAGATCACATAAGAACTTATTTTTTGTACCACCCAATTTATTGATGTAGGCGATGGCTGTAGAATTGTCCATCATGAGAGAGATGGAAGTATTTTGAGGTTATGCGAAAAAATTTCAGAGTGAAGGAGGCAGCCAAAAGTTCTTCACAATTAATAAGCAATTTTTTTTATCTTTCAAACAACAGCCCCACACGCCTTTTCCGTCACAAAAGGCACCCCAGTCATCATTTGATGCATCTGAAAAAATTTTTTGGGTGGTAAAATGTGTGGACCATTCCAAAATCTCAGTTGTTTAAGCCAGGTATCAGGTTCCTTTCTGGCTTCCAACCATAGTGAAATTGAGCTATCCTAGTTTGTATGTTTGTGTAGACCCTTGATGAGGCAGCCTTGCAAAGCACAAGTAAAAAGATAAGCATGCAACAAGGCTTGCAATACTGACACAAATTTCCCACGGTGCTAGGTCCAACAATCTAACATATTTTTGCTTCTGCAAATGAGAACAGATATTCAGAATTTCTTTAACTTTTTCTGTCAGAATTTTCCAAAGGAGATTTTGAGAGTCGATTTCAAGCCCGATTCTCGAATGTATTCGAGGAAGATGTGCATTTTTTTGGGCTGTATGCTCATTGTTCCTTTGGAAATAGGTCTACTAATTGTAGTTTCTATAGGAGATGAACAGATGTGTGTGTCAATCATTGTCGGGAGTAGATATAGTCCGTTTTTCTAGCATTTTCTAATTAATTAAAAGTGTGTTGCATCTTTTGAAATGTCAAGAAATAAAGACACTTTAAATTGGTTAAACGGTTGACAATAATAGAAATAAGTTGACAATAAGTATAAAGTCATTAAAAAATAAGAAACGAATTGACAAGTAGGATAAGTAGAAAATAGTGCTTCCTTCTGCTATCACTTAGTTGTGATACCCAGCCATGGGGATGGGACCCAGAAGCACATGCATTGCCAAACTGAAAAAAATTAAATCAAGGAAATTTTAATTTTTAGACTACACTTATGTACTATATAGACCGTCGACAAACATACAAATAAAACGAAATTTTATTTGTCGTCGATGGCCATTTGCACCAATTGGTGCGTCATCGCCATCTTTACAGCCTTCTGGCAAAAGTTGTAGCATCTGTTCTGCAGTGAATGAACTGCCTGCTGCCACACGGGCTGGAAGTCGGATTCATTGTCAACATTATGTTGCCGCCCCACTGCCCCATGTATGATTGCTTTAATTTTGTGGATGCAGTTTGTGGGCAATGACATGGCACCACTCTGATAATCAAGCATGAAGACATTCCATTTCTTCAGCATATTGTGGCTGAAAATCGCCTACAACAGTAAATAAGAAATATAAGGAAAATAATAATACAAAAACAAAACATTAAAAATAATAATGTATCAATTAAAGTTAAATTAAAGTATTAAGAATTGCACTAACTTCGGAGGCAAGCATCACTGTCAATTTCTTGATGTAAATGGCTGGCTCTGAATAGGGATCCCTGCATCATCTGACATGGTTTACAACCTCCTCCACCGATCTCAATGGGCGGAGCAAATTTACCGCTGGGGCTGCATTGATGTTTGCCGTGGCCTCGTGGTCTGTTGATATCTGTTATTTTATTGTAATTTATGAGTTTGTTGGTAACTTTTTAAAACTTTCATTTTAATGTTTTAGAAACTTACTTGTCATTCGTTGTACAGAAAATAAATCTTCTATTTTCATTAACTTAGCCGTATTTTCCCAAATGGCCATTAATATGTCCTTTAGAAGGCCATTGGTTGTCGATAGTTGATTGTTTGTTGCCAAAGGCAGTTGATGGTGAAATACTACACAGGCACTGCTGGAACTGCCATTGACATCATCCTTAAAAATTCTATAACCTTTTCTGGCAATGTAAATTCATCAATTGTTCAACAAATGTCTTTCTAAATGTTCAATAATTATGTCAAAATGGTAGATGTCCACTTTTGATTTGAGGGCATTGGACACACTTTGCTCTTGGGTTGAGTTGATGACAGTCTCCAATGGTTCCTAAAATTCAAAAACAGGTTTTAGTATTTTTTATTTAATGTAAATATGTATAAATTAGGACCACCCATCAAAACATGTCTTACATTTTAAATTTTTTATGTGAAAATTTCACTTCGTCCTATTTGTTGTCAAAATACATTAAGCCCAATGGGTCACAATTGGGCAGATCCTCAGCAGGCACCACTAATTGGCCCATTGTTTCCAAGGCCTTGCTAGTGGCCACCTTCCGAGATTCCTTCATTATACATTGTATGTATATATCCCAAAGTCTACTGTAAGTTAATATGCAGCTTACCCTTCTCTCAAAGGTTCCTACTCCTAGGGCATTTATGGGTTTTATAGGCCCTGGCGGCCATGGTTTAACAATTTTTTCAGCATATTGGCAGACATAGGCACTGGCATTGTGGAATTCTGTTGCTTGGGTTCCACGTCGAATATTATGCAATTCCACAATTTCGATTTCAATGTGCACTGTATGCGGTCGCCATTGAGCCATGGCGATTTTTGATACAATATGTTGCTGGACACTAAGTTGAAATGACTGTCCCTTTTGACATTATTTTTCAACCCCTTGACTTTTATATATTGCCGCGCCATCGAATCCTTCATGGTAAGAATTCAATAAATAACATTAAAATTATGTACTACTTGTATAATAATGTATTACTACTAATTAATTTGACGAAGCATTGAGTAATTTGACAAAGTATGACAAAGCATTGGGCTTAAAAAATAATAAAAGAGAATGCCGGAGAAAACGTCTTAACTGCTAGACAAACTGATTTCCGACTGAAATAGAAATAAGGAAAACAAAAATAAGACCTGAAAAAATCATAAATTATTTTCTGCAATCAGCCCTATCACAAAACCCTCAGTTGGACCACACTGTAAGTTTGTATGGAAGCTCTGAACAGCTGGACCACACTTTATGTTTGTACAGGAAAAAAAGACAAACTGATCTCCCACTGTAATATAAAAAAGGCAACTAAAAATTAGACTAGAAACAATCAAACATTTTCTTCAATCCATCCTATGGGCGAAATGCTTAGTTGGACCACACTGTAAGTTTGTATGGAAGCTGGGAACAGCTGGTCCACACTTTAAGTTTGTATATGTAGTTTGTACAGAAAACTAGAAACTCTCAACACCTAGAAAGTAATGAAACAAATGAAAGTTTTGATAAAGTGGTACCAATTCAGGTCCCTTGCAGACCACTACCACTATTGACTGCTGAAAAGAAAGACACTAAGATCGCTCTGTGGTCAACCAATGGACAGTTGATGCAGATCTCAGCTGTTTGCTGTAATGTGAGAATTTGAACAATTTGTACCAACGTGGGGTTCTTTGATTCTTGTGGATTCGAATCTGACATAACTAATCAACCACTAGTGGCCCCAATTTTTTGACAACAAGTTTGGAATGATGAAATGTACTTAGTATTACAAACAAATCACTCAAAATTGACTTTGAATGGTGATGGCCAGATCACTACTACTCTTCCATCAACTTTCTCCTTGAGTTTCGAACAGTCGAAATACTGGGCTAAAAGAAACTATAAGTGACCTGGGGGAGACAGGAAGGTGTCCACCACCTTTTTGTCAGTGCACTAATGCTGGTGGAATCATCATTTGGAACTTTACTCAGTTTAAAGACTATTGTCCTATCACTTCTGTTGGACATTACACTGCTCAAATCTTGAGACAACATCTGGCAGTTGATGCTGTTTGAGAAGATTTTACACTCAAAAGACCTATTTCTGTATGTAATCTTCACAGTGCATATCAAACTGAGCAGCATCCTATCATTCATTTCCATTTGAGGGCACTCTGACTTAGTCATTCCCCCTGGAGCTTCTTACTATTCACTCCTTACTGACTCTGATACCCTGAATCCTAAACTGCGATTTTTGTAAGACAAAGTTCTGGACAGGAATTGAAGCTTTTTAAAAATGTTTGGCTTGAACTCCATCATAGAGTGTCATTTGCAGTTGATTAGGCAACTTCTAAAAGGAGATTACACTTTAAGGGCTAGAGCTGTACTCATCAGGAATGACATCATTGCTACCTATGCTGGACAGGCCCTGATAGTTTGGGAATGTTCTTCTGTTTGACCTGACTTTGTCTATTGGGATCATCAAATTAATACAACTTGTCATGTTTATCAACCAATTCTAATGGGAAATCAAACACTTTTTTGTTGTACCAGGATAAAGAGATATTATTGATCAATCACCAGTCACAGATTGTAATCACCATACAGTAGGAATTTATTTTGATTTTAATTCAGGTTGGAGAACAACTGCTGGCCCAGTGCATGTTTAAGATATACCCCATGCTGTTTTGTGGAAAGAATTTTACAAACTTGATTAACAAACTGGTATCCTTCATACATTTGGGTTAATGAGAAGGTGCATAATTCTTGGTTATGTTGGAAATGAATCGCTGTGTCACATTAAGTAGAAATTGGGGAGCCATGTCACATTAAGCAAAGTGGTGATCTGTCACATTCATGGGAAACCCATACCATATCCCTTAGGCCATATGGCCATGTCACTGAAAGTGGCATGCTGTGACCCCATTGGGTGGCTCCGCTTATGGTTTATCTACTTTGGGAACCTAACCCAGCTGGTACTGCCACAGGGAAACCTATGGTGTACCTCATCCTTGTCCTAGGGTTAATGCTGTAGAATAAAGGACAATGCGGCCGGGTCAGGGGTGCCAATTCCTAGTCCTCATTCATTAGGAATGAGCGACGGTGCTATTGGACGGATAGTGTACTGTAGGGGACCCGATTGTCAACCTAAATCCCCTTATTTGCCCTGACCTTAAGGGTCTATGGGCTTTCTTAACTGAGGGTACTTCCGAGGGAAACTAGCTTAGGGGAGACTCTCAAAAATATACCCTCAACACTAATAACCCCTGAGAAGACTTACGAAACCTCTTCTCAAATTACTCGGTGCTGGGAGATGGGTTCCGGGTCAAGTTGGGGTCCTACGGACTGCGATGTATGGGAATGGGAATCCGGGCGATTGGGCGTAGGGTTCGGCGGCTGCTGATCGGCAGGCGGTGGTAATGGACATTTCCCCGGCGAGGGGGATGGGGTTCTACGATTAACAATGAGGGGGACGGGTTCCTATGGTCGGGTTACTGTAGTGGTAACATATATGTAGGCGGGAGCGAAAATATGCTAATTTTATTCGATGTGCGGCAAAATGCAGTTGACAATATAAAATATAATAAAAAATTGGAGGACGATGAACGTGGACGCAAGGCTAAAAGACAAAAACCACTTAGGCCCAATAATGAGTGACAAACTAACGAAACATGCCCTTTTAAAGGGCTCCATAAACTACAGTATGCCTTGGGCGGAGTTAACACTCCCCCAAGCTATTTTCTGCAGTGGAAATCATTGCAGAAGATGCCTATGGTCACATAGACATTTTCCAGTTCACAACGTTAAGCATTGGGGCAAGTTCTCACTCTCTATGCTTAACATAGGAACGTCACTAGTGAGAACTTCAAACTAGTCATTTCACATTGTGAAATGTCACTAGTTTTTACTGATAAGAGGTGCACATTGTGCTCCTATTACAGCGATGAGCTCGGAGAGCTTATCTCTAACGGAAATTCTTGACTAGCGGGCACATACCGTAGTCTACGTGTGGGATTAAAATAATAAATCGAAACAGAAATATAATGTGCAAACAGAAACAGAAACGAAACATAAAAAGTACACACATAAGTTGCATGTAAAAATTATAAAAACGAAACGCAAAATTGATGCAATTTACTGTAACACAAAATGTAACAAAAAACATAAAGAAAAATTGTGATGTGAATCACATGACATTCGACGGAATTTGTCTGCACATGACACGGCGGTCCTTGGAAAAAGGGCGTCCTCATCCTTGTGCTGCATGTTTGTGGAGTCAAAGGGTCAGGTGATGGTGATGGCGGGCGGTCGATGATCCAGTGGTTTTTCAGTGGGTTTTGGCTTGAGTAGTTATGTCAATGGTGTGTGATTGCTGACGTCCATTGGAGATGCGTGGAGTTGCTGACGTCAATAGATCCATTCCGTGAAGTTGCCAATTATCGATTGATTTGTGAAATCTGAAACAGGACTAAAAGAAAAATTTTTGAGACGGGATATAGGCTATGGCCTGTAATATGAGGCAGTACCCTAGTTTAGATGCATTGATCGCTGTTCATTCTCTTCTTTACACTGCTGTCCCAGGATGGAGCAGGAGTGGGTATTTGGTGAGGGGCACGGCGGTCCTTCGAAAAAGGATGACCCCGTCCGTAAGTAAAGAAGAGAAGAGGCGCTTGACTACCGGTCGGAGACCTCTGCATAAAGATGTGGGTCAATGAGATCTTGTGTAAAATCTCTGTTTGTTGATGGAATCAACAATGGTGCCGTCTCGATGACCTGTGAAGTGGAAGGTATCTCCTCTTCTTCTGTAGGCTGAGCAGGTGACACGTAGCGACCAAGCTGGTTGACAAGCACAGTATCTTTGTGGTCCGTCTCGAGTCGAATGGTGACATTGGGATATGCCACATTTGTTAAAAGTAGGGCCCATCATAAATGGGCAGCAATTTAGGTGTTAGACCACGTTTGCTGGTGGTGCGCAATTTGAGCACCTGATCCCCAACCTTGTATGAGACATCTCATGCCATGCAGTCGTAGGACCGAGCATAAGCCGCCTGTGATCTCTCAATGTGGCTCTGGATTAAGGTCAAGGCATTTGTAAAATGCTGTTTGACCCCCATATCATAGGTAGAAACATCTATGATATGTGGCTCTGGATTAAGGTCAAGGCATTTGTAAAATGCTGTTTGACCCCCATATCATAGGTAGAAACATCTATGATATGAGCGGGAGGGTTGAATGAGAGGTCTGCATGACAGGTAGCATGGGTGTACGACCATACATGGGCTCAAAGGGTGTACGACCATACATGAGCTCAAAGGGTGAATACCCTGTGGACTCATTCAGGCTAATGTTGACAGCAAACACAGAATACGAAAGGTGTTCATCCCAATCAGTATGACCTTGGTGGACATACATATGTAACCGTGTAGCTAGTGTTTGATTAGCTCTTTCCACTTCTCTGTTTGTCATGAGATGATAAGCAGTGGAGTGGATTTTCTTAGTTGAACAAATGGCAGTGATTTCAGTCATCAGTTTGGATGTGAAATCAGTACCACAATCAGACTGAAGGATCTGCGGTGCCCCATGTCTGCAGACAATTTGTGTAACAAAAAGTTGAGCTATAGTTTGCACGGTAATGTCCAGAGTAGAGAAAGCTTCGACCCATTTAGTAAAGTAGTCTATAAAGACTACAATAAAACGGTTTCTACTTTCACTAGTGGTCATTGGTCCCATACAGTCGACACCGACTCGATGAAATGGCCCAGTAATGGTAATCGGTTTCAGAGTTGCCCGGGTCTCTTGTCTCGCGGGCTTATTCCATTGGCAAAGATCACACTGTTGACAAAAGGACTTGACATCTGCACTGAGGGAAGGCCAGTGGTACCTGCGAGCTATAAGCCTCACAGTACATTTCGCACCAAAGTGTCCAGCAAGGATGTCCTTATGGTGAGCCTCAATAATGGTAGTAACCATTGATCGAGGGACAACAATCTTGTTGGACTTGCCTGTCCACTTCTGAAGGATGTTATCCAACAGGTGGTAGCCATTAACATCATTCTGATCACCGTAATGTTTTAGTGACCTAAGAATGGAGGCTAATGCCGGATCCTCAAATTGAGTTGCGAGAAGGTCATGGTGCTGCGCATCCTGTGATATCTCTGCATAAGGCTCAGACCTGGCCAGGTGCTGCGCACCATTGGTGGTCCTTTGGGATGAACTCGCCAGGTGCTGTGCACCATCGGAGATCATCATACCTTGGCCCTCGGGTCTGTATAGGGGAGTATTGTCGATACTCTCCCGGCAAGGGAATTAGGATCAGGAAGGCGTGATAATGTGTCAGCATTACCATTAGACCGACCTTTTTGCGGCCGAATTGTCAGTTTGAATTCAGCTAACGTGAGGCCCCACCAAGCTATCCGGAACACAGCCTTCACAGCAGTGTGATCAGTCTGAACGACCACCTCATGTTGAAAGAGGTAAGGCGGAAAGTGCTCATTGAAATGGACAACAGACAGAGTCTCTAACTCCGTAATAGTGTAGTTCTCAGCTGCTGTTAATCCTCTACTGGCGTACGCATCAGTATGGTCTTATACATTTTCGTCTAACTGGCTCAGAACTGCTCCTATCCCCGAAATACTTGCATCAGTTCGAAGTATGAAGGACTTCGTAAAGTCCGGATGGTGCAGGACAGGAGGGTTCAACAACAGCATTCAGAGTTCGTCAAACGCCGCTTGCTGAGGTTTTGACCACAGTAAGGTAACTTCCTTCCGTAAGAGCTTGGTCAGTGGCTCGCTGAGCCGAGCGCAACCAGGGATGAAACGCCTATAATAAGACACAAGACCCAGAAAAGACTTGATATCTTTGGCGTTTTGTGGAATGGGTAAGTCCTGGATGGCAGCCAACTTGACTTTATCCGGCTCGAGACCTTTCTGTGAGATACCGTACCCGAGATATTCTACCTCAGAGTGCGAAAACTTGCACTTGCTCAGTCTGAGCTTCATTCCACCCTGACGGAGAGGCGTAAACACATCTGTCAGGTGCTCAAGCATCTGGGTGTGAGAGTTCCCGAACACCAAGATGTCATCGAGATAGGTCAGTACTGTGTGCCACTGCAATCCTGTGAGAAGCAGGTCCATGAGGTGTTGATTCGTCCCAGGTGCATTGCAAAGACCAAAAGGCAGATAGTTGAACTCGTAAAGTCCTATAGGTGTATTAAATGCCGTTTTCTCTTTGTCTGCCTCGGCAATAGTTATAGACCAGTAGGCATTAGCCTGATCAAGGGTAGTAAAGTATTTCATACCCTTCGGTGTGTCGAGGATGTCATCAATCCGTGGGAGAGGATAAACATCCTTTTTCGTGATTTCATTAAGACCACGAAAGTCCATAAAAATCCAGTGTCACCCATTTTTCTTGCAAACCAGAACGGTGTTAGTTGCCCAGGGAGAAGTGCTAGGCCGAATAATACCTTTTTCTTGGAGCGCTTTGACTTCTTGTATGACGAGATCCTTTTCCTTGGGTGCGGTGCGGTAAGGGAAACGGCCGACTGGGCGAGCATCACCCGTGCTGATCTCTTGATGCACGAGGTCAGTTGAACCTGTGTCCTTTTCATCAATTGCAAAGAGGTCAGTAAATGCGACCAGTAGGTCGACCAACGCCGTTTTATTCTGTATGGAGATATCAGAAGATATCACAGCATTCACTTCGACCCACTCTCGGTCAAGAATGGTCTCAGACTTGACCGCCGATCCCTGTGGGGAATCAGTGTGCATCTGCACATGACCGATGGTCGTGTGCGGGTAGAGAAGCACTTGGTGTGTACTCGGGTTAACTACCTGTAAGGGTATGCGACCATTTGTCACAGAGCTCACAGTACCAGCAAAGTACACACTGTGTTGCTGTCCCAAAAGAGGCTTAGGAAAGAAAGCTACCTCGGGTACAGTTGCGTATAATGCAGGTACAGGTGTAGTAAATTGTGTCAACGAGCAAGGCTCAAGGACAATCAACTCCTGCAAGGGTAGTTCCCCACGAGCGGAAGGAGCGTTGAGCGTGAGAACACAACTCAAGCCACATGAATCGAAAATTGTTAATTTCCTACTCTTTGATCTGCTGAGCCAGGTAGTTCAGTTTGGCATTGACAGGGTCAGGGACGGAGTCCTTTGCCAATCCGAACAACCTCTGGGTCAAATTAAATCTTCCGTGGGTGTGTAGAAGAAGACCCTGATCGGTTCTCACTGTATTCAACCAGAGGTCAGGACACAGCCGAAACACACGAGAGTTTCCCGGGATCTTTAGGGCAACCTGTAAATCATCGATGATGATATGGTTCCCTGATACAGATGCAGTATAATTACCCTGAGACCGATAATGACGCTGTGCTGTAAAGTTTGTGGCAGGCCAAACAATTACCCCGTTCAGAGTAGTGCATTGACCTGCTGTGGGACTGCACCCATCTACATCTCCTAAGGTACTTAGAGCTGTAGTGCCATCCCATGAAGCGACCTGTCCCTCCTCGATGAAAAGGTTAGTCACTGTCTGGCAGACGTCATTGCAGCACCATGAGTACATCACCTCCAGTGTTTGGTTAGTGCTATAAAAGCCAGGACGTATTTCCACGAGCTTTTGTAAACCAAACACCTTTGTGCGATGTGCTAATGTACATGCCGCAGGCGCTAGATGCTGAGTGGTTATGACGTCTGCAGTAATGCCCCTAGATCCGAAAAAACCAGTATTTGTGCATACCTTATGATTCCGCAAAGTACACTTCCATGCTTTAGTAGTGATTGGATCAGAAATAGGTACATATACTGTAACATTCATGCCTTGTGGACTCCACGAAGATTTTGGTGGTTTGCATTCAACTTTTTGAGGTAGCTCAAGTGGATGACCGCTTCTTGAAAGACCACAAAAGTGGTATTGAGTAGCATGTGTTGCAGAGTTCATTCCTAAGAACAGTAGTGTTACGAAGGCCCAATTTATTACAAACAAAACATTTACAAAGGATGCTTGTAAATTTACACCAAAATTTACAGTTTTCACCCATTGGGTGGCTTCATTCTCCAAAGTCATCGTTATTGGACGGTACAGGCTCCTCTCCGGGGAAGTTGATGACCAAGCCTCCGCATGGGTGGACTTCTCAAAGAATGCCAATCTTGGGGGACCGCAGGACGGTTGCTGTTGGAAATGGCCAGGTCTCGGTGACATTGACGGCGTTGTTAATGGCGCGCAATGGTTCTCCAAAGGCGTTGGTGACCGGTTGCTGTTGCCTAATCCAAGCCAGTGTTTGGGCTCCCGTCGTCCTTGTTGTCGGTGACGTGGCAACAACTGCTGTGGGCCGCACGTTGCTACTGGCTTCCTCCACAGTGCGGCGGACGGCGTCCTCTGCCGGCGACGACGGTTCACTGTCCAACAGGATCTTGTCCACCGGGGTGGCGTGAATAGTTCGGTCAGCGATAAACTCGAGCGCCCGTCGAGCGACGTCAGGTCCCAAAATCCGCAACACTGTTGGCGCCAATAGCATGACGTCGGCAGCCGTAAGCACCTCAACCTCGAACGGCTCATTGAGTAGCGCCCAGGGGAGGTGCCGATACTTTTTGGCCGAATCGGTTGACCAAACAGCCCGCATCGCGTCAGTGACGGATGAGGAATCTGTAAACAAGAAATCATTAAAGCCAGTGACTTATAAGGATATCTGATCTCCAGATCTGAAATGTCAGAAAAAGAAAGTAGTTTACCTAGCAGATTCATCGATTCCATTTGACCGACGACCTCCAAGGCGTAGTCCATAGGATCTCCAGGTGGGGGTCTTTGGGTGATAACACGTGCCGGTGGCGCTGTTGTACCTTCTGTCGGTCGATACGACGGGATTACGCTGACGTCCCCAGTCGTTTTTGGTGTCATTGATGGGTTTATGTTGACCAGCATCACGTATTTTGGCAGTGGCGGCGGCAAAGTCGACAACGGAGTCGCCGAAACCACTGCTGCAGCTGAAAACCCAATACTGATTACACAGACAGGATAACACAGTTGTGAGCGATCCGCCAGGTGTTCAGCTAGAACTTCATCATCCAGATCAAATAGATCTGGGTGAAGAAGACCGTCGGTAGCCCCTACAGGATTATTTTGCTGTGGGGGTGACCGATATTGGTTCCCTGTCCTGTGAGGAGTTGGATTAGCATAACCCCGAAAATTTCCACTTGCCCCCTGAGGAGAGTAACTAGAATTACCAAAGTTAGTCTCACCAGGCAATGTCGAATTTCGATTTGGGCAAGCCGTAGCCCTGCGCACTCGTAGTTTTCGGCAATGTGTGCAGGGTCTGTCGCATCGGTCAGTCGGGTGCACCCTCGTTCGACAAATATAGCAACGGCTGGCGCCGGTGGTGGTGGCGGTGCTAGGGCGGGGGCTATCAGGATGTTGGGCCCAGCAATTAGCGTCATTGTGGGTGCAACGTCCATGGTAGGAGCACATCTGTAAATGTGCTCCTGACGGGCGATCCCCAGCATTTTGGACGCACGTCGACGGCATCGAATTTCTCAGAGGCGGCCCTGATTGCTGAGCCGTAAGTCGGGCAACGTGAGCCGTAAGCCGGGCCATCTCGGATTGTAAACCTAGAATTTCGTCGGACGGCATTACCAACCGACGTTGAGCAGTGCCCCTTTGATTAAACATTGACCTGACGTGGTTGGCGGTCCTTTGTTTTAAAGAGAAAACAGCATTAGATGGGGCAGTATACCTAATCTCATCCTGAAAAAATCTGCGATTCCGGGTAACAGGCAGCTTTGAGAGTCTCTTCAAGAGTTGTGAACTCCCTGAACTTAATACTATCTCTAAGGACTGGTTTCAACCCTCTCAGAAAGATAGGTTTAATAATAGAATCCCTAACGTCAATCGCGAGATCTGGATAAGCCACCCTGGACAGTCTCTTAAGGTGCTCAAGGTAGACTATTGCGGACTCAGTTGGCTTCTGCAGGCGATCTTGAATCAACTGCTGATGCAGATCTGAGTCACCCCCTACTGGAAAGTCTCTCCTAAAAAAAGCGGTGAACTCTTCGTAGTGGGTAGGCTGCGGAGTACCACTGATAAAGTCCCGGTAGGATGCCAGAGCAGGACCTGTGAGGCAAGACTCCAAGAACGCAATTTTATATGCATGATCCGCTTCTGTTACCCCTTGAAGTGTAAAGAAGCGGGTCAAGTGAGATATAATATCCGTTATGGACTCACCAAAAGCACCTGAAAAGGCAGGAGGGGCCATGAAGCTGGACACAGGAGGGTGCCTTCTGCCATTCATTGCCTCCAGCTTTTGGTTGAGTGTTTCAAGGGCATTCTCAAATGCAGCTTGGACCTTATTCTCAATCTGTAAAGCTAAATCAATTTCTGACTTCGTACAAGAGAATTCGTCTTCCTGTAAGGTATCTAAGACTGATAATCGTGCCTGTGAAGCCATTCGATCAAACTGAATAGAGAGGGGCTCACTTGTCTGCTTAAGCTTAGTACTAAGGCGACAGTAATGTCTAGGTGTCTCTATTTTGTAGAAGTGAAGTAAGAGTTACTTTTGTAGTCGCGTGGCAAAGAAGCGCGGGAATTAGGAGATCATTTGCACGACGGCGTGTTGAGGCTGTAACTCTTGTTCTTTACAATATCTAGCGACCACTCAATGATGGGGCTAGAAAAGAACAAGGTTTTAGCTCTCAGAACAGCCAGATGGAGAGATAGGTTGACTCAGAAGGGAATTGATCTGGTCACCTACGTAGTTGAAGAGGGGATAACCAGAGTGCAAAGAGAGGGAAAGTTATACCCAAACTTTAGGAATTAATTAGAATTAATTCTTTAGAATTAACTCCAATCATAAAATTAAAGGAATCCATGTGAGGAGGTACGGATAAACCCGCTCAAAAGGGAATTTTATTTGGAGGTTAAGTCCATTGTGCTATTTACAAACTTTGGATATGGGAGGGCACCTAACGGACAAAGTTCTACTCACCAGGAGTAGCGCATGGAGTAGCTTAAGAATTAATAAGCAAAGGGGGACAACTTAAAGTAAACTTAATGGGTGTAAATAGATAGGGACAAAATTAGTTTACACACCAGACTACACAAAGGGAATACGCTATTATGCAATTGGCCTCACTCACTAAGAGCAATTGCGAACTCTGAAAAGTGTGATGACTAGACAGGAGGATCCCGGGAGGACAACATTCACATGTATGCTACAACTGTGCCCAAAACGGGAGTGTGCGTTTTAGACAGAACGGGAACTCTCCAGGAGTATTATATACAGCTGGAGGCCTGGTTTCCCTTCACTGAGATGAAGTGAGGATCGCAAGTCGCCAGTTGAAGATTAAGAGCACCAGGTACCGAGGTGCTATTCTGACACACTCAGTCAGTAAAAGGGCATGGGGGTCCTTGGCCCAGCTGTGCCAAAATGGGGGTCGGGAAATGCAGGATTCCTCCTATGAATCGAGGCTAGGCTCAACGCATCATGAGATCAGGGGTACAGTCTGTCTCGAATAAATGAGTGTAAACTTAGGGGCTAAGGTGGACTTAGTTGTAACGTGTTTAGGCAGACTCGAACACCTTCGCTTAGGCGGACTAGCAGTCATATTATGCTAAGGGACAACCAACGGAGGGGAACTCAGGATTAAGGGCGACTCTAATGTGGACATTATTAGGCCAGCTAACGAAGGGGTTTGAGTGTAAAGAAATGATTACAGGGGGGTCTTTTACACTTTAGGCCCAACCAGTGGCTGTGCCGTAATTCCTGAGGAATCATTCTGGTGGGGACACTAAAGAAGATCATAGATGAGAAAGAAATGCGAGAATTTAGATAAGAAATTTACAAGAAGGTTTTCAACCCTTGCAGTTGTTAGACACAGGCAGTACCGACTGCAAGTGCCTAAGGGTTGCGTATGTTGAACAACCAACCCAGCTGAGGCCGAGTGTAAACCCGTTCGAACCTGCAGTTAAAGCTTAGAAAGGTAGTCAGGTGCTGATTCATCAGTGCCACTACCCTTGCGGACAACTTGATCAGTATCACGAACAGAGTGCATCTCAGGTTGAGTGAGCATGTCAACTGATGTTTCCCAGGCACCAGTGACACACAGACACAACCCTCAAACAAGAGCCATAGGTGAGAAAGTAATACTCCAATCATCACCTAGGACTCAAATGGCATCTTGGAAACCCAAAGTAACTCGGTGCTGACGTCAAAAGATGTGATATACACCACCACACACTCGGTGCTGACCTCAGGTGACTGGGATGTAAGTGCCATAGTCTCATATTGCAGTATGTACGCCCAAAAAGTATGAGCCTACGGCTACAGACTTCTTACGGCAATACAGGGCATGGCCATTGCTGATGCCAGAATAAGACTGTAAAGTCTTAATTCGGATACTGGAATAGAGACTTATCATTGTGGACATCAGTAGATAGGGCCCTAAGGCCAGCAACCTTGCTACGACAACATGGAGCATCGCCGTTGCTGACGTCAAAAGGTAATAGCTGAGTCTCAGTTATCCTACAACAATGATATGAGATGCAGTAGTTGCGGACGCCAGATGTGCGGTTTGTAAGGCCTCCCATCTCTGAACAACAATATGATGCATTGTTGTTGCTGACATCAAGTACTGAAGTGGGAATAACCGACCAATCCTGGTGCAACAACATGAGCCTCTGCTGTTGCAGACGTCAGAAAGACGGTGCTATACTGTCACCATCCTGCAATAACAACCTGTTACGTTGCCATTGCTGACATCAGAAATAGAGCCAGAGGGCCACCCACTCCTTAAAGCAACAGCAAAGGATGCAGCTGTCGCAGACGCATGGGGAGGACACAAAGAACCTTCAACCCCTTAATGGCTACATGCTATGCGGTCATTGCTGATGTCAGAGGCATAGCTTAGCTAGGCATGCCTCAGTGCAACAGCAGCATGTGAGGTAGTTGCCGACATCAGAGGTAGGGTCGCTCAAGACACAGCACCTCATAACATCAACCCAATAAGTAGTTGTTGCTGACGTCAGTGGTAACGATCGGTAGAATCGTCACCACATGCAACCACCTAAAGAGAGAAGAGAAAGAAAAGAAGACCTTACAGTAGTGGACAAAATAATAAGAATGACCTACTGAAGGTTTGCCAACTCTGACCTATGTGTGACCGGTGAAGAAAAAGTTTTTTTTTGATAAATTTGAATAGAAGTGAAAAGAGAATGTTTTATTTGTTTTTGGTAGGAAAAAGGATAAATTTGAATTTGTTTGTTGAGAAAGGGGAGAAAAAAAATGGGTTATTAGTTTTTTGTTTGAGTTTAATTTTGAGATAAGAAAATTTATTGGGTGAAAAAATTATTATAATTGGGTCACACGCTACGCATAATAGACCGAGAAAATGAAAAGTAAAGTAAATATAAAAAAATTTGAGGCCCAAGAGATAAGCAATGTGATCTGCTAAGTACGGTGTTATATGTGTCAACAGTAAAATTTTGGCTTGTTTGGCCGGAAAAATGAGCAACTTGGCTAGTGCTTAGTGAAGATAAAAAAAAATTTTGAAAAAGCGTGTTGACACACATACCGGACACAGATAACAAATCATGACCACACTTGACGTCCAGAATCAAGAGTGGAAGGTGTACTGTACCTCGTGATCAGAGATCCCTAAACCCTCAGGGGCTGTGAAAACATCATGGGCTGTGATACTCAAGTACCCATACCCAGGTATACTGTAGTTAGAGTACGTGCAAATCGCAGTCGTACTGTAACCAAAAGGCCATACGGCGCTACAGTAACCTATCCAATCACACGCAGTGGATGGAGGCCCAAATTGAAGAGAAAAATGGAAAGAAAAAAAATGAAAGCTCAGAGGAGATTGAGGCAGAATACTTGATTTACTCAACTCTGGGGATTTATGACTCTTGGGGATTGACTCTGGGGGAAAATCTGACACCAGGGGGTTAATTAAAGCTTACGGGAGTTACTATACTCATAAGACATTAATTTACACGCAAGAATCATTAATTTAATCACATGTGGGGCAGATCCCGACCTACAGTAATTAAACATTACTCAAATGCGGCACTATCTGAGTTGGCCTTAAACTCGAACATAAGGGCCTATTCTGACCTAAGGGGCAGTGTACCTTCTTACGGGCGTATCAGCTTACATAAGGGCAAAAATGTCATCCTAAGGGTCAGTAATCCCACTTTGAATGCGAATCAGCAGACCTGAGAGAGGAATTCCCACTCAAGTGGCGATTCTGATGATCTGACAGAGGTTTCCTCACTCAAACCGAAAATTTACCTAATTGAAAGAGGTATCTCACTCAAAAGGGTAAAAGGTTCGTTCCTAAGGACTGTAAAGTCAGACTTAAAGGTCGATTTTCCAGCCTCGCCATGTCACATTAAGTAGAAATTGGGGAGCCATGTCACATTAAACAAAGTGGTGATCAGTCACATTCATGGGAAACCAATGGATATAAATTTATGTTTACATGTATAGTTGTGTTAAGTAAATATGCATTGATTAAACCATTAAAAACAAAACATGCAAAGAATGTATGCAATGCTTTTCAAAATATTTTAAAAAGAGGTCAAATCCCTTGGAGAGTATGCAGCCATAAAGGAAAAGAATTTGTCAACAAAGATTTCCAAAACTTATTAAAGGCTGATGATATACAATTTTTTACTTCCCAGAATGAAGATATAAAATGTTCAATAGTGGAACAGTTTAATAGAACCTTAAAAACTAAATTGTTTAAATATTTTACAGAGTTTACCACTCATAAATGGATTGATATTTTATCAACAGTAGTTTCAAACTTTAATCATTCTATTCATAGATCAATTGGTGAAATACCAGTTAATGTGAAAAATACCAAGGAAAAACTTACATGGCAGAGACTTCACCCCAAGAACACATACACTAGAAAACCTAAAATCAATATAAGAGATAAGCTGTGAATTAGTAAGCATAGAGGTGTGTTGGACAAAGGTTATTTACCTCAATGGAGTGATGAAGTTTTTTGGGTAAAACAAACTGTAAAGGCTAGAAACCAAGTACTTTATAGAATTCAGGATTTGGAAGGGGAGGATATAGAAGTATGTTTTTATGAACAAGAGCTACAGAAAATTGATTTTAACCCTGATATCAAAGAATATAAAATTGAAAAGATCTTAAAAACTAAACCTTTAACCAGACCATCAAAATAAACTACTTGTGAAGTGGTGGGGTTATCGCGAAAAATTCAACAGCCGGATTTTAGAAAAGGTTATACAAAAAACGATTACAATGAAGAACTTTGAGTTGACATACTATGTTCAACAAGATACAATTTTATCAAGAATTTTTCTAGTAGTTTTTGCTTGCAATACATTGCCGGAGATAGTTAAAAGACCTGTGGCTCTATTTGCAAACAATGATACATATTTTGAAAAAGGAAGTCATTGAATTGCTATGTTTTTCCATAATGATATCTCTCTTTTTTATTTTGATTCATATGGTTTACCATCAATTATTCATGCTTCTATAAACTATTTTAACAAAAATATTACAGTAAGACAGAAAAATATTGAAGGCCTACAAAACTTCTGTAGTAGAGTTTGTGGTATATATACTGTGTATTTTTTGTATTACAAAGGGTTATCTGTTCCTATGTACAAATGTTCAAAAGTTTTAATAATACAAGTTCTGCTTATAATGATTAGCTAGTTTGTAAGTTTTTCATTGTAAGTTTTCTGTATGCACTCATTTGTAAAAGTTAACTCCAGGTTCTTCATGGATTTCTGTTCAATTTTTATTCCTTACCTTACTAGCTTGGCCTATAGTACACATTCCAAAACATCTCAGGTAAGTGTTGAGGAACTTTTTGGAGTTACTTCCAAACCAAGTGGTATTCTTCAGTCAGGTCATACTAATATACATTGTAGTCATTACAGCTATAATAAATTTATCTCTCTACAAGAATAATACACAATTGTGTGTATTATTGTACCTTGTATAGGATATTTATTTCCTAGTCCTGTACCAACACCGTTACCTTCTCCAAACTCAAACTTAAAGACAACGGCCACAACAGCTAACACTATAAATAATAATAATAATGACAACATTTGATGACAAATTTTATTTCACTCTACCTGGTAACAGTGAATATGGAAACACACCCTCTGATTTTTCAGCTCCTTTACCGTATCATTTAAAACTAGATGGAAATTAGGAGGTAGGATTAAGTGAAATAATATATCCATACAGCTGGGCTAGAATTTCCAACCATGGTGGAGATGACGTGATAACACTAATTACAGATTGTATTTGAAATAAAGTAAAAGAAATTAAAGTCCAATTCCATGAAGCAATGCTCGTTACTTGTGATCTAGTCTGATGGGTACAGACTAGCAAGTCCAACCTCAGCTAGACTTGTGTAGTTCAAAATTTGCATAATCAGTATGCAAATTTCCATAAAAAACCTTTTATTTGGTTTTATGGAAACAAAAAGAAACTACACTATATCCCACGCAGAAGGTACCAGCCAAAAAACAAAAAAAAACAAATTTTTGTCTCAAGCAGGGACGCTTCGGGGATGGCCCGGCAGCCTGAGAATCGACCTCATCCGTGCCGTGGACCACCTTATCTGCCCCATCTTTGGGGTCTTCCAATGGCACTGGTGGCCTGGGCTCTTTTCATTTCTTCTCTTCAATGCCCACCAGAGGGGGATTGACATTGTGCCTGGCCTCGATCCGTAAAACCGTGGCTTCAAGTGCCCCTATCCTCACCTGAACATCATTATGCACAAATGAGTTACTGACTAATTACTCAGCTTACCCCATCGTTTGATGAGCTGGGCTTCCCAGCATTCTCCAATCACCATATTCTGGCATGCAGCAAATCTGGGCGGAACGATGCCTCACTCTCCGACAATAGAAAAATGCCGATGAACCATCCCAATGGCATAGTGAGGAACGGTCCCCCCCACTGCCCTGACCATCCCCATCAGCTTGATTCTTCGCAGTGAACTGAAAATAGATAAATTAGGAGTAGTGACAATCAGAACAATACAGTAATGTATTACCTTTTTCCCCTTCTTGTTGGCGACTTGCTTGTTTTGTTGTGACATAATTAATAATAAAAATATTATTAAGTAAATGTTGGGTCGGTTTTTCCCTAAAAAGACAAAAACCACAAAATAAGGGAGGGTGTCCTAAATAACTGAGACAGTTACACAATACACAATATAACACCATGGCTACCCTATGGGTTCACCCTAGTGACATTTTTCTGGTCTGATTTGCATCAGTTTGGACCTCACACCACAAGTGTTGTGAATAGCTCACCAACAGCCCAGCTGTTGATGGAAAAAAAGGGAAGAGAAATAAGGGAGAAAAATAAATAAATAAATAAAAAAACAAATAATTAAGTAAATAATTAAGATAAATTTTATAAATAAATAATTATATAATTAATGGAGACTTCAAAAAAAAAATTTTGGTGGTGGTGGTGGGATTAGGGGGACTGGGTTGGGTGGAAGATATGAGAACAGACATAGGACCCTCAGGCGTTTTAAAATTTTTCAAAGAATGCAGGACAAACTGGTCATATGACAGACAATTGTCAACAGCTGATGCACTAGTCAGACAGTATTGATTTTATTTTAAAATTAATTGTTAAACCCTACTCTCAGAATTTTAATTTTTATTGTGACTCTTGAATTCTAATGATCTTATAGTTTTGATCGGTTTTTCACAGAAAATTTTGTTTGGGATGCAATTTTTACATACTTGGGGCCATGGAGAAAGTATGCTGGAAGCTTCAACGTGTAAAATTCAACTTCAACATAGAAGTACACTCAAAACTTTTCACAAAAAATTTTGTTTTAGGACACATTTCTCAAGTAGGTGGTGTCAATCAAATTTCATAGCCATTGTTCCAGATGTGCATTTACAGATTATCTACTCTTCAGTACACATACCAATAAACAACAATCATGGGTATCACTCCTCCACTTAACATAAATTTTCCAAATGCTCACACACACCCTCTTTACATAAATAACATAAACAAGTTGCATGCGTCCATAGGAAAAATACATGTTTATCACTCCAGTATTTTAAACAATTCAAAATTGGATTGAAGTGGCACTTTAACTACCTAGAAACCATATTCCCTCTTTTACAAGAGTTACAATTAAGGGGAAGACATAGGTCTAGTGCCTGCACCAATAGGGAGAAAGATTTGAAGGCATAGGATCTATGACCAACATAGACCCAAATTGAGTATAAATACTGACATTTTAGAATTTTTCATATCAATCAAATTTTCTTCCTCATCTCCAGCTGTGCCTAAGGCTTCAAACATCTGGCAAGCCTTTAGATAGCAGTTTTTGTCAAAGATATATTCTTTTTTGTTTTGATGGTACTTAACGTACCGTATAAATATCGTAGTAAAAATATATAGCCTCAGTAAATGCAGCCTATTTCATTCAATTCTCGATAAAAATAGTATTTTTTTTATCCGATTTGCAAGGTTTTGCACTTCAAGAAAAGCTGCTGATTGTGTTTAGTTTACTGTTGTCAGCACTGAAAAATCAAAATTTTTGTCCATTGCTTAAAATTTCTCAGGTTTTTTTTCGTTCTTTTTTATTTTTAATGCTCAAGGAAGATTTTGCCAAGAAATCCGGCTAATGCAGTCAAAAAGCGCATTCATTTTTCATTAGTATGCTTTTCATGGCATGGTGTATTTTTGAAAATTGTATTTTTAAATGGTGTATTTTTGAAAATTTTTTTTGAAAATTCATTTTTTTTGCTTTTCAGGTTGATTTATTTTTTACACAATTTCCAAATGGAAAGCATCGGAAATTATTGATAATTTATCAATTTCAGATGATTCGGAGGTAGATGTGCCAGGGGAACCTGTTTCGTGGGATGATGATAAAGAATTTATTTTACCTCCATTATTTGATGAAACGCCAGCAAAAATTTTGCCAAAAATTCGGCGAAATCAAGGCCTAGAATCTGGAGTATCAGACAGCGAATAATCGGATGCTCCGCACTTCAATGAAGATGATTTGGAGGATGTCCCATATTCAGAATCAGATGCTGGAGATGATGATTCAGAAGCAGGTGTGGAAAATGTTTGGGATGATTTATTACTGGGCGAAAATAGTAAGTAGTGAGAAAACATTCATAGGTTAGTACTCCCCTCCCAAACGCCCGCCCCCCTCCTCCAGCTACAGATATAATTTTGGCAGAAATGTGGCTTTACTGATCATAATTTTTGACTTTTTAGTGGTTGATATTGGGTTTTTTCTATTTGATGCATCAATTTATTGCAGAAAAGTGGATGAAAACAATGCTCACAAGAAGAAATTAGGGAAAAAGGTGTGAAAAATGCATGTTTTCAAATCCTTTTCAGAATTTACACATTTTTTATGTAGTAATGGACTTGACAACAAGTTTGTGAAAAGCTGGCCGAATAGTCAAGTGTGACAATTTTTTTACATCGGCACCATTGGTGGGCAAATTATAGGATGAGTCAACTTATATTGTCGGCACCATTCGGAAGATTCCAGATGAATTTTGCATCAGAAAACTTCCGGAGAAACGTGGGAATTTTTGTTTTCCAATTATCAAACATTGGTACACTACCAGGGCAAGCCAAATAAAGCCATTTATCTACTTTCGACACGCCATCATGATTCGCAAATCTCAAAAGGAGGTGTTGGTAAACGGACAACAATTTTGGATTACATTAAGTCGAAAGGAGGTGTTGACGCATTTATATGATGGTTACAAAATATTTGAGTAAGAGCATTGATTATTTTAAATAATTATTTTATTTTTATGATTTCTTTTTTCAGCAAAGCCTCGAAATTCTTGTTGGCCTATGCCTGTTTTTTTCTGGATTATAGACCCAGCTGCATTGAATGCATACCACATTTACCAAATTCATAATTTCGAAAATATTGGCGAAAATATTCAAGGAACGAGTCAAAAAGTGAAAAATGTCGAAGACACGTTGTAAAATTTTTTTTTATTTTTTCATTATTTTTATTTTTTCTTTTTAAGGCTCAAATTTTTATGTGTGCTATCCAATTCGTTGATGCCCCTGCAACAAAATGTCAGAAGCCAGTCCAATCACTGGTATGCAAAAAATATCCCAAAAATCAACAAATTGCATGACGAAATTGCCTAAAAATACAAAACAGGACCAAATGCGGTGAGAGTAGCTCCCAAATATGAAGATAAGGCCATCGCAAAAACAAGGTGTGAACCCTGCGGCAGAAATAGTGACCGCAAAACGAGAATATGCTGCCAAAAATGCCATAAACCAATTTGCAGTGATCATTCCGTCACTTATTGCCATGATTGTTGTGATTAGTGAATGTTTTTTATGCAATTTAACGTTTTTATCATTAAAATAAATGTTTCCATGCAGCTTTCATAAAGAAAACACAAAAAAGGGGTGTTGGGTCCCAGCAGACCCCATACGGTATTTTAAGGGTTAACTATACCACTTGTTATTTTGATATCTTAGAATCCAAAAATTCCAAACATCAATGATGACTCATTGTAAGCCTCTCTAGCACCCTTGTCTATAACCATCCAGCAACTCCTTGAATTTTCTGTGACATGTAATGAGGTCAGATGTGTGCATTTTATGGGATATTTCACTGCTGTTTATTGGATCTTTGGCCCTATGGCCATATTAATGCTTTCTATGTCTATGTGTTAATGAGGGTGTGGGAGATGAGCAACTGAAAAAATTCACAGACCTTTCTACTAAATATGCATAGAATCCATCAAAAATACTGTTTTCAAAAAAGTTCCCTAAAGGGTGTTCCATGTTTTTCCAATTCAAGCCAGAGGGAGTGTCCAGGGTTTAAGGTAGAAGGGTTAAAACGTTTTACCCCCACATGTACGTGTGTGCTTGAAATTGATCTTCTGGTCATCTTCTCCCCAAACAATCATCAAATTTCATTTATTGGAAGCATCTTGATCGAGAATTTTTACTTTTAATTTGGAAAGTTATTGAAAAAAGTGATCATTTCGATTGTAAAATTAGTCTTTTTGGATGAAAAATCATTCTCTAAAACAAATAATTCTGGACCAGTGTTTCCTTGTTGAAAATGATAAAAATTTACATTAAAATACGGTATTTCTTGATTATTGTTTTTGTGAAATATTTCTTCCCGTAAAATGATCTCATCGATCATACTTGACCTTTTTCTAATAGAAAATTTAACGTTTTTATACTGTTTTTCCGATCAAAGACGATAATTTCACATCAATAATTTTGTAATTTTTTTCAATTTTACAATTTTTAGTAGAACTTTTTAAAAATTTGTAGAAAAAGTTGAAAATTCAACATTCGAAAAAATTTCTCTTATAACAGTGTCTTCTGCGCTTCAACCATCTTTGAAAAATTTAAAAGATTATTCAAAAAATTTCAAAATTGTTGATTGAAAAAAATGATTAAAAATTAATTTCATAAGAAGTTTATGCTAAAAACTATTTATTCTTGACATTTCATGCTTCTTTATTGCTGAATTTGAATACATTTTTTGTTGATATCACATTAATGGATGTTCTAGGCAGTCATTTACTCTATGGTATGACGATAATTTTCGGGCATTTGAGTATTGTATACTTTGATCGTGAAAACTGTTGTCCTTGTTCTACTTTTCTTACCATATTTTTGCAGTAACTATTTAATGTTTTCACGGATTTATACAGTAGTAAATATGACACTAGAATTTTCCTATTTTTTGGATTGAATTTTCAAAATGAACCTTCACAGGCCATTTTCAATTTGGTCCGATTGAAGCTTAGAGAATTATTTCATGGAAAATCACCTTGATCAAATCGATCAGACTGAAAAAAAGGAATAAAACTGATGGGAAATCAGGCAGGGTGAGAAAAATTGATATTTTCTAAAATTCTTATAGCTCCTTTTTCCAAATTTTTTATAATTTAACTCTTGTTCAAGACTTTTTTCAACTGCTTTCTCTTCCAATTGTTTCACTTTTCCAATTATTTTCTTCTATTCTCTCCATAAGTACTTCACCTCCTTTCCTTTTGTCAGATTTCCTTTTTTCTTTCTGTTATCTTCTTTATAATCTTGTTTTCCCTCTTATTTTTTTCTTTGCTAATTTTTCCCCATTTCTTCCCCATTTTTCAATTTTTTGCTCATTTTTCTTAACATTTTCCAAATTTTCTTTTTTTCCCAAATTCCTTTTTGTTAGATCGGATTTTTAATTTTTTTTTGTCTTTTTCCCATTTCTCCTTTGCAAGTTTTCTACATTTTATTTTTTCCACTATTTTTATTCTGTTCAAATTCATTTTCTCCACCATTTATTTCCTAATTTTCTTCAATTTTTACTGATTTGCTTTTTTTTTCGAAATTTTATTCTAAAATTTTGTTTCTTATCTAACCACATTCTTTGTTTCCTTTTTGTTTCTTATCTAACCACATTGTTTGTTTTTTTTCATTTTTCTAATAAACTTTTTCCTCAAATTTTTTCCTTTTCCCAGTTTTCTTTTTTCGAATTCTTTCTTTGCAAATTTTCTATTTAATTTTTTTCATGTTTTCTATCTTTATTTTTCCAAAATTTTTCTATTCAAAGTTTTCTTTTACGTTTTAAATTTTTTTTTCCGAATTTTCCTGTCTTCCTTTCTGATTTAGTGTCCTTCTCCCAAATATTTTTTTCTCCAGATTTTTCCCCCATTGTTTCCAATTATTTCATTTTCAGATAATTATAAAATCACTGTTTATAAGCTGGTCTAGCTGAACAAATTTAAAGACTCATGATTTGACTGAATAGAATTTCACAATTAAATGAAAGTAAAATAAAACGATATCCTCCAACAAAGAAAGTTGATTGATTTTTCCAATATTTCCAGAAATTGCCAACAAAAATATGAAGAAATTCAAGATAAATTTTGAAACAATCTCTGATATGATCATCAGAGGCATAATTTTACTAAATTTCTAAGGTTAGTTTCTTGAATTTAAATTTGAATTTTCGGAATTGAACTGTCGTTTTTGACCACAAAATATTAGAAAAATGTAAATTTTCTAATGAAAAATAGTGCAAATGGTCAGCTCTGGTGTGTACAAATATTCATTTCATGTTAGAAAAAAGGAAGATTCACATAAGAAAGTGATTGATTTGAAACTAAAAAAAAATCGGAAATGTCAATTTTTGATAGAAAATTGTTATTTGGTATTAAGACTTGAAATCTTCATCATGGATGCAGTAAAAAACTTCACATTCTACAAAAATATTGTGCGAAATTTCATCACAATTTTTCTCCTTCCAGCTTGACTAGTGTCCATTTTTGTTGTTCATCAATGAACTGACCATGATCTGTTGAAAAAATGAAGTGAAAAAATTGACACTTGAGAAATATACTTTAGTCACCCTGAGTTAAAAGAATCGATATTGTAAATTTTAAGGCATATTATTTTTTTAAATGTTTTTTTTCTTTAGTTTAATTAACATTTTCTATAAATCTCATCAATTTTTGTTTTTTTAATTTTTTTACTTTCAGCCATGATCTTCAATTTTTTTGATCTATCTTTTCTAAACTTTGACTTCCTGGAATTTCTGTTTTCTTGAATCATCATTTTGAGGTTTTGAATTTTCAAATTTTGAACCTGTGAGTGACTAAATTTCTAGTATATTTTCCTCTTATTTCATTTTAAATTTGTTTTGACGTTTTCAAGTTTTTCAGATTTTTTTCTACTCTGAAAATTTCACGACTTTTGATATCAATGACCAAAATTAACTATATGTTGCTCAGTTAATTCGAAATTTCTTTAGGATCAGCATTTAATAACAATGTCAAGTTGTCCAAATTGGAAAACTTTTACTTAGAAAAATTTTACAAAGAAATTACAAGAGAGACAAACACCAATGAAAAAAAAAATGAGGCAAAAACTAAAAAAACAAACTGAAAAAAATAAAAAAAAATTGGAAGATACAAAAAATGAACATTGTAGAAAAAACTGACAAAAATAAAAAAGTTGGAAACCCAAAAAACAAAACAATGAAAAAAAGCAGCTCTTACAATCAAGAATCTTTTAGGCTTATGAGCCTTTCACAGTTAAGAGCTTTTTGCACTTATGAGCCTTTTGCACCTACGAGCCTTTCACAGCAGGAAGGATAGGAAACAATTAATTAAGAGGACTCCAAGCAAAACCTACATCCTGTTACAAACTACAACTGAAAATAGACAACCTAAAATAGAACCAAAATAGAGAAACAAGTGAAGATAAAAAACCCTCATCAGTTGGAAAGAAGAGCAGTTGATTACATTAATCAATTCTTCGCTGCTCGCTCAACCTTTAACGAGCTCCCAATCAAATTTTCCCAACTTACTGTAACCTAAGTAAGTAACCTATTTTAACCATACTCCAACTGAGTATATCAACTAACCTCAACCTGAACCTTCAACTTTTAGAGAACAACCTGCCTCTTCAACCAATCTGAATCATACCAAACCTAAACCCTACAACCTAAGACTGATGCAAGTGCACAGTTAATCTCTGAAATTAATCACGTAATAAATTGTAATAAAGTAGTAATTAATTCTTGTGATCTTCTTACTGTTTGTCCTATCCAGTGACAACTTGGCGAGACTGGCAGTTATCTAACAACAATTTTTCGAACCTGAACCACTTTTCCATTTATCAAACACACCAGAGAAACTTGGTGAGCATAACCTTCAATCTTTTCCATAACCAAACAACCTACATAACATAACCCGGAGAACCTTTTCCATATCTACTAAACCATTATTTCTATTTTCTTTGAACCAAAACCACATGAATCATAGAAACATAGATTTTTCCTAACCTAATAAAGAGTATGTTTTTGAAAACCTAACCTATGTACTACTTTCATATTCTCATCTTTTATCCACCGAACCAGTTTTTCTTAACAACCAGCCTTTACCTAGTATAACCTCAACCTTCATTACTATTGAGCAACATTCTATAACCAGTCTGAAACCTATACCTAGCAGAAACCCTATGTCATTTTTTTTCTTTTTCCCTAACAAAGTGAACAACATAAAACCTACATCATCTTCAACCTTGAACTAATCAACACCAATAGTTCACCAATCAATAGATATACAATTTCAACAAAACATAGAAACTGCCTGAAAAACATCTAAAACCCCTTTGACAACAGGCTCAAGAAAGATTTATATGTTTAACCAACACTATCTTTCTGGGCAACTTGAACAGACAGTAACCCAGTCACTACAAACTGTAATCAACCCATTAGCTGACCAGCTAGAACAGTTAACCAACCATATAACTGGAACCCAAACCAACCAAAAACCTTTGATGATGTTTAACCCACTTTTAACAGGAAGGCCACCTCTACAATTTCAGGAGCTTTTGGTGAATCTTTCACAGATTGGGCAGATCAGCTTAACCACTGCCCAATATATAGAGTCACAGATTTTTAGAAGACAACTGAACACTTCCTTTCCTAACATTAATGCAGTTTTAACCCCTTTTAAAGGTCACAACCATACCAACATGCAAACATTGTCCAAGGATAACCAGAACTGTAACTGGCATAACCAGAACCACGGCCACCAACAACCAGCCGTCCAACAACTAGTGCAGGTGCTGCTGCACAACCAACAGCTATCCAACCAGGGACCGCTGCAAGAGCAGAACCAACATCAATGCCCTCAAAACTTGACAACAACCCAAGCATGCCGTTTTTGTCCACTGCTGAACCACACTTCACAGAAATGCAGGCACAACCCAGCCAACATAAACTGCTGCACCATCTGTGGCACCACTGAAGACAATTATGCCACCTGCTATATGCCTTGCAACAACTTCAGCTACACCCTCCACAAAACCACACACTGCAGAAAGCGGCCAAGTAATGCAACATTTTTCACTAGAGATCAACCCTCTAATTTTTCTAGACCCAACCAACCAAACCAAAACTGGGTAAACTCTAACCGAGTCCCTCAACCACTATCCTTGAACACTTTGGATACAGATGATGATGGTCTTTTTACTCATAGCCTGTTTAACCAACAACCACCTAACCATATTTTTTTCATAGGGTGTTCATGCTTTTAATGTCCAGAACATTGGGCATTGATAACATCCAACCAAGCAACATCAAAACCGATGCCCCCACCAACCAAAGGACCCTGACCAGCAACACCAAAATGGCCACCAACAGTGGCAACAACCATAGCCAAAACAGAAACTGAACCTCTGACCACAAACGATAAACCAGTGGCCGAGATGCTGCTCCAACCACCAGCAGCAGAAGAAGTGGTCATGAGCATGGCTGAAGGAAATGCTGTACTGGGCATGCCACACTTGGAACAACCATCCTCCTGGGCCGCTGAATGTTGTAGCCTTGAGGAACATCAGCTCAGCCTGGTCACCCTAGAGATTGACCTTTGACTGACTCAGGCAGAAGTATATCCATGTCTCAGTGATTCAATATTCTTTTGTCCGATTTCTTGTCCATTTTCTTCATTAGTTCCCAACATCATCATGATGAGTTTCAATGACTAAGTTTATCAATGATGTGGGAATCAAAATTTTATGAATATCATTCTCGATTTTATATAATATGTTATTTTTGAGCAGATAAGTTGGAAAAGAATCCCTTTCTTCTCTTCCTTCACCTGTAACGTACCTGCTAACGCAGTACTGTAAATATATAGCATACTGTATCTGATAGTTATTTATTAAATATTATTTCACTTTCATAATTCATCATCTCAAGGGTGTCTGGGATTCACACCCAAACATTCCTGTAAAATTACGTGAAGTATTTTATTTTGATCCTTCCACACCCCGGTAGCCGCTATTGACCGAATTAAGACGCCCCAATTAATTTGCACAAATGGCAGCTGGTCCCCTAGAACCTACACTAAACTACACATTCCACGGCTACCAAAATTCCTCATAAAAATCGTAAACAACACCTGCACACAGTAAAAAGTAGAAGCCCCGCCAGACAGTAGTCTCAAGTGCAATGGTAGCAACGGTCCCACAAAACATGTGTACACTGAGGAAATAGATACAGAAGCACAGAGGTGTGGCTGAGCCGACTGTAGGAAGCAAGCACAGAGAAGACAGGAAAAGCATGCCATACTAGAAAAGCATTGAAGGGTGTGACTAAATTAGCAAGAATAGTAAAGCAGGAAGCAGCAATTGGCGGAAGAAGATGGACAGAAGCAAGACCTCCTGTGACGCACAGGGAGTAGCCAAAAACGTGGTGTTTAAAGAGAAGCAGAGCATGATTTAATTAATTCTCAATTCTTGTTTTTCCGCGATCTTTCGTGTTATTTGCAAGCGTCGTTTTTATTTGTGAGCGAGATTTTATTTTTGGAAGCCATTAAGCCATGTTATAAATCACTCACATTGTAATTCTTTTTGTCAACAAATCAAGCAATCCTCGAACCCGCCCCGTAATTGTATTATTGAATCATCACCCGTATTACACGTTCCATTGTATGTCGTTTTGACCATCCATTCAGGATAAAGTAAAGTGCTTCTCAAAACTGGTCGTTACATATTTTGGTGACCATACCATACGGTTAACCACTGGAACTCCCTGTCCCAATTAGGTGTATCCTTTAATGGGGCATCCCGAAGCATTAGATAATACAGTAGTAATCATTTCCTACAGTAAGACAGACATTCATAAAAAGCAAACTGGAAATCCCCTCCAAGAAAACACTAAGCCATACATTTTTACATTTTACATACATTTAAGCAGAAATCCCAGCGAAAACCAAGAATGACCCACAAGATCATTTAGGAGAAATGGTTAGAAAACAGATAAACGATTTATTTTCTGAACATTTTTGTACTCTGCACACACAATTGAATGAGAATACAGTAAACCCTACCATAATTGACGATCTAAGAACAGCAAACATTCGAAATAACATGGCAAATTATTTTTACGCGAAACCTACAGTATTCACAGGCAGCGTGACCCAACATTTTGGTGAATGGAAAAAACGATTAGAACAATTCATGGCACTCCAAGGCATGAAAGATACAGACGTATAGTTAAAGTTGGTGTGCTTAGAGATTCATTTAGGAGGAGCCATGTTAGCAAAATTCAAAAGTTTAGCCAATTCCGAAAACCCTCCCAACACATGCGAACAATATAAAATCCCATTGCAGGCCTTTTTCCCAAGTAATTGAGATAATGAGCTACATCAACAATTTTTACACGAGAGAAAACAGAAACGATCAGAAACAGTAACTGAATTCTTCTTTGATCTAGAACACCTTGCAACCATCGCCTACACCAACTTTAACACAGACGCACGAGAAATGATCATAAAACCCCTTTTTGTAGAAGGTATGTAAAACAAAATCAGCGAAGCAATTAAGTATAGACGATTCACAACCCTAAAAGAAATGTCAGATGAAGCAGCTTACATTGAACAGCAAATCCTTTGGAATGAGCTAAAGTCCAACACCCTTCTATTTATACCATCAAAACCCGAACCCATCTTTTCCCTAACCAAAAATACAGACCAACAGGACCTCTTGCATCAATTAGAACAACAAGTAAAAGATTTACAGTTGCAGATCAAGCAAAAATCCCAACCCCCACAACAGGGTAACTACAACAGCTTCAGTAACAACACTTTCAGCAGGAATAATGCTTACAGGAACAATACTACTCCTAAGCAACCCACATGCTTTCAGTGTGGGCAACTTGGACATGTAGCTCGCAATTGTAAATTGGTAGGCACCCGAAAATTATGTGAAATTTGTTTTCCTAATAATCACAGTATGCGTGATTGTAAAAGCTGATGCATCCACTGCTCCCAAACAGCACATAGATCTGATAACTGCCTTTCAAAACCTTACTCCAATTTTCAATGTTTTCTATGCAAGCAAAGAGGTCATACAAGTAGGTACTGTCCAAATCAACAAAGTGGTAATATTCAAAATTGCATTGAGTACAGGCAACCCCAACCCCTAATGGACATTGATGACCCTGCATTCTACTCAACCCTACCCACTATAACTAACGGCCCTCAGACTACTTTAGGAACCATAATGCCAACCACCCATCGCCGCAGTCAGGAGGAATACATCCTCGACCTGGACATTCCCAATTGGTGCGCCATGTCACCACCAACCACGCCCGAAGCCGACAAGGTTGTAAAATTGCCATCCACTATCCCCGCAGACTACAAAATCCCGCAAAAACAGGCCACCAATTCGCCCACCGCCCCCGAAACACCCTCCAAAACCGGCCCCAACCTCTTGTCCCTTTTACATGGCCTCACCCCTGAACCCTACAGATTCCGCCCCGGCCAAACACTATTGCCAACCCCACAAGTAAGCAAATCCAAACCCCATCCCATGACTGAACTTCTAAAGTTTTACAGACTGTTCAGATTGGAAGCCGGCCACCCCCTCCGCTCAAAACCGCAAAATGCCAAAAACAGGCACACCAAAACGACCAGAATGGAAAAATACAATGCCCCGCCACCTCCAATAAAAAATTATGTTGGTCGTTGTTTTGTATCTTTTTCTGTATAATAATCCCCACATTGTGTAGTGCCCAATTTCAGACCTGTGGAATTTCATTGAGCAGTCACTTGGTCAGCATACCAAAACTTGTATCATGCATGCCCCCTTCCACAGTAGACAAACTGGTACAGACATTTGGAAAAATATGTATCCCCTCCACTAAGCCTCACATAACAGATGCATACAAATGCAGTGTTCACAAACAGAAAATTTGTACTAATACTGGATTTTTTGGCTCAAAAGGTATTGTTCTCGACCAAACTGAAATGCAAAATCTAACCCCGCAGGTTTGTAAGGCAATCGTTATAGACAAGGAACACAATGGTCAAAAATTGTATGGAACTCAACCAGGATTTTGGTCAACAAACAACTCCCTAAGTGTAGAATACACATGGTGTTGTACAGACCACTGTACATCAGTCACTAACATCATCATAGAAATAGGACAAATAGCATCTTGGAATGGAAAATCAATGACAGGTACATTAGGTGACCTGGGGTCATGCGAACTGACATCAGGCCATTGCGTAACAGCCGACAGGTACATTATCTGGAATGAAACAGCATTAAAAAACTTATGCCCTTTTGAATACAAAAATACACATCCCATATAACTGACGCAAACCCACATGATAAGAGAAGAGCTACAAGGGGTATTCTCCATCAAAAATACACTCTTTTCGACCCCCAACTGCCCAGAACTTCAAGAGAGTGTCCTAACTGAACAGGGCATTGTTGTACAGTTAGATAAAAGCACCCCACTTTGTAACGCCTTTTTAACCCCAAAAATCAACAAAACCGATACTACACTTTACGATTTTGATGATTTTGAACCCATTAATGCAAAACTAAACTATGTAGCAGATAAAATCCAGGAATTCGAAATCCAAAATTTCAAAAACGTATGAAGTGAATTATGCAGACAGGCACAGCATCACCTTGATCTCGTATGGCAAATTTTGCTCCTTGATGCAATCCTTGGGGCACGTGCATTCCTACATGGAACCGACATAATAGCAGAATTCACAGGAGAAGCCCTCACAGTCTGGCCCTGTAAGCAGGTAAACGCATCTAAAGTCTTTTACAACCATAAAATCAATGAAACATGCTACAAACTTTTACCTATTCCCGTGGGAACCGAACTCATGTTTTGGAACCCAGGAGGGAACTCATGTTTTGGAACCCCTTTCTCACAAACTGTCGACTGCCATCACATGCATGTAGCCCTTTACAAACAGAATAATACGTGGGTCAGCGAAACAGGATCCCCACATGTCACAAATCTGCCCTTAGAAATCGTCTGGAACCAAAACTTCTCCCTTTTCCTTTTTAACACACCTGCAATCCTGCATCCTTCTAGGCAAAAACTTTCTCAGTCGATTTTCCGAATACACTATCAACAATCAGAAGTCTCAGGTCAAATTTGGCAATGTCATACTACCTTGTGGTGGCCTAGAATATAGCCCCCTTTCGACCCATGGTGGAACCTACTTAGACGAAAAATTAGAATTACCACTCCGTAGAGTCACTGAATTTACTGTTCATCTGCCCAAAGCGTACTTACAAGTTAAACAGCTTGAATTTACTCCAAAACCCAAACAGAACACCAAAGTTCATTTCACAGCTTGTGTTTGTGAAAATCAAAACAGTTGCATATGCATATCAGTCTTAAACACACAAGGTCAAACAAGAGAATTTGCCAAATTGAATCCAAATGTTTTTGAGCTAGATGTATCGAAAATTTTGTTTTTCATTTTCAAAAATTTTATGCTCGAGATAATTAAGCTTTGCATCGATTGTATCCGGAGAGAAATTTTGTATTTTTTCGTCATGTTCATTCATGTTAAAACCATTTTTAATTATGATAACAAATCCTTGATAAAAATATAAGGCATTAGCTAGTTCCCGGCAATTTTTGTAAGCTGATTTGAGCTTAAAAGCTCCTTGAAGTTGGTCAATAATGATATACTTGCCACTGATTTCAGCCATGTAGGTATTTTTTAGAACTACTGGACAAATGTGTGTAAAGGTTGTTTGGTTCGAGATGATTGTACTTTTCTGATTGGTACATTGTCCTGCATTAGGTACCCAACCACCCAAGTCACCAAGGTCACTGGATAGGAGCTTACCATCCCAGGTGGCTATTTGACCTTCCCCTATGAAAAAATCTTCGAAAGTTTTTTTGTTTTACAACACCAAGAAAAATTTACGGTTAAAGACTGATTGGTGGACCACAATCCATTATGCATTTTCACAAGCACTTTGTTATGATAGGTCTTACTTTTTACTGCATTCATGCATTGTAGTGAATTGACATGAGTTGTGGACATCTGATCAACAAGAATACCTTTTGATCCAAAGAATCCCATATGTGTGCATATGAGACGATTCAAGATACATTCATATTCAATTTTTTACTGAAGCATTTGAATTTTTTGTGCTGAACCCTGAAAAGTTTCCATTTCTTCGACTGAATTTCCGATACTTTCTGATTTCTACTTAAATTTCTCTCCTTTGCACATCAATCTAATCTCTTGCCTCCTAAAAATATAACTTTGGCATAATTTCTAAATGTTTAGAATCTTCAATCTCAATGAGCCAACTATGGGATCATTGTAAATCTGATCATGGTGATAAATGTCCATTGTAAAACTTGGCACTTGCTATCAATGTGGATAAGATCAGCACATGGTTTCTGACTAGGCAATTCTCTAAAGTGATCGCCAGAATCAAACATCAAATCATGGCTCCAAAACTCAACCATGTGCAGCTGAAATACCAGTAATGATTCACAATTTTGACACAAATGTTTTGAATGATGAGTAAACAAATGTTTTACCTTAAAACTTCCTAACAGTGCCTACAAATGCTTCCTCATTATTAAAACTCTGCTTCGAACTGTCCAGTAGCTTGCAGCAAACAGATTTTCAGACTTAATGTCAGACTTGATAATATAACAGAACACTTACCACAACAGATTGTAGGATAACATTTTCTGCCTTCTAAAGCTTGGCACACAATTTCCATACCATGTAAAAATAACTGGCTTGCATAAGGTCAGTGGGGAGGCTGAAGTCAAGGAATTGTATCTTTCAAAAACTTCAACTTTTGATTGAGTCGTAATGGCAGTGCCAATATGCCTCAAATTTAGACAGTTTGATCAGGTTATTGTATGAAAAAGTGTTTTTTCCAGTACTTCAGTTGAAAAGAAGGATAAATGAAAAGCACTCCATAATTCTCTAGTCTGGCTGATAACAGAGATGTGGCAGTCTAATTTTGAGACAATTTGAGATTTTTTGCTTGTTGCATTTTTGCTATTTGTAGTTTTGGTATCTGTCATAATTATCTGGCATCATTTATTTTATCTTGTCATACTCTGACTCTTTTTCTATCTTTTTTGCATTTAAATGACAAATGAAGAATGTGAATAGTAGCCTCTAGTCAACCATGCACTTGAAAAATGTTTGAGTTAACTTGTTTTTGACTATTTTTGTTGCTGCTTTCTTGAATTTCTTTTTAAAAAGTTCTGAAAAAAACCACTGCACTTGAATCACAGCAAAAACCTTAACTCAAAACTTTTTGAGTGTATGGCCAAAACTTGGGCCAAACAGCCAATCTTTTAGGGGCTGAGTAACCTCAAAAAATATGACAATTATCTGAATTCTGAGCAGGAACCTGGCTTGGTAGAACTGGTTTGTAAATATTTTGACAGCCCACAAAAAAGGAATCTTTTATATATATATTTTCATTTTTTTCATTTTTCATTTTATGATGTTCACATTTCAAAAAGTGTGTTCCAACTGATTTCAGGCCCAAACTGCAGCCCACATTCCATTCCAATGAATCTGTTACTGCTTTGCCTTCAAGCATTTTAAATGATACTTCATTGCCTCTAAGAGGTGAAGATAATACTATGTTGCCTACAATCAGCAGAGACAAAGTTGATACTGCTTTGCCTTCAAGCAGTTTTCTTGGTCAAAATGATATCCAATAAATTCTTAACTTATTGTCAAGTATTTCAAAGCCTGAAAAAATGTATAACTTTCTCTGGGCGACTCAAAATGCACATAAATGGAGCTTCCAATATAATTGGCTAGATAAATGTCAATGGCTGGCAACTCTCTGGAGCTTTTTGCATGTGGTGTGTCCTGCTTCAATTAAAAGAAGGACACAAGAAATTGGAAATATTGGTAACAGAGCTTTTTTCAACTATGAAGTAATTTCAGATGAGCTTTTAAATGATTGACAAATTATTCAGAAAGCTAATGAGATGGTAAAACTTCATGAATATCATAAGTTTGACAAACAGCAAACAAAAAGTATTCTTTTTGTTGTATTGGGTCTAGAAGATGTAGCTGTGCACATCTGAAAAGTTAATGATGTCAAAAGGAGGAAAAATTGTGACTTGTGAGTAACTGAAAAAAGGAATTTATGACTGACATGTTGTTGCTTTTTGCAAAGCAGAAGATTTCTATTCAAGGACACCATGAAACTGATTCAGATCAAATTCTGGAAATTTGCGAGAATTTTTGGAGTTTTAAGCTGCCAAAAATTATGATTCGAAAATACTACTGGACCATACAAATGTACCATTCTCATCACCAGTAATTCATAAGATATTTTATCCCTTGCCACAAATCAACTTATTGTACTGTTTTTAATTTTTATTGAATCTCTAACTAAATTACCTTTTGATTTTCCAAAAACAAATTGTGTCAAAGATCAATTAATCGAAATGCAGCTGAGGTGACTGATAAAGCTAATAAGGCTGTTTTGACCTTATCAGTTTGTTTTTACTATAATGTACTCATAAAATTCATCCTATATTTCCCTTACATGTCCTAAACATTTCCAATTTTTAGTCAACAACAATTGAATAATTTATTGGATTCCTGCAAAAGAAAAAACCTGATGCAGAAGCAAAATTAGAAGAAATTATTTCTCATTGGACAAAAATTGACCTATATTTAAGCTTTATGCATGCACAATACCCTGATTTATTAGTATGATTTGGGAAAATTTGGGACATATTAATTGTGTTTAAACACGAATCTGACAAATTTGTCCTGAAGTATTTTATGTAAAATGCTCTTCACATGCCTTAAATTTGGTGCTCAATTGAGCAGCTGGGTCGACAGTTGTTAATTTAATTGTCCAAAAAGTAGAAAAGATATACTTTTCTTCAATATGTACTGAGAAAAGCTCCAATCTATACCACGATTACTGGATGATTTTTTCCCTGTTTTGCAAGCTGTGTATGAAGCAAAAGAAACATCAATTGGCTAAGAAAATGTTCAATATTTCTATTATTTCTGATTGCACTTTTGAGCAAAGATTAGCAGTTATACATGAATTTCAGGCTGCTGATTTTTCAATTTTGTCGACTTATGAGTTTATTTTTACATGGCATATGTTGGCCAATTTAAGATCAGAACTAGTCCCAATACCTTGTTATCTACAAAAAGTTGGTGCTGATTTGATTGAGCCTTTGAACTATACTAATAATTTGAAATTGGATCTTCTTAGCACAAAAAAAGATCATTGGTGTAATGATAAAATGTATAATCAAGCATATTTGGGTATATAATTTTGAATTTGAGTAGAGTTAATTATAGTTCTGAAGCTCTAAAATGACACATATCTTACAGTATGAACACATTACATGATGTGCAAGTACAGGTGATGCATTCCTTACAGTATTATCACATAATATGTTCAATGTTCATTCCTGACACCTCATTGAAAAATGTTGCTTCTTACATAGCACTTTCTATGTTGGCACTACTTTTTGCCCATACAACATTTTCTTCATAAAGACTGTTGTCTATTGTTTATGTGTAGACCTTTGTAAATACTAGAAGCTCTCAGTTTGATTTCCATAATTTCTATAGCACAGACAAATAGATATGAAGAAATAGGGCAAATTTGCCTAAGTCCTCTTTTGAGTTGAAATTTCTTTGTTTTTGGGCGATTCACTAGAGCTTTGACTAAAATGTTGTAATCAATATTTAGGAGAGAGATAGGTCTACAATTTTATAAAAATTGTGTGTTTTTGCCTTAATTTTGGAATGAATGCGATAACATTATGCCTTGGAGAAGGTGTCAGTTTTCCAGTTCCAGAGAATATTCCAAAGTAGGAATGAGCAGATTTTTGACCCAATACATGAGCAACTTCGAAAAATTCACTGCTAAATGATAATCACTTGGACTCTCATTAATTTTCATTGTATCTATACTTTTCTTTGTCTTCTGTTAGATCTTCATCGAGTATCTGTTGCTGTCATTCCAGGATACCTTTTATCATATTTATCAACTAATTATTTGACTTTCATTCCTTTCATTGCAAATTTTCCTTTCACCTCTCTCATAGCTGGCAATACTGCTTTGACTTTATATTTATTTGCTTGAAGAAGATAACTCACATCCATTTGTTCCTCAGTTGCTTGAATACTTTCAAGCAGAGTTTTGCTGAGGACCAAGTAGCGTTACACTTTTATGATCACAAAGTAGTATACTGACTTTTTCACACTTAATGCATTTGTTGATCAATATTTTAGAAACAAAAAAATCATCTAATTGGCATTTTACTTTTATTGGGTTTTTTGAACATTGCTGGTTAAGAATTTTGCTCAGTTCCTCAACTATTGTTATGATTTTCATTTTATTACCCATATCTGTTTTACTTATCCACGTTTTTTCTTATTTTACCTGACTATTGATGAAACTAATCTGAATGGAGGTGTAAGATGGGGAGAAATAGAACGCCTAGGAGTTTATTAACTAATTTGCATAGGAGATAAAAGGTAACTTTGTTGAATTAGTGCCTGATTCCTTCTGTTCCAGGGTGTTAGTAATTTTTTTTATTCTGAAAATTGCTAAAATATTATGTAATATTGTGTTTTTGAATTTTGTGTTATGATGGAATGGGATACAATATGTTCATCGAAATTTGGCAGCTGATCAGGTAATGTACCTTGAGTACCTGCTGGTCAACGACAGCATGGTCAACAAAGTAATGATACCACACTGTGTGACAATGGCAGTTTCTGGCGCCAATCTTGTGTTGATCAAAAAAATTGTTAACATCCTCCTCAATTTGCTGACAATCCACATTATTTTACACATTGGCATTAACAACTTGTCAACCTTCAGAGAAACCTACAAGGCCAACAGGAAAGACAGCATGGCAGATTGTACGAAGCTCAACATGAATGCGGTATAAATTTAGAAAAAATTTCTCAATTTAAAACCTTGTAGCATGCGTATGAGAATTTTTTTCAGTTGGTGAGCAAGCTCATACCATTTAATTGAGCATGTTAGGGCAACACGAAAAGCAAATCATAATATCAGCACAGTTGCCAAGGACTGGATCCATTCAATTGGAAGAATAAAATTTATTTTTATTCACTTCAAGATTGTACTGAACCCTGTCATTTTCTTTTCTGAAAAACTCCTACTATAACTAGATTTAAACAATGGTGCTTTTTTAACTGGAAAGATAAATGTTGCCATTAATCCATTTGAAATTAAAATATTTTTTTCCAGTAAAGTCACAAAAAAAAGTTATTGTAAGGCGATGAAAGGCGAAAGTGCCATCTATTATTGTATTGGACCAATTGTGAAAACTCAAGGGCAAATTCTTTTTTGAAGGCAATGGTTTGCATTCAAGTTGACATGGAAAGCAACATTTTTATACTATTTAATGTTGGCATTGAATAGTCTCCCAAGAAGAGAAATGAACAAAAAAGTTCTTTGAAAATGCATTTTCATTTTCAAATAAAAGGTGATCAAATTCGTTTTGAGTTAGAGCTTTTAGAGTCTTATCAAAGAAAACAGATAATGAGATTGTTTGTTTGAGTTTGAGGGTAAAATTTAGTCTCACTAAGGATGATTGGCAAATATATCCTAAAACTACACCAAGACTCATCAAAATGCAACAGCCATTAATGGTGCCATCAAATGCTTGTTCATTACGAAGGATTCATTCAACCTCAGTGTCCTCAAGACAAATTGGCTGGAAATTTTGGGTTTACTCCCACCACATCATTGAACCCTACACCCAAAAGTCAAAATACTACCTCTTCCCCACTAGGAAAAAAAGTAGCTTTTTTGGGAAAATTTTGAGTTTTTCTACTTCTTTGGGATTTTTGTGGAGCCACAAAGAGACCCCCAACCCTAAGTTTGTGGTTCACCCTCACAAATTAGTCAACACTATACCCAAATGTTCTACCCACATCAACTAAAAAAATTACGAAAAAAAATAGGTTTTTTGGGAAAATTTTCAGGTTTTTTCTTTTTTTTTCGATTGTAAGACTCCTCCCCAAATATTTGGGCATTCCCCTGTAACTATACCGACCTCTTACAGGTATGTGTTATTGTGCATGTTTTATATGCTTATTATAGCGTAAGAGATCCAAATAGTTGGGGAGGCAAAGGCGTAAACCCAACATTTTAACGTAATTTTAATTGTCACCAAAAAATTAGGCAATGAAGGAAAAATTCTCTAGTGATCAACAAGTAAGAATTTGGGAAATGAAAATACAACCAACACAGGTTAGTTTTCTATGGATATATATATATATGTCTCAGGAATACCTGTAATTAGAGGGGGGACATCCCCTACTTAATGGAACCCTATGTACCCAAATGTGAGGAACCCCCAAGTCTAAAAAATTGGGGAAAAGTGGTTTTTCATGTAAATTTTAACATTTTTTGGCGCTTTTTGGTACCCCAAAGTTTTGGGAATTTCTGGACTCCCTAGTTAAAATTTGGGGTTTACCCTCTAACTGGTCATACCTCTTATAGGTATGGTCTCAGACAGTATTACTGCATCTGGTTCACACCTATCGTATAATGTTATACACACTTGAACATAGTGAGTTATTGGGAGGGGAATAACAATGGAGATCTATGCTTAGACTCACACCTAGACTTCTGCCCTAAGCATAAGCCAGACTGCCATATAGGGAGGGGTATGATGGGGGTATTACCCCTATCTGTACCCCCGAAAATTGATTACTAGATGCTTAACTTGGGGAAAAGTTGCCTATTTAGTGGATGCTTAGCTACACCACCCTACAAAATTTAAAATTTATCCCTACCCAAAAATCAGACCTTGGGGACCTATGGCATAAGCCCTGCCCTGCTGATCCTCTTCCAATAACCCACTATGCTCATATGTGTACATTGTTATAAATTGAGTGTAAAAATAGCAACTGCAATTTTCAATCCTAGACAAATTACATTAATTAAAACTAGGGATGGTGTTTTTCTTGCTATTCTAAAATGTGAAGTCAGCAAACAAGCTAATATTTTTAATTTTATTCAAAAATATCCAAATTCACTGTGTGAAAGTAAAAAAGCAAAAACAAAAATGAAATTGCATCACCACATGCTTTTTTTCAATCCAGAAATTTTACAAAATACGGATCTTTTGACAGCAAAACATTTTGTTTCACATGTGCCTGAGGGAAAATAGATTTTTGTCAAGCAGTTTATCATGCTGAGCTTGGACGAAGGAAAAGTAAGTTTTTTCTAAAATTGAGATTTTTTGTTCCTAAACAATGGATTGATTAAATGTGTAGCATTAAAGTCGTGAAAAAATGTTATTTTCAATCATTTGATCAAAAGTGCATAGATTTATCACGACAACATCAAATTGTTCAATCATTGAACATGTGAATGATAATTTCTGGGAAATCTGTAGAAAATAAAAATTGCATAAATATGAAATCAAAATGTGCATTTGTAAATATTTTTTCAGTCCCCATGGGTGTGGCCACAACATGTTGGGAAAGATATGGGAGGCAATACAAAATCAATCATTTCCTGATTACTTTCTAATTGGGGACAGTTTAGTCCACAACATTCAACTGACAACATCATTGGTATTTGCATTCCGGGGAGTGGTTTCGACATGGTTTTCATAATTGCAGAAATTGTATCCAACATGCCTCAGAAGGGCATAATTTTGCATGTTTGGTCGAAGGACTTTGGGCTCATGGATGGTACTTGTGATGGGTGCATGTGTAATTCTAATATAGTAGAAAAATTGCAGAAGATTTGATGTAAATTAGATTTTAAAGTTTATATCATATTTTGGTTAGTGCAAAATCTTGTCAAATTTTAGAACAAATGTACCTGATTATCAATGCATGCGAACTGACACTGAAAGTATATATTTGTCCCTGTTAGCAACTAGCCTTGTTGAATTGGTAAAACCAGAGCTAAGGGATGAGTTTGAGAAAATTTTTCCAAACTGGTTTGTTATGTCGAAAGAGATCAAAAGAACATCAAATATATTGAGAGTAGAATATACAGGAACAGCTATATGCTGTTTGACAGCCAAAAAATACCTGGCTGTTGACAAGGTTACTGGCCAGCAAAAAGTCACCAGGAAAGGTTTAATGAAAAAATTGAATGTTCAGCTTTGATTTTTATAGAATTGAAAGCAGACATGCACGCCAAGAATTTTCCAGGGGGGAGGATCCCTTGACCTTTTTTCCAGGGGATAGGGGGGGGGGGTAAGTGAAAACCAAAAAAAAGTTCTGCAAGCCTGTTTCTCATACAAAATATGCACAAAAATCATCAAAAAGCTGCCTTGAAAAAAGTTCAAGGGGGTGTTAGACAATTTTTTTGGCCAGGGGGGATGGCCAGGGTGTCTGGTATGGGGGCTTACCCCCCTTACCCCCTATGTGCATGTATGATTGAAAATTCATATTACCCCGAAGGACCCAATTCACTAAATAATGAATAAAATTCCAGGGTGCAATCTCTAATGGGTTTTTACATTTTTCAGAAATATGGCCTCAATACAGTTATTCCATAGTTCAAAATACCCATAAACCCAAAATTCAGTGATTTTGTTATATGATACCTATGGCACCAAAAAAGTATTTTTTTTGTAAGTTTAAAATGTTTACCCTCAGCATAACTCTTATTTGAACTCTCTTTTTTAGACCCTCCAATCTGCAAAACTTTCCCTATTTATCTCTGAATCAGGCCTTAAGGATATGGAGCTCGATTGGACATTTGACTGCCATATTGCTGCAATTTTTTAGCTTTACCGACCTGGGAATCTCATCATGGAGACTTCTGTTTCAGTATGATTTCTACATATTGTTCTATTGTGAAAGTTTTATTCTTATGATGAATTACCTGGTTATGTCCAAACAATGGACGGTGGTGAATACTGCATTAAAATGTAATTTTTTGCATCAAGATTGGATCAGCAGATGAAATTTAATGAAAAAACAGCCATGACAACAGCTTTCAGGCCACAAGATGAGTGAGTGAGCACAGGATATGATTTGCTATACAATACGTATGACCAAAACAATATTCTTTTAAATTTGGATTGAGGCACTGTTCCTGGGATTTTTGGGGTGCAAAGGTTTCTGATCATGGGGAACTGGATGGACAGGACTCACTTTACACAGGAAAATTATCCTTAGTGTAAACAAATATTTCAAACAAGCATTTCCAAACAGGGGTGATCATGTTGCATGCACATCATCTCATGCTATCACACCTGTATTTGAGGAAGAGCATTATGGTACTCCACCCCTCAATCTGATTGAATGCATACTCAAATGTTGGTACTACACCCTCAACATCCAGTTATCCCCCAATCATTAGCCCAACTTAAAACATTGGTAAAAAAAGACCAAAAAATGTCTTTTTTGATCATTTTTTTTAAATGCTAAAAATTTTTTTGAAATTTTCCGAAAAATTTGATTTTTTTCAACATTTTTACAGTTCTAGATAATAAAAAAATAGTGTCTTAAATCTTGTCAGAAATAGTCATGCTTTGTGCGATTTAAGGTATACTACTTGCACAACTTTTCAACAGTGCTGCAATCAAGTCTTTTAAATTAGCCGATGTTTTAGAATGCCTTCTAAGTGAATTGTGCATTCTTGAAACAGACAGCTTTCTCCTCAAAAAACTAAATCTTATAATTAATGGCACTGTTGCTCATGATTTAGCACGTAAATTTAGCTATCAATTTATGTTATGCTGTGGACATTACCTGACTGATTTCTGAAACATCACTTAAAAGCCCATTGTCACATTAAACTAAGTGGGAGCCATGTCACATTAAGTAGATTAGTGATCAGTCACATTGATGGGAAAGCCCATACCATATCCCATAGGTAATATGGTCATGACACTGCAAGTGACATGCTGTGACCCCGTTGGGTGGCTCCGTTTATGATTCTTCCTTAAGGAAACCTGACCCAGCTGGTACTACTACAGGTAAACCTATGGTGTACCTCCTCCTTGTCCTTGGGTTATGCTGTAGAATAATGGACAACGCGGCCGGGTCAGGGGTGCCAATCCCTAGTCCTCATTCACTGGGAATGAGGGACGGTGCCATTCCGAGAATGGCATACTGTAGGGGACCCGATTGTTAACCTAAATCCCCTTATTGGCCCTGACCTTAAGGGTCTGAGGGATTCCTCAACTGAGGGCACTTCCAAGGGAAACTAGCTCAGGGGAGACTCCCACAAATATACCCTCAGCAATGATAACCCCTGAGAAGATTCACAAAATCCTCTTCTCAAACTACTCGGCACTGGGCAACGGGTTCTGGGGTCAAAGCGGGTCCTACGGATGGCCGCGAGTGGCTAAAGGAATCTGGAGTGATTTGGCCTAAGCGGTAATGTGGCTGCAGTTTGGCAGGCAGCGATATCAAGCATTTCCTCGGGGAGGGCAACAGGGATTCTCGATCAATGGCGAAGGGTGGTGAACTCCAACGGTTGGATTACTGTAGCAGGCCACGTAAAGGGGACGGGAGACGAGAATATGCAAATTTTATTCGACGAGCGGCGAACGCAGTTGACAATAAAAATATAATAATAATCAACGAGCGGCAAATGCGAAATGCAAGGCTAAAAGACGCAACCACAGTTAGGCCCAGGAATGAGAGACAAACTAACGAAAGATGCCCTTTTAAAGGGCTCCATAAACTACAGTATGCCTTGGGCGGAGTTAACACTCCCCCAAGCTAACTTCTGCAGAGGAAATCATTGCAGAAGATGCCTATGGTCACATAGACATTTCCCAGTTCACAACGTTAAGCATTGGGGCGAGTTTTCACTCTCCATGCTTAACATTGGAACATCAACTAGTGAGAATTTCAAACTAGTTGTTTCACGTTGTGAAACCTCGCTAGTTTTTACTGATAAGAGGTGCATGTTGTGCTCCCATTACAGCCATGAGCTCGGAGAGCTTATCTCTAACGGAAATTCTTGACTAGTGGGTACATACCGTAGTCTATGTGTATAACAAAATAATAAATTGAAATGGAAATAAAATGTGTGTAGATGAAACAGAAACAAAACATAGAAAGTACACACATAAATTGCATGTAAAAATTATAAAAACAAAACATAAAATTGATGTAAATTACTGTAACACAAAATGTAACAAAAAACATAATAGAAAATTGTGATTTGAATCTCCTGATGTTCCATGAAATTCGTCCGCACATGACACGGCAGTCCTTCGAAAAAGGGCGTCCTTGTAATTGTATTGGGTTGCGGCATGTTGGTGGAGGTCAAACGTTCAAGTGATGATGACAAGGGGCGGTCAATGGTTGAGTGATTTTTTGGTGCATTTTGGCTCATGGAGTTATGTCAGTGGTGAGTGTAGTTGCTGACGTCAATTGGAACTGCATGGAGTTGCTGACGTCAATTGATCCATTTGGCGAAGTTGCCAATTGTCGATTGATTTGTGAAATCTGAAACAAGACTAAGAAGAAAAATTTTAGGGGCGAGATATAGGCTATCGCATGTATGCGCCTGTGATATGAGGCAATATCCCAGTTTAGATGCATTGGTTGCTGCTCATCCTCTTCTTTACACTGCTGTTCCAGCATGGAGCAGGAGTGGGTATTCCATGGGGCACAGCGGTCCCTCGAAGGACGACCCCGTCCGTAAGTAAAGAAGAGAAGAGCCATTGATTACGGGTCGGAGACCTCTGCATCAATGTGTGGGTCAATGAGATCTTGTGTAAAATCTCGATTTGTTGATGGAATCAACAAGGGTGCCGTCTCGATGACCTGTGAAATGGAAGGTACCTCCTCTGCTTCAATAGGCTGATCAGTTGGCATGTAGCGTCTAAGCTGATTGACATGCACAGTATCTTCTTGATCAGTCTCAAGCCGAAGGGTGACATTGGGATATGCCACACTCGTTACAAAGTAGGGCGCATCATAGATGGGCAACAATTTAGGCATCAGGCCACATTTGCTTGTGGTGCGCAGTTTGAGCACCTGATCACCAACTTTGTATGAGACATCTCATGCCATGCGATTGTATGACCTGGCATAAGCGGCCTGCGATCTCTCAATTCGGCTCTGGATCAAGGTCAGGGCATTTGTAAAATGCCGTTTGACCTCCATATCATAAGTAGAAACATCTATGATAGGGGCCGGAGGGTTGAATGAGAGTGCCACATCAACGGGTAGCATGGGCGTACGACCATACATGAGCTCAAAGGGTGAATATCCTGTGGACTCATTCATGCTAATGTTGAGGGGGAACACAGAATACGACAGGTGTTCATCCCAATCAGTATGACCTTGATGGACATACATACGTAGCCATGTAGCTAGCGTTTGATTAGCTCTTTCCACTTCTCCCTTTGTCATCGGGTGATAAACGGTGGAGTGGATTTTCTTAGTTGAACAAATGGCAGTGATTTCAGTCATCAATTTGGAGGTGAAATCAGTACCACGATCAGACTGAAGAATCTGTTGTGCCCCATGTCTGCAGACAATTTGTGTATAAAAAAGTCGTGCAATGGTTTGCGCAGTAATGTCCGGAGTAGCGAAAGCTTCAACCCATTTGGTAAAGTAGTTGATAAAGACTACAATAAAATGGTTTCCACTTCACTAGTGGTCATTGGTCCCATACAGTGGACACCGACTTGATGAAACGGCCCAGTAATGGTAATCAGTTTCAGAGTTGCACGGGTCTTTTGTCTCGCAGGTTTATTCCATTGGCAAAGATCACACTGCTGACAAAAGGACTTGACGTCTGCATTGAGAGAAGGCCAGTGGTACCTGCGGGCGATAAGCCTCGGGGGACGTTTTGCACCAAAGTGTCCAGCAAGAATGTCATTATGGTGAGCCTCAATAATGGTAGTAACCATTGATTAAGGGACAGCAATCTTGTTGGACTCGCCTGTCCACTTCTGGAGGATGTTATCCAACAGGTGGTAGCCATTAACATCATTCTGATCACTGTAGGGTTTTAGTGACCTAAGAATGGAGGCTAATTCTGGATCCTCAAATTGAGCTGCGAGAAGATCATGATGCTGCGCATCCTGTGATAGCTCTGCATAAGACTCGGACCTCCCCAGGTGCTGCGCACCATCGATGGTCCTTTAGGATGATCTTGCCAGGCACTGCGCACCATTGGAGATCATCTGAGATGTTCTCCCTAGGTGCTGAGCACCATCAGAGATCATCATAATTTCTCCCTCGGGTCTGTAAAGGGGAGTATCGTCGATACCTTCCCGGACATGGAAATTAGGATCAGGGAGGCGTGATAATGTGTCAGCATTACCATTAGACCGACCTTTTCGCGGCCGAATTGTTAGTTTGAATTCAGCTAACGCAAGGCCCCACCGAGCTATCCGGGCTGAAGGGTTGGGTTTTTCCAAAACAGCCTTAACAGCAGTGTGATCGGTCTGAACGACCACTTCATGTTGAAAGACGTAAGGCTGAAACTGCTTGACAAAATGGACAACAGCGAGAGTCTCTAACTCGGTAATAGTGTAGTTCTTCTCAGCTGCTGTTAACCCTCTACTGGCGTATGCAACAGGATGGTCGTATCCATTATCATCTAACTGGCTCAGAACTGCTCCTATCCCCGAAATACTTGCATCAGTTTGACGTATGAAGGATTCCGTAAAGTCCCGATGGCGCAGAACAGGAGGGTTCATCAATAGCCTTTAGAGTTGGTCGAATGCCGCTTGTTGAGGTTTTGACCACAGGAAGGTAACTTCCTTCTGTAAGAGCTTGGTCAGCGGCTCGCTGAGCTGGGTGCAACCAGAGATAAAACACCTATAGTAAGACACGAGACCAAGAAAAGACTTGATGTCTTTAGCGTTTTGTGGAATGGGTAAGTCCTGGATGGCAGCCAACTTGACTTTATCCGGCTCGAGACCTTTCTGTGAGATACCGTACCCGAGATATTCTACCTCAGAGTGCGAAAACTTCCACTTGCTCAGTCTCAGCTTCATTCCACCCTGACGGAGACGCATAAACACATCCGTCAAGCACTCAAGCATCTGGGTGTGAGAGTTCCCAAACACCAAGATGTCATCGAGATAAGTCAATTGCTGTGCACCACTGCAATCCTGTGAGAAGCAGGTCCATGAGACGTTGAAACGTCCCAGGTGCATTGCAAAGACCGAAAGGCAGATAGTTGAACTCGTAAAGTCCAATAGGCATGTTAAACGCCGTTTTCTCTTTGTCTGCCTCGACAATAGGTATAGACCAGTGGGCATTAGCCTGATCAAGGGTAGTAAAGTATTTCATACCCTTGAGTGTGTGGAGGATCTCATCAATCTGTGGGAGAGGATAAACATCCTTTTTTGTGACCTCATTAAGACCACGAAAGTCCACACACATCCGGTGTGACCCATTTTCTTGCAAACCAGAACAGTGTTAGTAGCCCATGGAGAAGTACTAGGCCGAATAATACATTTTTCCTGGAGCGCTTTGACTGCTTGTATGATGAGATCCTTTTCCTTGGGCGCGGTGCGGTAGGGGAAACGGTGGGCTGGGCGAGCGTCACCCATGCTGATCTCGTGGTGCACAAGGTCAGTGGAACCTGTGTCTTTTTCATCAATAGCACAGAGGTCAGTAAATGCGACCAATAGATCGAGCAACGCCATTTTATGTTGTGAGGAGATATCTGAGGATATCACAGCATTTGCTTCAACCCACTTATGGTCAAGAATGGTATCAGACTTGACCGCCGATCCCTGTGAGGAATCAGTGTGCATCTGCACATGACCGATGGTTGTGTGCGGGTAGAGGACCACTGGGTGTGTACTCGGGTTAACTACCTGTCCAGGTATGCGACCATAAGTCACAGTACTCACAGTACCAGCAAAGTACACACTGCATTGTTGTCCCAAAAGAGGCTTAGGAAAGAAAGCTACCTCAGGTACAGTTGCATATAATGCAGGCATAGGTGCAGTAAATTGTGTCAATGAGCAAGGCTCAAGGACAATTAACTCCTGGAAGGGTAGTGCCCGACGAGCGGAAGGAGGATTGTGAATGAGGCCCTCACATGGAACCCAAAGTTCCTTGAACTGAAGAAAGGATTTCTCCCAGTTCAAGCTGACACAATTGAACCGTCCCAGGAAGTTCATCCCCAAGACTAGTTCAGCCGAACAATTCTCTTGAACTTGGACCTGAATCCTTCCAGAGACATCAGCCACTGTCACTGTGACATAGGCAGCACCTAGCAGTAGAATCGGAGACCCATTGGCTGATATGGGGCGAGCCCTAGTCTCTGTGAGTACCAAGTGGGGTAACTGGACCGCCAACTTGTGATCCAGGAGTGAGAAAACTGCTCCTGTATCAATTAGAGCTTTGGCTTCCACCCAATTGTTCAGTAGAACTCTGATATGAGGGGTCCTCATTTCAGTTGGGTAGAAAGCTGACACTACATGACCTGGGTCAGGTACGGAGTCATCAAAACTCGACTCTGGCACATCGGTTCACCTCAATATTGGCAAACCATGGCATCGGAGTAATCCTACCAGAGCATAACCAACCAAGGCCTCCGGGTTGGTCCGAGGAGTGGGGTGAACCTGAAGAGTAAGCACATGATCCGATCTCTCTCCTGAGCTCTGAGTAGCTCCCAGTGACTCGACCTCAGTGTCAGAGAGTGGGGGCACCTCTAGTACAGGGGATGCAGGTGCATCAGAATCACTAGGTTGGTGAAAACGGCTTTTCTCTAGTGTAACTGGAGAATTTCTAGGTGGGGGTTGAGGGCAGTTTGACTCTGACCTGGCCTTAAAGTGACCTCTGACCGGTCTAGAAGAGGTCCGACTCCCTCTGGTTGACCCACGGGATGAGGCAACTGAGGAAGCTCGCGAGGGTGGCCGAGAAATGGATGAAGTCCTTGATCTGGATCGGGACCCGGACCTGTGGGAGGCCCTCGATAGTGAACGTGTGTTCTCCCACCAGGGTTTGACCTGATCAATCTCGGCCACTGTCAACAGAAGTGGCAGTTCTACCACATTCAGCCGACAGACATGTTGTTGGTAATCAAACGGTATATTCTGGAATTGCTCTAGAAAGTCCAATCCAAGAATCAGATCGACCAGTGCCCAGAAAGGAGACCTAGTCTTACACACATGGAGATGTACATCCACTCTTGTGTGTGGCTCACGGGTTCCAGGCAACATGATCTCATACAGTTCCGATAGGAGAGTATGGACAGCTTTGCCATTGATACTCATTAATGGATTAAAGTCGTGATGTTGCTGGAAAGCCAACGCCACCTTCGGACTCTCTTTAATCAAAGCTTTGTGAAGGCGTTGACTAATGATGGTCTGTGGACAACCAGTGTCAAGGAATGCAGGGGTTTCCTTGTGGTCAACCAGTATGACAAAACACGGAGTGATCCTGTCTAACTGGATTGGCACATCGTTCTGCACATAATGAAAACCTACCCAACACTGAACTTTCGAGAGGAGGTTCATTGGAGAGTATTGGCTAACAAACCGAACCTGTCTTTTCGGCAGGCGGTAACTGAGGTAATAGGAGACCCGAATGTAGGTGAGAAATCGGGTACCTGCCAGTACTGCTAGCGTGATGAGAATGTTATAGATCAACTGCACTGGTCCACTCAAAAGAGACTGTAAGCCCTGTATGAGGTTGTGCTGCTGACCAGTAATCACGTGGTTTGCTGCCAGACCAACACCTTCCAGTGAGGCTTTGATGTCAGTCCCTACCCCGGCAACCGCCTGATACAAAGTATATGGTTGTAGGGATAGACCAGTGGTATAATTTACCAACCGGTTCAAGACCGCTTCAATTTGCTCAGTCTTGTAAACGTATTGTTTAAAGAAAGCAAAACTTGAAGGGGTCATTGCCAACTGATCGTGAAATTGCGCAGGAGCATAAAAATGAGTGACGTTGAAGCGCTGTTTCCAGAACAGTTCAAGCTGAATATGGCTCACATGGACCGTGCCACATTCAGTAAACCAGCCCGAGCAATTTCGGAAAATCCCCGTGAAGTGGTGGTCACACGGGGCTGAATTTAGTAGGATCTGGGCCACCAGGGGTGACAAAATAATTGGTTCCCCTAACCTGTACGGGTAGATACTTGTAACAGGTGTCCCTCACCTGGTAGGAATGGTAGACATGAGTTGCATTGACCTTTTGACACGGCCATATTGTCAGTGCTTCACCCGTAAATTATGCCATCAGATCATTCCTTTGCAGGAATGCCCGGGCTCCTAATGTAGGGTCAAAACAAAGCAACTGCCAAGTCAGATCAAGGTAGCGTTGAGCGTGAGAACACAACTCAAGCCACATGAACCCAAAATTGTTAATTTCCGATTCTTTGATTTGCTGAGCCAGGTAGTTCAGTTTGGCATTGATGGGGTCAGGGACGGAGTCCTTCGCCAATCCGAACAACCTTTGGGTCAAATTAAATCTTCCGTGGATGCAAAGAAGAAGACCCTGATCCGTTCATACTGCATTCAACCGGAGGTCAGGACATGACCGAAAGACCCGAGAGCTTCCTGGGATCTTCAGGGCAACCTGCAAATCATCGATGATGATATGGTTCCCTGATACCGATGCAGTGTAATTACCCTGAGTTCAATAATGACACTGTGCTGTAAAGTTTGTGGCAGGCCAAACAATAACCCCCTCTAGAGTAGTGCATTGACCTGCAGTGGGACTGCATTCACCTACATCTCCTAAGGTACTTAGAGCTGTATTGCCATCCCATGAAGCGACCTGTCCCTCCTCGATGAAGAGGTTAGTCACTGTCTTGCAGACGTCACTGCAGCACCATGAGTACATCACCTCCAGCATTTGGTTAGTGCTATAAAAGCCAGGGCGTATCTCCACAAGCTTTTGTAAACCAAACACCTTCTTGCGATGTGCCAGTGTACATGCCGCAGGCGCTAGATGCTGAGTGGTAATGACATCTGCAGTAATGCCCCTAGATCCGAAAAAAACCAGTATTAGTGCACACCTTATGGTTTCGCAAAAGACATTTCCATGCTAAAGTAGTGATTGGATCAGAAATAGGAACGTATACTGTAACATTCATGCCTCGTAGACTCCACAAAGATTTTGGTGGTTTGCATTCAACTTTTTGAAGTAACTCAAGTGGATGACCACTTCTTGAAAGACCACAAAATTGGTACTGAGTAACATGTATTGCGGAGCTCATTCCTAAGAACAGTAGTGTCACAAAGGCCCAATTTATTATGTACAAACTATTTACAAACGGTGCTCGTAAATATACACCAAAATGTACAGTTTTCACCCGTCAGGTGGCTTCATTCTTCGTCGTCATCATCGGACAATACCAGTTCCTCTCCGGGGAAGTGAATGACCAAGCTTCCGCACAGGTGGACTTCACGAAGAACACCAATCTTCGGGGACTGCGGGGCCGTTACCGTCGGGAATGACACCGCAATGATGCTGACATCGTCGTTGACGGCACGCAACGTCTCTCCAAAGGTGTTGGCCACCCGTCGCTGTTGAGCAATCGCCCCCAGTGTTTGGGCTCCCATCATCTTTGTTGATGGTGATGCGGCAACAACTGCTGTGGGCCACAGGTTGCAACTGGCTGCCTCCACAGTGCTGCGGACAGCGTCCACTGCCGGGGATGATGGTTCACCATCCAACAGGATCTTGTCCACTGGGGTGGCGCAAATAGTTCCATCCGCAATAAACTCGAGGGCCCGTCGAGCAACATTGGGTCCCAATATCCACAATGCTGCTGGTGCTGATAGCACCACGTCTGCGGCCATAAGCGCTCAACCTCGAACAGCTCGTTGAGTAGCACCCATGGGAGGTGCGGATACTTTTTGGCCAAATCCATTGACCGCACGGCCTGCATCGCGTCGGTGATGGATGAGGAATCTGTACACCAGAAATCATTGAAGCCAGTGACTTCTAAGGATATCTGATTTTCAGACCTGAAATGTCAAAAACGGAAGGTAGTTTACCTATCAGATTCATCAATTCCAATTGACTGACGACCTCCACTGCGGAGTTGGTAGGAATTCTGAGGGGCGGTCCTTGGTAGATAAAACGGGCTGGAGGCGCCGGTGTACCTTCTGTTGGTCGATATGATGCGATTACCCTGATGTCACCAGTCGTTTTCCGTGTTGTTGACGGGTTAACGTTGACTGGCGTCCCGTATTTCGGTGGCAGCGGCGGAAAGGCTGATGATGGAGTCGATGTGGGAACCACTGCCGCAGCTGAAAACCCAATACTGATTATACAGACAGGATAACACAGTTGTAGTGATCCGCCAGATGTTCAGCGAATACTTCATCATCCAGATCAAACAGATTTGGATGAAGAAGACTGTCGGAAGCCCCTACAGCATTATTTTGCCGCGGAGGTGACGGATATTGGTTCCCTGTCCCGTAAGGAGTTGGATTAGCATAATGCCGAAAGTTTCCACTTGCCCCCTGATTAGAGTAACCAGAATTACCAAAATTAGTCTCACCAGGCAATGTCGAAATCCCATTTGGGCAGGCCGAAGCCCTGTGCACTCGTAGCTTTTGGCAATGCAGGCAGGGTCTGTCGCATCGGTCAGTCAGGTGCACCCTGGTTCAACAAAAATAGCAACGGCTGGCCCCAGTGGCGGTGGCGATGCTAGGGCCGGGGCTATGGGGATGTTGGGCCCGGCAATTACCATCGTTGTGGGTGCAGCGTCCATGGTAGGAGCACATCTGTAAATGTGCCCCTGACGGGTGATCACCAGCCTTTTGGACATGCGTTGATGGCGTCATTGATGGTGTCAAATTTCTCGGAGGGCGCACCCTTTTCTGAGCCGTAAGTCGGGCAACATGAGCTGTAAGCCGGGCCATCTCCAATTGTAAACCTCGAATTTCGTCGGATGGCGTTGCTGATGGATGTTGAGCGGTGCCCCTTTGATTCGACATTGACCTGAAGTTGTCAGCGGTCCTTTGTTCTGAAGAGAAAACAGCATTAGACGGGGCAGTATACCTAATCTCATCCCCAAAAATTTGTGATTCCACTTAACAGGCTTCTTTGAGAGTCTCTTCCAGAGTTGTGAACTCCCTGAACTTAATACTATCTCAAGGGACTGGTTTCAACCCTCTCAGAAAGATAGGTTTTACAATCAAATCCCTAATGTCAGTCGGGAGATCCGGATAAGCCACTCTTGACAGTCTCTTAAGGTGCTCAAGGTAGACTATCGCAGACTCAGTCAGCTTCTGCAGGCGATCTTGAATTAACTGCTGATGCAGATCTGAGTCACGCCCTACTGGAAAGTCTTTCCTCAGAAAAGCTGTGAACTCTTCGTAGCGGGTAGGCTGCGGAGTACCACTGCTAAAGTCCCGGTAGGATGCGAGAGCAGGACCTGTTAGGCAAGACTCCAGAAACGCGATTTTTATGCATGATCCATTTCTGTTACCCCTTGAAGTGTAAAGAAACAGGTCAAGTGAGATATAAAGTCCGTTATGGACTCACCAAAAGCACCTGAAAAGGCAGGAGGGGCCATGAAGCTGGACACAGGAGGGTGCCTTCTGCGATTCATAGCCTCCAGCTTTTGGTTGAGCAGTCCAAGGGCATTCTCAAATGCAGCTTGGACCTTATTCTCAATCAGTGAATGTAGATCAACTTCTGACTTCATAGTTGAGAGTTCGTCTTCCTGTAAGGTAGCTAAGACTGATAATCGTGCCTGTGAAGCTATTCGATCAAACTGAATAGAGAGGGGCTCACTAGTCCGCTTAATCTTAGTACTAAGGCGACAGGAACGTCTAGGTGTCTCTATCTTGTGAAAGTGAAGTAAGTGTTACTTTTGTAGTCGTGTGGTGCGAATTACGAGATCGTTTACGCACCGGCGTTTTTAAGGCTTTAACTCTTGTTCTTTACAATAACTAGCGACCACTCAACAATGGGGCTACAAAAGAACAAGGCTTTAGCTCTCAGAACAGCCAGAAGGGAAGGTAGGTTGACTCAGAAAGGAATTTATCTGGTCACCTATGTACTTAGAGAGGGGATAACCCATGTGTAAAGAGAGGGAAAGTTATACCCAAACTTTAGAAATTAATGGGGCTAGAGCCGATTATTTGAACCAAGAGTAAATAAATTTGAATAAAATGGTGGTTTCCCAACCGTAAATAAAGAGGACGACGTGAGGAAGTACGGATAAACCTGCCCAAAAGGTAATTTTATTTGGAGGTTAAGTCCATTGTGCTATTTACAAACTTTGGATATGGGAGGGCACCTAACGGACAAAGTTCTACTCACCAGGAGTAGCGCATGGAGTAGCTTAAGAATTAATAAGCAAAGGGGGACAACTTAAAGTAAACTTAATGGGTGTAAATAGATAGGGACAAAATTAGTTTACACACCAGACTACACAAAGGGAATACGCTATTATGCAATTGGCCTCACTCACTAGGAGCAATTGCGAACTCTGAAAAGTGTGATGACTAGACAGGAGGATCCGGGGAGGACGTCATTCCTGTATATGCTACAACCGTGCCCAAAACGGGAATGTGCATCTTGAACAGAACGGGAACTCTCCAGGAGTATTATATACAGCTGTGGACCTGGTTTCCAATCACTGAGATGAAGTGAGGATTGCTAGGTCACCAGTTGGAGATAAAGAGCACCAGGTACCAAGGTGCTATTCTGACACACTCAGTCAGTAAATGGGTGGCATGGGGGTCCTTGGCCCAGCTGTGCCTAAATGGAGGTGGGGAAATGCAGGCTTCCTCCTATGAATTGAGGCTAGGCTCAATGCATCTTGAGATTACGGGTACAGTCTGTCTCGAATAAATAAGTGTAAAGTGAGGGGCTAAGGCAGACTTAGTTGTAATGTGTTCAGGCGGACTCGAACACCTTCGCTTAGGCGGACTAGCGGCATATTATGCTAAGGGACAAACCAATGTATGCGGACTCAGGATTAAGGGCAACTCTAGTGTGGACATTATTAGGCCAGCTAACGAAGGCGTTTGAGTGTAAAGAATGATTACAGAGGGGTCTTTTTACACTTTAGGCCCAACCAGTGGCTGTGCCGTAATTCCGGAGGAATTATTCTGGCAGGGACACTAAAGAAGATCGTAGATGAGAAAGAAATGGGGGACTTTAGATAAAAGAAATTTACAAGAAGGTTGTCAACCCTTGCGATTGTTAGACACAGGCAGTACGGACTGCAGATGCCTAACGGTTGCATATGTTGAACAACCAACTCAGCTGAGGCCAAGTGTAAACCCATTCAAACCTGCAGTTAAAGCTTAGAAGGTAAACACATGCTGATCCATCGGTGCGGCTACTTTGGTGGACAACCTGATTAGTATCAGGGACCGAGTGCATCTCAGGTTGCGTGAGCGTGTCAACTGATGTTTCCTAGGCACCAGTGACACACAGACACAACCCTCAAACAAGAGCCGTAGGTGAGAAGGTAATACTCCAATCATCACCTATGACTCAAGTGGCATCTTGAAAACCCACAGTAACCCGGTACTGATGTCAAAAGATGTGATATACACCACCACACTCGGCGCTGACCTCAGGTAACTGGGATGTAAGTGCCCTAGTCTCATATTGCAGTATGTAGGCCAAAAAATATAAGCCCAGGGCTACAGACTCTTTAGGGCAATACAGAGCATTGCAGTTGCTGACGCCAGAATAAGACAGTAAAGTCTTAATTCCGATACTGGAATAGAAACTTATCATTGTGGACATCAGTAGATAGGGCCCTAGGCCAGCAACCCTGCTACGACAACACGGAGCATTGCCATTGCTGACATCAAAAGGTAATATCTGAGTCTCAGTTATCCTACAACAATGATATGAGGTGCAGTTGTTGCAGATGCCAGATGTGCGGTTTGTAAGGCCTCACATCTCCGAACAACAATACGGTGCATTGTTTTTGCTGACGTCAAGGACTGAAGCTGGGATAACCGTCCAGCCCTAGTGCAACAACACGAGCCTCTGCTGTTGCAGACATCAGAAAGACAGTGCCATACAGTCACCATCCCCCAATAACAACCTGTTATGTTGCCATTGCTGACGTCAGAGATAGAGCCAGAGGGCCACCCACCCCTTAAAGCAACAGCAAGGGATGTAGCTGTTGCAGACGCGGGGGGAGAACACAGAGAACCATCAACCCCTTAAATAGCCACATGCTATGCGGCCATTGCTGACGTCAGAGGCTTGACCCCCCCTAGTCATGCCTCAGTGACACAGCAGCATGTGAGGTAGTTGCGGACGTCAGAGGGAGGGTCGCCAAGACACATCAACTCATAACAACAACACTATAAGTAGTTGTTGCTGACGTCAGTGGTCATGATCAGCATGGTCGTCACCATGTGCAACCACCTAGAGAGAGAGAGAAAGAAGAAGAAGACCATACAGTAGTGGAAAAAATAATAAAAATGACCTACTGAAGGGTTGCCAACTATGATGCATGTGTGACCAGTAGAAGAAAATGTTTTTTTTGGACAAATTTGAATAGAAGTGAAATTTGAGTTGATTGTTGAGATATGAAAATTTATTGGGTGAGAAGTTATGATAATTGGGTCACACGTTACGCATAGAAGACCGAGAAAATAAAAAGTAAAGTAGATAAAATAAAATTTGAGACCCAAGAGATAAGCGATGTGATCTGCTAAGTACGGTGTTATATGTGTCAACAGTAAAATTTTGGCTTGTTTAGCCAGAAAATGAGCAAGGTGGCTAGTGCTCAGTGAAGATAAGAAAAATTTTGAAAAAGTCTGTTGACACACATGCCGGACACAGATAACAAATCACAACCACACTTGATGTCCAGAATCAAGAGTGGAAGGAGTACTGTACCTCGTGATCAGAGGTCCTGAAACCCTCAGGGGCTGTGAAAACCTCATGGGTTGTGATACTTAAGTACCCATACCCAGGTATACTGTAGTTAGATTACATGCAAACTGCAGTCGTACTGTAACCAAGTAGCTATACGGCAGTACAGTAACCTATCCAATCACACGCAGTGAATGGAGCCCAAAGGATGGAAAAATGGAAAAAGAAAAAGAAAATTGAAGCTCAGAGGAGATTTAGGCAGAATACTCTATTTACTCGACTCTGGGAATTTATGACTCTTGGGGATCGACTATGGGGGAAAATCTGACAGCAGGGGATATATTAAAGCTTATGGGTGTTACTATACTCATAGGGTGATAATTTACATGCAAGAATCATTGATTTGATTACTCTGGGGCAAAACCCGACCTACAGTAATTAAACTCTCACTCAAATGTGGTGCTATCTGAGTCGACGTTAAAACTTGAACATAAGGGCCTATTCCGACCTAAGGGGTAGTGTACCTTCTTACGGGCGTATCCAACTTACATGAGGGCAAAAATCATCCTAAGGGTCAGTAATCCCACTTGGAATGTGAATAAGCAGACCTGAGAGAGGTTACCCCACTCAAGTGGCGATTCTCATGATCTGACAGAGGTTTCCCCACTCAAACCGAAATTTTACCTAATTGAAAGAGGTATCTCCACTCAAAAGGGTAAAGGTTTGTTATTAAGGACAGTGAAGTCAGGCTTAAAGGTCGATTTTCCAGCCTCGCCATGTCTCATTAAACGAAGTGAGAGCCATGTCACATTAAGTAGATTAGTGATCAGTCACATTGATGGGAAAGCGCATAACATATTCCATAGGTAATACGGTCATGACACTGCAAGTGACATGCTGTGACCCCGTTGGGTGGCTCCATTTATGATTCTTCGTTTCGGGAACCTAACCCAGCTGGTACTACCACAGGTAAACCTATGGTGTACCTCAGCCTTGTCCTTGGGTTATGCTGTAGAATAATGGACAACGCGACCAGGTCAGGGGTGCCAATCCCTAGTCCTCATTCACTGGGAATGAGCGACGGTGCCATTCGGAGAAAGGCGTACTGTAGGGGACCTGATTGTTAACCTAAGTCCCCTTAGTGGCCCTGACCCTAAGGGTCTGAGGGCTTTCTCAACTGAGGGTACTTCCAAGGGGATCTAGCTTAGGGGAGACTCCCACAAATATACCCTCAACAATGATAACCCCTGAGGAGACTCACCAAATCCTCTTCTCAAACTACTCGGGGCTGGCTGACGGGTTCTGGGGTCAAAGCCGGGTCCTATGGATGGGGGCGAGTGGGTACAGGAATCGGGAGTGATTCGGCGTAAGCAGTAATGCGGTTGCAGTTTGGCAGGCAGTGATATCAAGCATTTCCTCGAGGAGGGCAACAGGGATTCTCGATCAATGGCGATGGGTGGTGAACTCCAACGGTTGGATTACTGTAGCAGGCCATGTAAAGAGGACGGGAGACGAGAATATGCAAATTTTATTTGATGAGCAGCGAACGCAGTTGACAATAAAAATATAATAATAATCCGCAAGTGGCAAATGCGAAACGCAAGGCTAAAAGACACAACCACAGTTAGGCCCAGGAATGAGAGACAAACTTATGAAACATGCCCCTCTAAAGGGCTCCATAAACTACAGCATGCCTTGGGCGGAGTTAACACTCCCCCAAGCTAACTTCTGCTGCCGAAATCATTGCAGAAGATGCCTATGGTCACATAGACATTTCCCAGTTCACAACGTTAAGCATTGGGGCGAGTTTTCACTCTCCATGCTTAACATAGGAACATCAACTAGTGAAAATTTCAAACTAGTTGTTTCACATTGCGAAACGTCACTAGTTTTTACTGATAAGAGGTGCACGTTGTGCTCCCATTACAGCCATGAGCTCGGAGAGCTTATCTCTAACGGAAATTCTTGACTAGCGGGTACATACTGTAGTCTACGTGTATAACAAAATAATAAATCGAAATGGAAATAAAATGTGCGTAGATGAAACAGAAACGAAACATAGAGAGTACACACATAAATTGCATGTAAAAATTATAAAAACGAAATGTGAAATTGATGTAAATTACTGTAACACAAAACGTAGCGAAAAACATAATGGAAAATTGTGATTTGAATCACATGACGTTCGACGAAATTCGTCGGCACGTGACACCATACTGCTGGTGGATTTTCTAAGTTTTGGACTCCATGATCTTCAAAGTTGTCATTTTTACCTTGCAACATCAGGTGCTATTCAGGTAAATACTTTTATTCATGAACAAATATTACATCCATGAGTCGGGTTCTAACTCAAAGAAGAGATTTATCATAGTTCAAAGGACAGAAAAAATTACTATAGAATTTTTGTAATAAGAGTAAAAAAAATTACATAATTGCAGACCTAAGTGACACCTGGCAGCGTGCTAAAGCACTTGGAGGCCTGCCTTTCTCTACTCCCATTTATGCCTGATGGAACAAGATATCACTAGTGGAAAAAAGTCAAAAATGTCCAACTTCAAAAATGATCCTCCATACAAGAACACTTCTGTTCAAATAATATGATGAGGGAAAATGGCTGACATAGCTGGGTGGTGAAAGTTAATGGCACTTGTGTCCAGAATGTTGTGGGAATATGTATTCTGTCTCCATGAAACATGTTGCATGTCATTCTTTGTGTTTGGACTTATTCACCTAAAATAGCACAATTTTGGAAGTATTAAATAATTTGATACGGCTCTTTGGTTATTGATTTCATCAGCAAGTGCAGAAATTTCTTTTGACCAAATACATTGATCGACCACATGGTCTGTTTTGATTTTCCATGTGCAGCATCGTTGAAACTCTCAATATAGAATGTTGTCTTTGAGCAGGCAGCCTGTTGTGAGTACTGCAAGCTGCTGTGTATTTTTTTTGTGGCAGATTTAGTGCATTGCTTCAATTAATAATCTACAAAACCATTAATGTCTGAAATTCTGGGAACTCAGAATCAAAGTTTGTTAACTGAATCACCTGATGCCTTCAGTGCTTGAGGACTACAAAGAACCACGTCTCCAACAGTCAATGAAAGTTAATTTCGAGAAATTTTGATTAACATTTGGGTAACATGGTCAGAGTTCAAAATTCAGTTTCATCCATGTTGTACCTGGTCTTCAAATCAGTGTAGCAACTAGAGCAAAGCTACCTCTACTTTTGATTACATTGGTTCATTAATTACTACTGCATAAGTTGTACTTTGTATATATGTGGATTTTTGAGCATTTATGATACAGAGTTGCCACCAATTGTAAAACATGAAGGAAATAGATGATAACTACATATTTGTTTCAATCAGTTCCTCCATGGGACATATTTTGATGGTGTCTAGTTCTTTGAAGACAAAGTTACATGGTCGAAATACTCTGTCATTTGTGATACAAACTTTTGCATAAAATTTGTGCCCTTCTTATTTGATCCTGCACTTTTGCACATATGTTCCTCATCCATTTCTTATTCGTGTTACTGCCCACTTCTTACCTCATATTCTTCATATTGTCATGGGGAATTTGTATAAAATGTCATTAATGTTTAATATGGAGTGCTTAAATTTCTACATAAGTACATGCAAAATTTTTTCACATAACTGCAGTGTTACCTTGAAGCATTTAAATTTCATATTTCATTAACTAGTCATCAATTTTTGCTGCAAAAGTTTTTTAAAATTGTGGGCTAAGAAAAAGAATATCCTGATGCTGCTATAAAGACATTTTTAGTAAACTTTCAAAGTTTTAAGAATATTACTATCGCAGGGCTCTCTGGGAAGGAACAGACAATACCGAGTATGCAAGAATAATTATCGCGATTCTAATCAGTCAATTTTTGATGTTAATCTTGCACTTCTGTCAGTCTTCAGTTCCACAGTTGAGGTTCAATTTGATTGTGAAAGACAGAAAGAATATTTTTCAGTAGGGTTAAAGGTTGTATGAAATATCTCAGTATGGAACAGTTGACTCAGGTTGGGATAAGTTGATTTACCTGGTTGGAGTGTGATTAAGAGAAAGTTTTCTTAATTCAGTTAGACTGAGTAGGCAAATTTGGCTGAGGGTTGGGGGATGGTTGAGTCAGTGACAAAGAATCAACTAATCAGAACCAACTACAATTCTTCAGGCAGAGAGGAATTTTTATCTTCACTCATTTTGGTATTTTAGTTCTATTTTAGGTTGTTCATTTTCCATTATAGTTGGTAATGCCACATAGGTACTGTTTGGAGTCGTCACTCGGGAGAATCCAGTTTTGTTCGGGAAAAAAGAATGTAATAGAAAGGAAGAACAAAAAGAATAGGAAAAGCTTGTAACTGTGTGAAGCTTTCTTTTGAGCATTGCAGAAAGTATGCCCTATTTCTATGATGGCTTGCTTGGGTCAATTGTGGTATGCATTATTTCCATTGTGTGGAAGTGTTGGATATTAACCCTATCTTTAGAATTTTTCACTCACTAACATTTTCACTCAAACCTAACCAGCATTTGTCTTTTCCCAGAATAACCAAAATGAGTTTCTTGATCAATTAAAGTACATGACCATTTCATCATATAACATTGTTTTCATGAGTTTCTATGTCCATCAAATTTTGCATAAGCATGATGCACCACGAAATGCTCTGGTGATTGCTTACATTATAATTTTTCAGACACTTGAGTTCATCAACTATGCACTTGAACGGTAAACAATAATTCTCTTCTTTCCCAGATATTAAGATGAAAACAAAGCAAGCATGCTGTCTGAGGGTGAACTGAGTTGGGAAGGGCATGGCCCAAACAATGTGCAGGAGACTGTGGCTCCTGACGTTCCTGTTGAATACAGAAATGTGGTAAATGCACCAACTGGAAAAGGAATAAGTTCACCAAGCTGAAACTCCTTACCCCTCAAATGACACTTTTGTTGTGTCTAACCTTGCCTGGACTAGTCCCACTGTCTGGACAATAAACAATCAACTTGAAACTAGCACAGGGAAAGGCATTGACATTGCCTCATTAAAACATAACTTTTTCTGGCATGACTCTGCTGGATAGCACACTATAGTGACTGATAACGTTTCTATCAGTCACAATGGAATTGATGGTTTTGTGTGCACACTGGCTGGCCCCATGTCTCCTGGCTGGTGTGAGCCCCTAGTACCTGTCTGATAGTAGCTGCTTATAGATGACAGTTTGTGTTTATGTTTTATTTCTTTTATCATCTACCCACTCCATTCCCCCCAACCTAACAAACCACCACCTCCAATTTTTTTGTTTTCCTTTTTTTTCAAATCTTTCATATCACTCTACCTTCTTTTTTTCTCACTAACAGCTAGCCTGTTAGTGAGCTACTTACAGTACTTGTACTTGTACTGTCAGTAGTCCAAACTTGTACTGTGATTAGTCCAAACTGGTGCAAACCTCATTGGAACAATCCTGATGGGGAAGTCAGTGAGGCGAACCTAGAAGCCAGCCAAAGTGCTAATCTGTCTCCATTACATTGCTTACACTTGCTTATTGGAAATGTTTATTGTTTAGGTAGAAAGTGATCGGAATTTTTTTGAAAAATGAATCATTTATCTTTATGTCCTAGCAAGGGGCCAAAAAAGCAAAAGTAAGACTTTACTCTATTTTTCCTCATAATCACTATTAACCTTTGTCTCTTTCAGCCAGTCAAGATTGGAAAAGATAGTGGGGTCAGTCAGGGAGGCAGGGGTGACTGTACCTCACAATGCCACACCTCTATCTGTTCTGGATATTTACAATTTCAGAGCAGGAGGCAACACTTCAGTCTAATGTCCTCTAGGCAGATGTGTGAAACCTGGAGAATGCTGCAAAGATGGGCACACTGGGAGATGGAGTAAGTCTAACAGTGTGATTGTATTTGGTTCATTAATTTTTTATGTTCAGGCAAGGTAAGCAGTGCTAGAGGCCAATCAGGCCATGATATCGCAAACATTGACCAAGATTGAAGTGGGGTTGCCCTCCAGCACCACTAAAAAACAATGCAAGAGCACTGTGATATCCACACAGACAAGTGGCTCCATCTAAAACACTATTGAACAAAAGCAGCTAGGACAGCAATGAAGCCAAAGACTGGGGTGACCCACTGAGCGAAAAACCATGTTGGTGGTTTTTTATTTTTTTGTTCACATACCTGCTGTGCAGGATAATGTATTTTTTATTGTTTGCACATAAATAACTTGAATAAAAGGTTTTTGTAGAAATTTGGCTAATGATTATGCAAATTTCTTGTACAAAGAGAAGAAATAATAGACTAGCCAGTGCCCACTTGGCTAGATCACAATAAACATGTGTTGCTACTTGAAAATTTGCTACAAACATATATGATGTCTGGCTCCTTGATCCAGGGGAAAAATGGTCAGGTGCACTTGTGTGTCAGGAGAAAGAGCATGGAGCAGTGGCCGGTCATAACAGTCAAGTACCTTCCCTGGGTAGAGCAATGACATCCTATGTGATGAATCAAATCAGGACTAGCCGAGCCCCATCCATTGCAGGGAAGGGAACAGCAAGAATAAGCTCTAGAGGACAGCAAAGGACAGAAAGTGGGTCAGCCTTCAACCTGCTTGACCACATAGAACAGTCATTATATGTCTATGAAAAAAACCAAGAACCCTAAGATAACTATGCTGCAGGGAGTACCCTGGAAAATTGCATGGAGATAGTTAATTTGACAAACAGTCAGGAAAAGGTCCCCCAGCCCATGATACTAGAGTGTCCTTGACCCAGTTCATTGGATGTTTGGCTCTAGGGTCAAAGAAGGCCATCAGGACAAAGATAGTGGAAAGACCCTATGTGTCTGTAACAAATCCATCAGAAGATTAAATGGCATTAGTGCCAACAACTTCCAGTGGAATCCAGGGTGGTTATACCCTGGTGCACAATAGTGCAATAACTGGCCACCAAACCATCAGCCCACACATCTGGGTAGGTACCTAAGCCAGCAATGCTTAAGGCAGTACTTCCATGCTTAATGGTTCTGGAAGCCAAGAGCAGGAAACCTGCAGTAGATTTGCCTCTAGAGGACCAGGTGGATTGAAGCCCGAGAGAGGCAAGCCTGTCATTTGGATGGAGGCAAATTGCAAAGTCTTTTTACCCCTGGTAATCTCACTGAGAAATGAAGAAACCAGGAAAATAGACCATAAAGAGCTGCAAAGCCCCTGAAATGACTTGATTGCAAGTAACAGCATGTCTAGTACTTCGAGTTCTGCAGCTGGCTTATTAGCCACAAGTTAGAGAGGAAAGAAAACCTGACACAGGAAGTAGCTATCGAGCCTGTGGGGGAGGAACCTATATCCGAGACACAAGTGCATGAAGAAGGAGGTGGTGTGAGGGAAATTGGACAGGAGGCAGAAGTGCCACCAATGGAAGTTGTGCAACCAGAACTCCTTGTGGAAATGGCTCCAATTCAGGTCGAACTCATACCAGATAAGGTGGATGCTGCACAAGCTGAAACCTTCCAGAGAGAGTTCAAAAAAGCTTTCAGAGAAGCCAAGAGGACTGAGAAGTGAGCACCTTTAAAACTCATGCAGGGTAACTGTCTCTGTTATGTGGTACACCCCTCCTTATTGGAGGTTTTTGTCTTCTTAGGTAGATATTGATCTGGTATTATAATAATTCATTATTATTATGTCATCAAATAAGCAGGGCGCCAAAAAGGCGAAAGTAAGACTTTAGTCTATCTGTTCTGACTGTTGCTACTAACCATCTTTCTCTTTTCAGTACGCTGAAAAAAATGGTGGTGGGGACAGTCAGGGCTGTGGGAGGACCGTTCCTAACAATGCCACTTTCGGGGTTCTTTTCAATATTCTGATTGCCAGAATTGGGAGTGTCATTCTGGCCCAAAATCCTGCATGCCAAATCAGCATCCTGGAGAATGCTGGAAAGCAAGGAAGCTCATCTGAGGCAGTAAGTTGAGTAATTTGTCTTTAACTAATTTGCTTATTTTGAATGTTCAGGCGAGAATTGCAGCCCTGGAGGCTGCTATTGTGCAAATTGAAGAAAAGATTCGCACCCCAACAAGGGTATAAAGAAGAGAAAAAAGGTGCCCATGGCGCCATCAGGTGGCGAAACACATGCTGAGGGACGGGGTGGACAGAGACAAGGCTAAAGGTTCGGAACCAGCCAGCCAACTGCTGGGTAGTAGATCTTGTTAAGGTCTTGTGTGCTTCTTTGTTTTTTTGTGCTGGTATCCCTGCTGGGCGGGAAGTTTTAATTTTTCTTTTGCGGTAAAAAATTGAATTAATGGTATTTTGGGCAGATTAGCATAATGACTGTGCAAATCTGCTACATACGGAAATCTACACAAGTTCAGCTGAGGTTGGACTTGCTAGCTTGGTGCCCACCAGGCTAGATCACAACTAATAAGTGCTGCTGCAAGAAATTGGACCACTAACATGTGGGATGTCTAGCTCCTTGACCCAGAGGAAAAGGACAGTGTTCAGGAAGGCTATGGGGTATGCATATATCTAAACCCTAGGACAAACTTTGATTGGAGTTCGGAAAGGTACTCTTCCTTTTGGCAATGGGTGTTGTTCAGAGCGAGGTGCACTTGTGTGCTGGAAGAGAGAGTCTGGAGTAGTCGTGAGTTGTAACAGAGTCAAGTACCTTGCAGGGGTAGAGCAATGACATCCTATGTGGTAGAACCAACATGCTCCAGCTCAGCCCTGTCCATTGAGGGGAAGGGAACAGCAAGACTGTGCTCTGGATGACAGCAAAGGAATGACAGCAGACCAGCCTTCAACCTGCTTGACCACTGTGGAACAGTCAGTAATTGTATATGAAACAAACCAAGATCCCTAAGGCAGCTATGCAGTGGAGAAGTACCTGTGAAAATAGTGTGGAGACAGTTAACTTGACATACAATCAGGGACGAGGCCCCCAGGCCATAATGCTGAAGAGTCCTCAACTCCGTCCATCGGACTGTTGGCCCTGGGGTCAAAGAAGGCCATCCGGACAAAGGAAGCTAAATCGCCCCTTGAATCTGTAACAAATCTGCTAGGAGATGATATGGCGCTAATGCCATCAATTTCCAATGAAATCCAGGGAGTTTACACTCTGGTGCACAATAGTTCAAAAACAGGCCGCAGTACCAATGGCACTCAACTGGGTGCTTACATTCAAGATGTTCGAGAATAGAAGATTTAGGACAAGCACAAAAAAAGGAAAAGGTGAGGAATGGAGTGCTCCAAGGAGATACCCTTCCCCCGCTTCTGTTTTGCATCTGTGTGTTACCAATCTCCCTTTACTTAAACTCTAGCCTCTGGAACTACATGACTGCAACAAGTGCTCCTGTGAATAGCCTGAGTCTCAATCACATGTATTATGTGGATGACCTGGTGATTTACACCAAGTCAGTTAGAGACTTAGATATTGCATTAGCTGACATAAAAAAGCATGCATCTGATTTCAGGTGCAGGCTCAATAGCAGAAAGTCATCTAGGTTCCACATCCAGCTGCCAGAAGTCAACGATGAGGAGAATGCCAGCAATATTCCAACTATTACCCTAAGGGTATAGAGAAGGGCAAGACCATCGACCATAGTGGTATGTGGGAAAAGGTAGAAGAAGCCATTCTTGAGAAAACTATTTTGATTTTCAATGGTCATTTGACCTTCAGACAGAAGGTAAATGCTAAAAATTCTGTGAACACTCCCAAAGCCAGGTGTCTGTTTCAGAATAAAATCTTCGGTACTGGAAAGTTCTCTGTGGTATATACTGGAGCAGCAAGACTTGACACTGCTGTCAGGCAACTGCTTTTGCGGAAACATGCCAGAACTGGATCTAGCTGTGTCACAAGATTATACTAGGACAAGGACAGGGGAACATAGAAATTGACAGCTTTCCAGACTTTCTCTAACGACCAGCTTGACCAAAGTAGAAGCTATGAGTGGCTTAGATTAGGCATGCTGTGGTGGGAGGCTGCAAATTAGACAATAGTGGCCCAAGAGGGTCAGCTATTGGTTAATGTACACCCTGCCAACCACAACAAAGGTGTCGATCCCATGTGTAGGTTTTGATGTGGGTGCCGTATGGAAACAGCTGAGCACATATTAACCATATGTCTGCATTGGCGGCCTAGCATAATGGTTATGACACCAGACATAACAGTGTGGCCAGGAACATGTACTATTTGCTATGTGTAAGTATGGGTTTTATACTCATAACTTCAACCAGGCGATAGAAGGATGTAGACAGTATGGACCCATCACATTGTACTGGGACCATATAATAATTACCATGAAAAAGGTGTTACACCATCAACCAGACTTGGTAGTGGTCGATGACCAGTCAAAGACTGTCCTGATCATCGAAGTATTGGTTGCTTGGTACTAGAAGCTTTGTGATTGAGAAATGCAGAAACACAGCAAGTACACTGATTAACACCTTGACAGTGGATGAAGAACTCGCAACTGGAGAGCTGTTTCTGGTAGGGGAAAACTTGGCCACTGAAATGGGAAGGGACCTGGGATAGAGAATAACCACTGTACCCATCCTTGTTGGTGCAACTGGCCAAGTAAGCAGGAACTTAAGAAGGAACCTCAACAAATTAGGACTCACAGCAAGGGAATATGAGAAACTAATTGAAAGAATGGCTCCCAGCGCTATAATAGGTTCTGCAGTCATAATTAAAGCTCATTGTGACGTCAAACAGTAATATTTGCAACCTTATGGGTTAAGCAGCTCACAGCGCTTGTCCCTATAGTCGATAGCAATATAGTGGGTTTTGCAGGGTCTGTAATGATTATAAATTGTCTCACTCCTGGCCTGGTACAAAGGTATCAGAGCCTTTAAATCAAAAGATATAGAGTGACATGCATAGTCTTTTGGTTCCATACTTCCTAGTAGTGGGGATCCTAACACTCAATAGTGGTCCTGAGTGGCCGAACATGAACCATCAAGTCAGATTGTAGCTCTGAGTAGCTGGCCTGATATCTCTGATGCAGCCCTTGGATAGCAACACTGCACATGATCAAACTTGGAAAAAACTGCCACAACTTGAGTGATACCATGCACATCACTCAGGTCTGGCGCCCTGTACCATGAACTCAGAGTGCGGGCAATATTAGGACAAAGTTTTTTATGTTCCAGATCAAACTGAAATTAACTTAAAAAATTTTTTATTATTCATTTCAAATTTGGTCATATGGTGGCAAAAGCTATTACAAAGAAAGGTACATGATGTAATGAAGATAGGGTAACTGCAATATTGTATCTCTCAGAAAGTCCCTAAGTTTGCAACTTCCAAGTAGTAGGGATGGTAACTATCAGAGGGAAGGCTGATAGGCAGAATGCTGTCATTTGGTTGCTACGAAATTGATGGGTATATGGGTGTGGAAAGTGCAAGCTCATACTACTTGTCTCTGGTAATAGGAGCTTGGAACTGACAGTTTGTGTTTAGTTGTTCTTATTTTTTTCTCATATCTTCTACCTACCCAAGCCCCCCCCCAACCCCAACACCACCACCAAAATTTTTTCATGTTTACCATCTATTCCCCTTTATGTTATTTATTATTTCTCATTAGTCTTCTAATTTCTCACTTATTCATTTTATTTATTCATTTATTTATTTTCGTTTTTTTGTTTTTTTCACCATTTCTTCCACTCTACCTTCCCCTTTTGTCTCACTTATAGCTAGACTGTTAGTGAACTACTCACAGCACAAATCGGATTGGGAAAATTCCACTGAGGCGAACATTATGGCTAGCCAACATGTAATGAAGTGTACTGTGTAACCATCTCTGTTAGGCATACACCCTTGCTTGCCTGAGGTTTTTTGTCTTTTTAGGTAAGAAAAGACCTGAGTTTAATAATTATTTATTATGAGTGGCAATACTATACTAGAAACATACAATATGATCATCACATCAAGTTTTGTCAAGGTGATGTACAACATGGTGATATCAAAAATGATCTCATTAGAGACCTGATTGAAATGGATCATCTTTGTGTTTTGTTGATGATCATCAATTTATCATGCATTTTGCATTGCTTGAGTGTTGATGTTGATAAGATTATTGCTGAATGAAAGAACTGAGATCTGTGGTTTGATGAATCCCAAAATTGTTTGGCATTCAAGAAAAGAAATACTAGTCATTGCCATGCCTCTAAGACCCTGTCTCAGTTGGGAGGGCAGGGTGAAATCCAAATTTGTGAGATGAGTTACCCTCTTTCCCCCTAAATTTCCTGGGGGATAATCCCCGAACATTTAGCTATCAGGTCAGACAAGGTTGTAGAGGGGAGGCGCCCATCCCTCTATATCTTCCCCAATTACATACATGGTCATTGCATATCTAGACCTTAATTATCATGTTTTTTGGCTTAGAATAGTGCCAGTCACCATATCTAAATGATTTTCATAATTTTCATCATCACAAATTATCCTATGTTTAACCTATTATGGCCCTGTCATACTTCGCTGCGCGGTACCGCGTGGCGCTGCGCTGTGCAAGTTGTCCTATTCATACTAACAGGTGGCACCGCACAGCGCTGCCCGGTGGCTTGTCATACTTCGCTGCGCGGTACTGCGTGGCGCCGCTCTTTTACTTTTTGATTTTGCTCTTCTCAAAAAATGTGTATTGGTTTAGTTGAAACCTGATGGGGCACCGCGCGGCACCACAAAAATTACAAAAACCTATTCATACTTCAAAGGCGGTACAGCGCGGCGCCGGCCAGTACCGCATGGGGCCGGCCGGCGCCGCTTTTTAGTATGAATAGAACAACCAGGGCTGCATGGTGCCGCGCGGTGAAGTATGACAGGGCCTTTAATCTTGTTATTTTCAAAACTGATTCGAGTTTCTTCCTTAATGCACTATTTGAGGAAAATAAATATGTCAACATTTTCATACAATTTTTTTGACATAATTTGAATTAAAAAACCCTATTGAGCAACCTCGAGGAATTTTCACTCTTCTTTTTTTGTTTTTTGAGTAAACTCATGAAAGTAAGTGGGGGAAGAATCTGCTGTTGTCTGTAACCCTCTCCCCATCTTTTAGTTGTGCACAACAACTCCTCTCAGCTGACCTTGAAAATGACGTTTTTGAAGCGAAAATCAATTAGAAAACAACAAAGTTTAATATTTTTTTACTTTAGTAAAGCTCTATATTGCTTTCAAAGCAAGATTAATTCATCACAGGTCTGTTTTATTCACTCTTTAATGGAAAAAATTTTTTAAAGCACCTGCTGACCACCTTCCACTGAATATAGGAAAATTGGCTTCTCCCTACTTTTAAAATTGCCCTGTACCCAATGGGTCTGATTTCCCCCAGGTATGCCTTGAATTGAATGAGATAATCAACAATTAAGATCCTGTCTGTGACAGTGCCAAACAAAGGAAAAGCTCTCATTTTTGGATTATTAATAATATATTATTAAACAATTAATAATTTTTTTACATCCACTATTTTAAATCTAAAATTTCTTCAGGCAATATTGGATATAATTTGCCCCTAAATTAAATCAATGGGGATTAGTTTGCAGAATAGCAATTGCAAAATTTTGGTGCTGAAAGCTTTGGTCATTTCCTTGAGGCAATATATCTTGGGCTTATCAAATCTTCAGCTTTGGAGGATGGATAATAAGTCTTTTCCGGTTTAATTAGCACCATAGACAATCCTTTGTTCTTCAAGGCATCGTAAAATTTCAATTTTCATGGATGAGAATAATTGTATCTTCAAAGATTATGATATGAAAATATTAAATCAGAGAAAATTATTCATTAAGCTAGAAACTGACTTTATCCCTTATTCTTGAATTGTACAGAGCATTATCTAACACTAAAATCGAATTTTTTGGAAAAGTGGGAAATACATTTTTGTTCATGTGATGCTCGTGCCATTTGGAATTCACTTCTTCATGGTAGTCCCTTTTTTCATAGATAAGACACCCTGTTCAAAGGAGGTGTCTTCACTTCTGATGTGTTAGATAATCAATCTTCTTCCTTTTCCAGAACAAGAACATGTTGAAATGTTTGTTTTTGACATCCTCTTCCTCTTCAAAGCATGAATTAAAAAGAATATGAATATAAATAAATATATAAAAATTGTGCCTTAAATGAGAGTGTGAAAGACAGTTGATTGTTATTTACATTTCTTGACTGCAGACAAAAATTTATTTTGGGTCTCTCACTAAATGAGTTGGAGGATATTGCTAATATCGAGCAGTTCGCTGTTACTGCCTGCTGGTCATAAAAACAAATTAAAACATGGAACTTATGAGGTGAAAATAAAAACATTAAAAATTTGATCGAAAAAAAGAAAGAAAATATATAGAAAATGAGAGGTAACTTCAGCAAACAGAAGAACATTATATGTTAAGATATATTTGATCCATTCTCGCAAACAGGGCCAGTGTCATTGTCATCTGTAGACAAACTTCTCGGACATAATTGAGTGCTTCTCTCAGCCCCCAAATTTTAATAATTTGAAATATTATAAGACTTGGAAATGAAACTCAAAACTCCTTCTTTGTATGAAATTGTGACCAAATTTAGCAATGAAGAATGTATAATCTCTTGGCACAATAACTGCATCAAATTTTGACACACTATTTGAACGATTTTTTTTCAATTTGAGTCATGTTGCATGCTTGAGGTAAGGACTTTTTAACTATTTGGTGGAAGAAGCCAAAATTTTTTCGCCATTTTTTGGTTAAAAAACTGATACAAGCTTCAGTTAAGCTTTTTCAGCTTATTGGAACTACTGCTTTTTCGCCAAATTGGTGCTTTTGGTGAGAAGAATCATTTGAAATGCAAAAAAAACTTGGTCTCTTTTGGCAAAACTGTAAGCATGTCTTTTTGACTCATTATTTAGTCTTTATTAGCTGTTAACACCTAGAATTTCTCACCCTGTGGTTAATTAAGTTCATCTTTGATATCATGCCTAAGTATCTGACGAAAATCAAGATTTTTTTCGATTTTTCCTGAAAATTTTTAGGGATAATTGATAGAAGATAATCGTCAAAAGGATTCATTCTCCAGTATTCTAGAATATCAAAAATTCAAAAAAATGTTGTTGCTCCATGCCAGAAGTCTGTTTATAAATTTTCCTGTTTCACCCAAATTTATGGGACCAAATTTATGAAATTGTATATTTCTTCATAAGTAAGTGAATTTCAGTCAATGTTATATTCTCTGTAACTCAGCCCCTAAACATGTTTGCAGGTTACTGTATGTCCAGAATTCGAGCACCCTATCTCTGATATGATCCACGCCTGCATTTAGTGCAGAACAGTCAAAACCTTGAGCCTGGCTTATACTTTTACCCAGTTTTTACCTAGAGGAAACAAAAAAGGCTGGTGCATAGGGTGAAGTTGTAGATTTTAAATATTTCAGCATGTTAAAAATATAATGCTTCTTTCATATTCCTTTGCATTGCTATACAGGCCATCAATGCAGTCAATAATGGACGATGTCAATGGGTATTTAACGTCATTGAGCAAAAATTCGAATTTCCCATGAACTAAATTGCTTCAAGGAGTTTTTGACCTTGCACATATATTGTTATTTCGCCAGCAAAGAGCATGGATCTCTGTCTCAAACTACAAATGGGTCCGAGGTTCAGGTACCCCATCAACAGTGGACAGTTTATCCTGCAGTAAAAGAGAAAATCAGATTTTTGTTGTACAATGATTGAATTGGCATCACCAACATCAAAACTCACTAGGGCTTCTTCATTTTTTGAAAAAAGATGACTATGAATATCCTGCAACATTAACTTATTGCATGGATAAAAGAAAACAAATTTGGAGAACTTTTTTGGAAACAATAGTATCTCCAGCTACTTCTTTTTTATCAAAAAGTGTCCCAACAGACAATGATTTAACAAATTCTTTTATGACATGAGGGCGCAAAAGCCATCTAAATATAGAAAAAGCCATATTACAATTTAGGGATTGGTACTCCTGCATCAACAATACCGATTGTCAATGATTCTTTGGGGCATACAAAAGACTTTGTCCAACTCATGCGAGATTCTCTTCAATTGATCAACATTGTGATACAAGGTCACATAATTCATGGCATTCGGTAATACGTTTTCTAATTATGCAAATATTGAGTTTTCCTTGAAAAATTACATATAGAAAACAAATTTCTATTTGGATTAGTAACTTTAAAAGCATCTTTTAAAGCCTGATTTTCATGATGGCAGATACAATGAATACAATGATAATCCAAAATAAACTTGTCGCCAAATTGAGATCAAAAAAATTGAGCTACACCAGCTGGTCGACCAAGCATCACAGATGCTCCATCAGAAGTGAGCATAAAGATTTTCATTTTTGCTGCCAAGAATCAACCTGAAAAACTTATAATGAATTCCCATTGCATGCTTGCTATGTCATAATTACCTTTTCAGCGATATAAAGGGCATCAACATTATCCAACTGCTGCATAGTACCAAACCATTCACTATTTGATTCAAACTTATTCATAGAAATGGTCAGGAAAACTAATAGTAAATTAGCTGCTTTTATGTCTGAGCTTTCATCGATATAGAAGCAAATAGCTTTCAAATTTTGGAATTTTTTGATTTGGGATGACTGATGTTCACATTCAATGAATTCAACATTTTATATGTTGAATAAAGCAAAGGATGTTTAGACGATAGCTTCACTTTGATACAGGGGTCAAGTTTGAGCATATCTTGTAGATTCAAGGTGTGAATCAACCAAGGGATGTAAAAATTCGACTTTGTTCGACAAATTCGACACTTGTAGAATGACCTGATGTAGAGGACCTCATTATAAACCTGAATACCCTTTTTAGCCCTAACCCAAGAGGAACAAGGGCTCTTCTAACTGAGGCAAGACTCAAGCGACAACTGGCTCAGGAAAGGGTTCCCTGGAATACACCCTAAACAACAATGATCCCTTTAGAAGACTTACCTAGTCCTGCTTCTCAAATATGATTCAACGCAAGAGTGACAGGTCCCTGTGGATGTGGGTATCATTTGGTGAACTGGGGAAAGGATCCACTTAGTTCAGTGATGGGTAACTCTGTTGGTCAGGGCCAGGCTACAGTATTAAGGTGAGGGGGTGACCAGGCGCTACGTGGGCAGCAGTTATGTTCCTATACGAGTCAGGTGATAGATGCAGTGAGTCCAAAAAATATGCAAATTCATTGGACTACTGTAGGGGGACTGATGCAACACAATATTGTAAAAGTATATGTAAATTTTATGGCAATGGACGTGGAGCTTAAGACAAAAGACAAAGTTGGAGAGCCCAAAAATGAGTACAAAACTAATGAAACAGGCCATTTCAAGGACCTGGTGGGTTCTTGAAATGGCCTGTTTCATTAGTTTTGGTCACATGGACATTTTCCAGTTAGCGTTGGGGAGGAGTTACATCCCCATGCCAAACATATGAGCGTCTTTTAATGAAAACTTCCAAACTAGTCATTTTGCATTGCAAAATGTCAGTAGTTTTTACTGAGAAGAGGTGCATGTGATGCTCCAAATATGTCCATGAGCTCGTAGAGCTCATCTGATGGAAATTCTGATGAAAGGGTCACACTGTAGCCTATGTGCGGAATGAAAAACAAGGAAAAGCAACAAAATGGCATACGAGGGTGCATGTAAAACATAGTGAATGAAACGAAATAAAAGTAAGTAACTGTCAAATAAAAAGTGGTGAAAAAGATAAAAAGAGTAAGGAAATCATGTGACATTGGGCAAAATTGATTGGCAGGTATTTATATAATCATAAACACATGTGTTTAAGGCAAACTATCAAAATGCATGATCCTTATGATAGTGGTTATGAATCAGGAAATGATAGTGGATTTGAGTCAGAATAGCTGAAATTTATTTGAAAATATTCAACAAAAACCATTCCCATAAATTATTATAAAAAAACACAGAGAAAGAGCTTAAGATAATATCAATATCATATCCTGCTCTATGCAAATCTGTAGCAGAAATACCCATAGCAGCAAATAAAGTATAGGTTTTGTATAGTTGTTTTTCATAATACATTCAGCAAAAACACAAATTTTCACATAAAGCAGTATCTAAATCAACTTCAAATGGTTGGTTTGTTCATGAGCACCACTTTTTATCCTGGAATAAACTTAATCATCTTTTTCTAATTCACATGGAAAATTGGTACCATTTAGCCAATTTTCTTCTAATTTCAGTTAACTCATTCCTAATTATGTCCATTCTGAGAAAAGATATAGATAGCCAAAATTTCACCTTGGGAGACTCGACTTTTGATCCTAGAAAACAATTGTGATTTTCAGGTTGATGATTGGAAAAATTTTTCAAAATGTTTACCTAAACTTGAAAAATTAAAATTTGAACCAGAGTGTGGTCAGTGTTTAGAAATTGATGACCATTTCCCGAAAATTAGTGTTGAAGGCAAGTGCTTGGAAAGCTTGCACGATTGGAAATATGCAGAACTTGCGGTAATTTCAAAAGAAATTGTTGGATGTGTAGTTTTATTAGTTTTACTTTCGCTTTTATACATTACAAAACTAATAAAAACAGAAATTATATCAAAGTTTGCAGTCAGACAACAAAGAACATCAGCTCTAAAAACTTCATGACACAATTTGGCACCAGTCGCAATAAATTTTCCTGATGCAAAAATGATAAGGGTTAATCTTGGCTGATCCATATTGTATCTTAAGCCCGGAAAAAGTTCGGGTTCATGACTTCTATTGATGAATATTAATTGGACAGACTTATTTTCCAGTGTTTCAGAGTATGAAAACTCGAACATTTTCCTGGCACTTGGCACTGGAAAGAGGAACAAGTTACACTTTATCAGTCTGATTTTAATTTATTTTTCAATAAATCAAAATCAGACTGTATGAAGGTTCATTTACCAGAACTTTAGAAAGTGAAATCCAAAAAATTTATGCCCACTTGGCCTTGGACTAGGAACTAAATAAAATTGCATGTCCCTAATCAAAACCACAGAAATATTACTAGGGGATAACTTCATGACAACTTTGTTGTTTAAATGCTTTTTCTGCACTTATAGGACACCCATATATTCTTCATCAGCTCATTTTAACTAACCTAACAAGAATTTTCTCAATTTTTCCTTCATTTTTGCAGGTTTCTGTCTCCAAAGCATGAAATTGCTTGGATATGCTCCTAAAATGCATAAAAAACCATCCATAGATACAGTATAAACGTTTTTAAAAATGTGGAAATCTTTTGGAAAATTAGGTAAAAAATGTTGGGTCCGGTTCTCATGTGAAAAACAATGTTTGAGGAAAAAAAAAGTTGGCGTGGAGTACCAGAAAATACTTTTGGTTATTGATTTCCTACCCCCATGCTTTTCCCATTTTCGGACAAAAAACGAAAAATTAAAAAAACTTCTGACTTGAACTTTTGGTCAGATCCACATCCTAATTCTTGTGCTAACAGTACTTTAAGTATACACGTTCTTTAAGTCCATAAATGTGGTACTTTATGATCTCAGAAGCCAGATTATCCAAAAACAGAAGGAATCTTCAGCCATTTTTGATCGATTGGGAATAATGCCACAAGTCCAGGGCTTAAAAAGGCTTGCCTCCTTGGGCCTGACAGATAACATGAATTGCAAGCAGCCCGAGATACTGCACCATCATTGCCCACAGTACCGCCTAAATCTCAACTGGATAAGTTTTTGGAAGCTGTGGCATCCTAGGCCTCTTCCAACAAATATATTTTGGGCACTGAATTGACCAGTCAGGATGTGTATGGTTCTATGATTCAGAGACCACCAAAACTGGCAGTGAAACGGCAAAAAAACAAATTACATTGACGCAACTAAAGTTGAAAGTTGAGTGAAAAATGAACACACAAGACAAGAGTGAAAAATCCGAAAAACCCACCGTGGTTATTGTGGAAGAAACACCACCACCTACGCAACAAACTGTAACAAACTATCTAAGAACGATTTTGACCCCCTTAAAGATTGAAGTACAACAACTCTGCCTAAACGAAAATCAACCAACCAAACTAATCATGAACCCTCTTCTCATAGGAAGATCACCTCAACAGTTCTCAGGTGCTTTTGGTGAATCTTTCACTGAGTGGACTGAGAAACTAAATCAGTTCATGATTTTGCAGGAAAGGGAACAGCTGACACTGATGATCAATTTAAACTTGCCCTACCTGAATCTAGCCCAACAGGAGCAGCTCTAGCAACACTAAAAGAGCTAAAATGCAGACTAACTCCACTAAGAACCCTTTGGAATGCCCTAAACAGACTAAAAGCAGCATTTCCTGATGGTCGAGACAGTGATGCCTGTCAACAACTCATATATGATAGAGTTTAAAAACCAACAGAAGCCGTCATAAAATATCTGCAACAATTGGAATCTTTGTCACATGCTGCTTATCCTAATTCAACAGAGAATGATCGTGACTTTATTATTAGACCAATTTTTCTGCATTGACAGAATCTATCCATTCAGGAAGTCATTTGTTTCAGAGAACTTCCAACCTTGGAATCTGCATCAAATCTCTGCTCAGTCTATAGAATCCCAAATGTTCAGGAAACAGCTTCTCAGTGCTGTACCTAATAAAAATACTATTTTAACTAACTTTTCAGAAACCATGCATCCCAACAACAACAACAATCGTAATGACCAATATAGCATCACAGAAATACTGTATACAATAATCCCAAACCAAACTCAGCCCCAACATTTAGGAAACAATGACTAGGAAACTGTCAACTACAACAGGCATTCATCAGCATAAAACATTATGGGATCAGCTCCACTACAGTGTTTTGCCATAAATGCCATTTTTGTGGATGAAACAACCACCCAAAAGAAGAGTGCAGGGATAATTCTGCTAATAATAACTGCTGTAGTGTTTGTGGTATAACAGAGCTCACATTCTCGACCTGTACAGTGCCCTGTGAACACCAGCCATAAAACAATCCACTACTGGAAATTTCCACAAGTAACCATCCAAGTAATCATGGGAATGGACCCTCTCTGGTTAACCAAACTCCAAATCATAACCTTAGATGGGTAAATTCGAACCAGTGACGAACAGCAATGACCTTCAATGTGTTGGATACAGATGATTAAGAACTCTATCCATTTGTGACTTGAAACCATCATGCAAACCACTATACCACACCTTCCCAACCCACAGGTTGAAAATTTGAGCTAGTGATGGTGAACCATCAGTCAAACCTCCCAAGGTCACAACAGCAACTGATGCAACGGGAACGTCTGGCAAAAAACAACGTTGCATTAAATAGCATCCTACCCATGGTCCAGGCAGATTCTGGAAAACATATGCAACAGCAAACAACCAACAAGCAGGAACAAATGGATAACCAGGATGAAGAGGAAATCTGCCCAATCACTAGCTTGAACTTGCAGGAATGGCAACAATCATTGTCAGATTTTTACACAGAAATCCCTCTGGCCACTGAGAATTGTGGCGAGCTCCTCAGACAGTGGCAAGAGGTAGAAATCGAAATTGTAGTTGGAACTATAGGTAAAACCTGTAGATACTCTTCATAAACTCACAATTTGTAAAAAATACTGATGAAAAAATACTAGTACTATCCATACTAGTAGAAAGATACCAGTGTATAGAAGAGAATAAATATGGCAATGTATTTAGCTTTGATCATTTTATAGAACAACACAACATTCAAATTCTCGAAATGGAAGCTTTAACAAATGTTAGTAATTCAAAAATCTGGATCAGCCATTAATGTCTGCCTGAGCCAATTTGGAAAAAGTGGATCAAACTGAAGGCATTGATGATTTCGACAAAGTTTTTGGTGATGATCATAGACAAAGGTGGTGAACAGTCAGTTGTTCCCATAATCACTGCAGCAAGCCTATAAACCCTCACCAAAAGTAGTCTATGGCAGAGTGAACCATGGTTATTGAACTACATTGTTCACCAATTTGGAAATTTGACTCGCATTGAACAAATAAATTTTGGGGTGCTATATTCCACAAATGAGGAGAATGGGGAGGCATTGATTTACCTATGAAAGAATTTTTAGCAATCTTTGCAGAATCTAATTTGGTATTAGTGTAGTACGTGCACCGGACTTCATATTTTGTGAACCATTGTGAAATTTGCATATGTAACACAGTAACCTAGGTAAATCGATACCGTGGAGTTCAAAAATCATGTCAATTTTTTCTTACAGCAAGCCGATGTCGTTCTAAAGTACACTTTTCACATAAAACTCAAAAAGTAATATGAAAACTATGCAATTCACAGCTTCAGAAAGTAAAAATAACACTTTACACATTACAAATTTTGCATTTCTTATCAAACACAAATTTCATTTTTTGTCAAAAACAATTTTTGTCATGCTATAACAACTGAAATGCACTATAGTCTGTTTTTATAGAATGGTTTTAAATCGGAAAATTACCACCGTTTTCAAAATCCTTCGCACTAAGTCTTTGCTGAAGAATTTTTTACTCAAAAATTCTTGTCAAGTTTTACAAATTTTCACTCTTAAACGACATATTGCTTAGCAGAAAATCTTAAAAATATAAAATATGGCTTGTCTTATGGTATTAGAAGTTGCAATCAAAAAACACAGTGAGTTTGCTATGAACACAGTGAGTTCTGGCACATAGCAAATTCTAAATAGTGATTATTAAGCAAACCAATACCCTTCACACTCACAGTAATCCTATCAGAAAATTCCCTTGTGTGAATTCTATTCCTGCACACAATACAGTAGTGCACACAATCTATTCCTGCACACAATACAGTTTCAGGATAGCTGCAGTTACAGGAGCATGAGCGGATGGCTCACATAATCAGGGAAGTAGCGCATAGTCATGAGAGCTATTGCTTAGAACCGTGAGAAATGTTTCATTGTAAGATATCAGCATTTGAGTTTTTGGGACATCCTGTTCATATGACTAAAAACAAGCTCACCATGAAAAACATATATAAAAATGATGGGTTGGGTAACCCGCCACTTACCTACATTCTGTAATATGAAAATAAAAAAAGTCGGGTAAATTTCCAAGTTAAACATGGGTAAAATTGTTGGTGGAAGACGGGTAAAATCATGAGTAAAATCGCAACTAAAACTTCGGGTTGAAGATGGGTAGAACCACGGGTGAAATAGAAGGTAAAAGGTGGGTAAAATGGCGGGTTAAACCTGGGTTACATTACCTGAGATTTTACTTTTACCTTACCTTTATTTTACCCGCATTCTGTAATTTGGGCCTTAGGCAACATTCTTGTTTTCAGAGAAATACTTGCTAAGATGCTTGACAGACTTAAGGCAGTATTACATTGCCTTGATAAAGGAGGCATGAAATTGATATTAAACAAATGCAAATTCAGTTATTCTGAAGTGGAATATCTAGGTTACAAAATATCCACAAACTGTATTGAACCTGCTACAATATTTGTTAAGGGTTATGGGCCAAAAAATTCACAGGTTAAATGCATGAGTCAATTGTTAAAACCACTGTTGATAACTGTTTACTTAATAAATTTAAACGAAAATCTGATATTCAGAATTATCTAAAACCGGAAATCCTGTGAACAATTATCAATCCCGGATAACAACGATTATTACTGAAAATAGCCAACTTAGAACATACCAAGAAGCAACACATTAATGATGAAGAAAATTGACACATAAAATACTCGAGAATCCATAAGTCATTTTCATAAGGGTTTTATGCAAAAGTTTTCATAGAACTTATAAAATGCTTATGAATTTATAAGTACTTAGAAATTTATGAGCTTTGATTCAACAGGTCCCAGGCCTTAACACAAATAAAAGGAAATATAGCACAACAAATTTGTTTTCTTGTTCTTCTAGGAAAAAGGGACAAAGTTTTGATTTTCTAGTGATGTGGAGAACAAGAATCTGACTTTATAAATAGTTTTTTGAAATCTAAAATCGTAAGAGGTATTCCTTTCATGTTACTGGTCCAAAAAACATTTTACTAGGGTTGATTGATTTTTTGAATGATAGCTTACAGCACCAAATGAAACATCATGATATTTTGTCAGTAGATATCCGGGTATGTAATTAGATTATCAACACAGGAGTACATTGACTCATACCTTCAAGCAGTAAATTGCCTTCATTCAAAGAGGAATTCAAGTCATGATCACTGGTTTTTTTGATCACCCATGAAAAGCCCTTTGTGAAGACAGTCAACTGAGAGAAAATTGAAACAGTAGCAAAAAAACAGACCCTGATTCTTGCCAGTAATAAACAAGTAGCAAAGCACCAGAAATCTAAACAGAAACACAACAAGAAAATGTGCAAGGATAGCAAAAATGGCTGAAAATTCATGAAACAAGAATTACAATACAACACAAAAATCCAGAAGAAAAGAACTGCAGTGAAAGACTAAAAAAATTGTGCATGAGATATACAAGGTCTACTTATGTAGAATGGGTGAAAAGGAGAATCTGAAAAGGTGGGTTCAGGCTTCAAGCTTACAACCAGCCATGACACATTGATCAACAGCAGACATGCACAGCAAGAATTCTCCAGGGGGAGGGTTCATGTAGTTTTCTCCCTGGGGAGTAGGGGGTGTGTGAGCAAAAAAACGAAAAAGGTTCTGCAAGACTGTTTTTCTTATAAAATATGTACAAAATCATCAAAAAAAATAGTCTTGGAAAAAGTTCAGGTGTGTTTAATGGTTTTTTGGTCAGGGAGGGGATGGCCAGGGTCTCAGGTCCCCATTCGCTCTTATGTTCATGTGTGATCAACAGAAAAATCAAACACAGTTATCAATAATTGAAGTAAAAGCATGGTTGTAAGCAAAGGGAATGCAATTATAATTCAGATTCCAACTAATCCTCACATTCTTTATTTTCTTTCTATTATGAACCTTTAAGTGAACCAAAACAACCAGTCTTGACTCAATTATCAATTGATGGAATTTGGTTTTTCTAACCCTCAAAGGGACGCCAGATTCATTTTTAAAATATGATTTCCTGTTTTTCCCCAGCACTGTTAGATTTTTACTTTTGACGTAATAGTGCCCCTTTTCAAATTCTTGTTGATGAAACTGCATGGAATATATACAGGAAGTAACAATTTCTCACCATGCATATAGGGATTTTCCGACCAGCTTAAACCAGATCATTCAATGATGAAATGTTTTCAACAGCTTGTGTGAAGCTGCAAGCATGAACATTAACCTTGTATACCATTTTTCTTGCAGAGCAGTTTAGCCTCATTTTACTTTGTCATAAACCATAAAATCCATGACTTTTAGACTTTCCAATCATTCTTTAAGTTCATTAACGCCCAAATCTGGATGCAACCATAATATACTAAAATTTAGATGAGAGGTAGATAAATTTCAAATTTATAAATTACCTTTGAAATCATAAATTCATTGTTTATGCATCAGTTATAAGGTGCATCTTGTTGCTCTCTTCTCAACACACATTCTGAAGCAGCAGATTCGTATTTTGCTCAAATTTCTTCATTCTTTTACAAAATAACATTATGATTCTGTTTGAAAAAGATGGAAAATAGTGACAAAATATATAGACATATTTACATAGTACATACTGGCATAAAGTTTTTAAAGTAGTAACAAATTTTCAATTATTGGTTTTTAACAATTTTTCCATCCAATGCTGAAACAGTTAGACAATAAATTTTAGTTAATGCAAATACAACGATCCTAGTGAAATTTGTTATAATTAAAATTGCACAGTGTTTGGTTTTGTTAAATTAATCTGTTTGGTTGGTATGCTCAGCATGTCCCTGGGAAAATCTGCAATTTTGGTCAATAATTTTCACCAACTTTTCTGTAATGTCTACTGATGAAATTAGCCAATTGACAATATCAGTTTCACAATAACTGAACAACAAATTTGGGACAAAAATTCTACATGTTTGAGACAATGTCCTTTTAATTACAGTTTATTGATTCCACTTGATTCTCAACAAGGCCACATCTGGGAAAGTAAGTCTTTTTCATAAAGAAATAGACCAACTTGTTCAAAAGTTCTACTTGTGATATTTTGATGATCGATAAGAAAAATTCTACAGTAACAGTTTTTCTAATATTAGTACAGTTTTTCTGTTCTCAGAAAATTATTGATGGTTATGGCAAACGATAATTGAATTAGAAATTACATCTTTTCATCATCAAAAGAACGACACTGTTGAGTTTTGGAACAAAGTTCTTTCTTTGCTTGGCAGTGTCTTTTTTATCATCTACTTTAATCAAGAATCAGTTGGTGTCCTGATCAGGCAGCTAAAGTGCCCAACATTCATGGATTCACTATATCATCAAATTGCAGCAATACTTCTGTAAGGCTTTCCAAACATAATCATTTGATTAGCCAGGAATCCATTAATCGAACAATGCTTGCTTTTATTATTGATGAATGGATCGAGATATATCTATAAATAATGACACTAATGATCAATTTAAGTAGTAACAATAAAATTTTGGTTTCTTGGCATTGGCAATAGTAATTATCACTACTTTCCATGATAGTCTGCATTAAATCTTTAACCTGAATATCAGTTTGAAAATTTGATTGTCTCAGGCTTAAGGTGCTTTTGACAGTACAAAAAATTACAGCTGATGCTAGTCACAAATATCAGAAATGGCTCAATGCCTATTTCATTCATAGTGATTTCCTTGAAACAGACCACATTTAGTAAGAATAGTAAGAATCTGAGTCACAATACATGAATAGTTTTAAAATGTAAATTTGACTTATAAACAATCCAAAGGTATTATTCATTTTTATATAAAATTTTTATCATGAGTTTTGTTTGGGACATGTTTTTCAATGATTCATTATGCTATCTATCAGATCTTGATTGTTCTGATGGGAATAATATTTACTTAGCTGTTTTACTACTTATAAATTTCTTTCATAACGATAGATCCAGAGAGCTAGATCTGATTTATCAGTGTGATTAGCCATAACTGTTGTGTCATTTATGATACTGGCTTCATATTATGGCTACCCAAAAAAGCCCAATATATCCTTATCATTATAGGGTAGAAGTTTTGTCACATCATGATGAAATAAATAAAATTCCATTGTTTTACAGGACAAACTGTCAATTATCATATTGCTCATTCTTTGAAACAGAGATAACTTTAGAGACACAACTGCAGGTGAGCATGTGCTATCTGAAAATTTTTTTCAGAAGAATTGGAGAAAAACCTGAGCCTTAAAACACATTGAGAAATCTTAAAAAATGATGCCCCGATCAATTTAACTGTTCCCATTGATGCTGGCATGTATATGAAAGGAAGATGTTTCATCAATCAATGTTATCTGTAGATTGAGATCCTTATAAATGTTGACACCTTTTGTTTACTGGATTCTAATAAAAAATGAAGCAATTTCAAAGTCAAAGTGCAGTTAATGAGCCCAACCATTAGGGAAGTAGATTACATAGAAAGCATTAATATGGCCATAGAGCTAAAGATGTGATAAACAACAGTGAAATATCCCATAAAATGCACACATCTGACCTCATTACCTGTTATGGAAAATTAAAGGAGGTGTAGTTGATGGATGGTCATAGACAAGGGTACTAGAGGGGTTTACAATGAGTCATGGTTGATGCTTGGAAACTGGCTCCTAAGAGATCAAAATAACAAGTGGCATAGTTACAGTACCATCAAAACAAAAAAGAATATAACTTTGACAAAAATTGCTATCTAAAGGCTTGTATGCAGATGTTTGAAGCCTTAGGCAGGGCTGGAGATGAAGAAGAAAATTTGATTGATATCAAAAACTCTAAAATGACAGTATTTATACTCAATTTGGGTCTATGTGCATGATAGATCCCAAGCTTTCAAATCTCTCTCCCTAATAGTGCAGGCACTAGACCAATGCTTTCCCCTTAATTGTAACTCTTGGGAAAGAGGAAATATGGTTTCTAGGAAGTTGGACAGCCAGTTCTATTCAAATTTTGAATTGTGGAAAATACTGGAGTGATTAACATGTATTTTTCCTATGGACACATGCAATCTGTTTATTTATGAAAAGAGGGTGTAAGCATTCGGAGGATTTATGTTATGTGGAGGTGTGATATCCATGATTGTTGTTATTGGGTATGTGTATTGGAGAGTAGATAACCTGTACATGCACATGTGGAACAATGGCTATGAAATTTAATTGACACCAAGTACTTGAAAAATGTGTCCTGAAACAACATTTTTTAAGAAAATTTTGTAAAACATGCATAAAACTGTTAGATAACTAGATTCTATGACCCTCAAGTGATTTTCGAACTTCTTCATTAGAGACAGTGCCTCATCAACTTTCCAGGAACTTTTAGGTCGATTTTTACCCATTGCAGTTTTGAGTGTACTTTTATGTGGAAGTCGAACTTTACACCTTGAAGCTTCCAGCATACTTTCTACATGGCCCCAAATATGTAAAAATGGTATCAAAACCAAATTTTTCTATGAAAAACTGATCAAAACTGTATGATCGTCAGATTATAGGAGTCACAACAAAAATTAAGATTCTGAGAGTAGGATTTAACAATAAATTTAAAAATAAAATCGATACTGTCTGACTAGTGCATCAGCTGTTGACAATAGGTGGTCATATGACCAGTTTGTCCTGCATTCTTTAAAAAATTTACAAATGGTTGGGGTCCTTTAATCTAATGATTCTACTTAACAACTAACTGTGCGATATATCTGGCAATTTGATTATGTCAAGTATATCAGTTGTTAACTATCTAGTCTACAATCATTGATTTTGATGGTTTTATGTGTTATTCAGTGGTTGGTTTGTTCTGCTCATTCTTAACAAGTCCGATGCTTAATTTTTCTATGACAAGTAAAACCATTAGATTTTAAAGGTCCCCTGGTATAGGATCTAATGATCTAATGGTTTTAATCAATTTTTCCTCAAAAATATTTGTTTGTGGCACATTTTTCACATATTTGGACAGGTTTTTCAAAGTTACCAGAGCCTTGTCTTTAAGATACTTTTTAACTGTTTTGCAAGACATTTTTCTTCTAGAAATGTGTCCTGAGGCAGTAAGCCCAGAAAATAATGTTCGAGCATTTGAAATGTTGAACGTGTGTCCTGAACAGCATCTCTTTGTGATGAACCCAGGAAAGTCATTAGATTTTAAGAATCATGTTAAATCTATGAGATCTAATGATCTAGCTGTTTTATCCTGTAAAATTGTACAGAAGTTTTGTGAAACCATTAGATTTTACTGAGAACTGTAAAAATTTTTGGAAAAATGGATTCTATAACTGTCCTTTTTTTGTTTTTTTGCCTTTTTCAACTATCCTATCTTATATATGTGAAATCTTTAATTTAATACTCATAATAATACATGGAATGAGATTTTTCTCAAATGATGAAAACCATTAAAAAGTGTGGCAAGTATTTAATCCCAGATTCAAATATCAGAAATTTTAGCACATATCACCAAATATTTGTTGAATTTTGGTATTCTAGAATGCCAGTAAATGAATATCACCAATATTAAATTCCTAGACAAGATGCATGATATTTCATTAAATTCCATAGATTTTAGTTGAGCAAACTGAATTTCAAAAATCAGACAATCAACCAACCTGAACATTGTCCTTGGCTCAAAATGTTTTAATGACATGAATGCCAACCTTAACCTAAGCAGTCAGAACCTAAGCCTAAGCATTAACTTAAGCCTTAGACTGAACCTAAGCCTAAGCATGAACCAATGCCTAAGAATGAACCTAAGTCTGGAGCTAAACCTAAGCCTGAAAATAAGCCTAAGCCTGAATATAAGCTCAGGCTAGGACCTAAACCTAAGCTTGAACCTAAATTAAGTGTGAACCTAAGTCTAAACCCAAGCCTAGACCTGAGCCTAATCCTTAACCTACGCCCCTCAGCTTGAACCATGTGTTTTTTTGCTTTTCGACCAGCCCACTTATTTCATGTTCTGAATCATGTCCAGCATCATGGAAAAAGCCCATATCAAGTTTCTTGGGGAAAATAAGAAAAAACGACAAGAAATACCACAGCAGGATTGCAAATAATAATAAAAAAATATCCATTTTCCCCTTATTCAACTCCTGATAAATTGGTGCCATCAAAACTAAAGTTTTCCTGATGCTTCAGGCCTCCCTCCACATAGTCAGGTCACACTTCAGTACTTCAGTGCATTACACCATGAGCCTCTGTGTTTCTATCACAGGCTTCTATTGATGGTAATATTCTACCCCATATGGCTTATTTTCAGGAGCTGTTCATTCATTTTTTTCTTGTTAAAGACAACCAACTATTTTCTTACTTAGCAATTTTCTATGCAAATTTCCAATGGGTACTCCAAAACATGTGCAGTCCATCCACATTTCATTTTGCTAGAAGTAATGCAATTTTTTATTTTGGTCACTGCCATCCTCATTTGCACAAATTCATAAAATTGTTGCATTTATTTCCAATGCAATTCAATGACCTGGTTCGCCTAATACCTCCAAATGCCTTTTGTGAATCAACTATTTCCTTAGATACTACTTAATTATAGTTAAAATTGCATTTTAGGCAATTAACAAGTTTCTCTTGACCCTTGACCACTCATTCCTCCCTGCTCAACAATACCTTGATAACATATGCTGCTGCCTGAATAATGTGACAATAATACCTGTTAACTGTATCAAACTGAAGTAAGCTTTTTTGGAATTTTTCATTTTTATGAAAAAATGTTTCAAAAATATTGTTACACTCCTGATTCCACTACTGCCCTTGACCACACTATGCCAAGTGCCTCTCCACACCACCAGACCATGCTTTGACCATGATTTTCGATCACTTCCAATGTCCAGTTGCTGATTTCCCTTGGCAAGAAGTTTATCCAACAATTCTCTCCACTTTTTATGCCCAATAATGGCTGGCTTAATTTCTGGAGTGTATATGATCAAACAGTGGAACAAAACTTGCCTTTGTACAAGAGGACATTTACCATAATCACATATTGTCAAGGAAGATTAGCAAAGGAAATGGATGTTGGAATGCAACAATGGGATCAATCCTGGTCATCCTACCATTATCCCAACTGTAATTCAAGACTATCATGGCCTGTAATACAGCAAGTAGAAATACAAAGGAGTTGGTCCCAGCCATGAATGATTTACATTACTCCACAGATGTAGAGAAAATGTTGGGGTTGTGGAAGAGGAAACCACTGTTGCAGAATTTGGATCATTGTGACCAGATAAATAGATGGACATGCAATACTAATAGAATATTTTACTCTGACATCAGCAGCCAAATTGGATTTATTGTGTGTTGGTTCTGGCAGTCGAGTTGTCTAGTGTAAAAGGACAGGATGATACACATTTGGAACTGGAACACTACAACATAAAGAGGGAAGGCAGCACTGTGCATAGGAAAGACTCGAATTCATTCATTGGGTGACTGTTAATTAAGTTTAATAGTCACTCACAGGGCCTAACTATGTTGGACAACAAGCTTGGCCATTTTTGATGTGATAGTGAGGCTTTCATCCAGGGCACAGCTTCCCTACCAACTGACTGCCTCATGTTGTAGTACTCAATTAAATTCTTTGCATGTTCAGGTCACATTGCATGGTACATGTATGAGACTCTACTACTCTACAATCCCAAAGCTCTATTTTTATTAACTGGGTGCAATATATGGGTAGTGCTGTACTTCTCAGTGTAGAGCTTGCAAGTTTTTGTGTATTGCTTTTAGATTATGAGATGTACTAGTTCACTATGAAAATAATATTGTTCTGCAAGAAACAGGCTTGTTTGGAAAACTAGAGAAGGAAGTGAGAGGATAACCAGGAAAGTAAATGGTGGTTCCTGGCCACCCAAATCATTTAGAAGATAAATACTGATTCTCCTCTTTCCCAGACATAGTGACAGAAACAAAGTGAGCATGCCATTTGAGGGCAAGGTAAGTTGGGAAAGTTGTGGCCCAGAAAATATGCAGGCAACCTTGCTCCAGACTTCCTGTTAGATACCACAGAAGTCTGGTACTGCACTGGCCTGAAATGGAATTGGTCAAGAAGCAGTGTGATGCACTCCTTCACTTCAAATCTCTGAGTAAGTTATGTCTAGCCCAGTCAGGGGCAACAATGAGCCTAATCCTAATGGCTTCTTCCTGGTGATGATGATTAATACTGCCAGGACTTTTCTTTAATCTGAAACTAATGACGAGGCAGAAGACAGTTTTGTTATGTCTAACCCTGGACTAGTGCCACTGTCTCCTTGTGTAGTGCCATAGCTAGTCACTGCAGTTACAAGCTGTCTCAGTTTCTTTGAACAGTAAGCAGTGGTATTGAAACTGGCACAGCGAAGGGCATTTTGACTGTTCATTTAAAACATAGCATTAGAATAGCTTTAAGACAGTGTTGGGGTGATGTTGTTCCTGCCCAGAATCTGGATGTCAAAGAGAAAAATTCAATCAAGCATAGGTAAATGACAGGAGTAACTATGACTCTCCTAAGGTAGTCAAATGCCTTCTCATCTAATTAGTGACATGCATGATCATTTCTTGGTTCCTTACTTCCTAGTAGTGGGGACGGTAACACTCGATAGCAGTGTTGAGTGGCTGAATACAAACCATCAAGTCAGATTGTAGCCCTGTGTAGCTTATCCAAGAATCCGATGAGATTCTTGGATAGTGGCACTGTGCATGATCAGGCTTGGGAGAAACTCCCAACTTGAGTGATACAATGCACATCACTCAGGTCTGGCACTCTGTACCATGAACTCAGAGTGCAGGCAATAATTGAAAGAAGCTTTTTTTCTGTTCCAGATCATATTGAGATAATATATTGTTATTTATTAATTCTACATGATCAAAATAGCGGGAATAAATAGCTCAAAAAAGGTATTTAATGCAGATTGGGTAACTGCAATACTGTACCTCTTAATATATTTAGGCCAAAAACGTATGGCCGAGAAAAAAGAAGAGAACAGCGGGGAACTCATTGGGATTCCAACCCAAACGTTTTTACGATGGGTTCGAATTGGGCCCAACTTTTTTACCTTTAGAAAGTCCGAGATGGACAAAATAGTCACAGACATGTAAGTTGGTAGTGGTCAACACAGGAAGGAAATCTGAAATCCAATTTCAGATTGGCCGAGAAAAATAAGGAATGGAAACAGAAGGCTAACGAACCTGAGGCTGAGGAAGCCATCAATAGCAGGGTTGACACCCTGGAGACAAAATTTGATGCACTGATGACCCTTGTCAAGAATAGCATCATAGGAAACAAAACCGAGAAGGTCGAGGGCTCTTCAACATCTTCCATGTAATGGAAGCTGGGGCAACGTTCCGGCCCGACGTGGTGTACGCTGAAATCCGGCGTTTAGAGAATGAAGGGAAACCTAGTTCTTCAAACGAATCGGTAAGTCGAGTAATTAGTCTGTAACTCACTTGTACATGTTTGTGTTCAGGCGAGATTGGCGGCACTCGAAGCAGCGGTGCTTCGTATAGAAGCAAGAATGGGCGAGACCCCCTTAACAGGGGGTCAAAAAGAACGGAAACGAAAGAAGGTGCCACTGCAGATGAATGAGTCGGAAATCTCCGACAACAACTGGGAGGTCATCAGCAGCGATGGCGAGGAAGAGACACAGGTGGGGCCGGCGGCCAAGCGCCCTTGTTGAAGGGTATTGTTTTTGTTTTTTTGTGTGTTTGTTCGCAGACCCGCTGCGTGGGGCAAGTAGTTTGTAGTTTGTTTTTTTTGTATGTAATCGCCACACCGTAAACCAAAATAAACGGTTTTTACAGAAATTAGCATAATAATTATGCTAATTTGCAAACTTACAAACTACACAAGTCCAACTCAAGAGTGGACTTGCTAGTCTGTACCCACCAGACTAGATCACGAGTAATGAGCATTACTCATTGGAATTGGACTGTGAACATGTGTGGGATGTCTGGCTCCCTGGCCCAGGGGAAAAAGACAGTGTTCTGGAACGTATGAGGTATGACTATTGTCTAATGCCTCGGACAAACCTTGCTTGGAGTCACGAAACGGGCTCTTCCTTGGGCAACGGGTGTTGTTCAGGGCGAGGTGCACTTGTGCGCCGGGAGAAAGAGTTCGGAGTAGTGGCAGGTCGTAACGGAGTCAAGTACTTTCCAGGGGCAGAGCAATGATGTCCTATGTGGTAGAACCAATGTGGACTAGCCGAGGCCCCGTCCATTGCCGGGAAGAGAAAAGCAAGACTGTGCTCTGGAGGACAGCAAAGGAATGATAGCGGGCCTGCCTTCAACCTGCTTGACCACCGCGGAACAGTCATATAGCGAATATGAAACCACACAAGACCCCTAAGGCAGCTATGTCGCGGGGAGGTACCTCGGAAAATAGCACAGAGATAGTTAGTTTGACATACAGTCAGGGAAGAAGTCCTCTGGGCCATGATGCCGAAGAGACCTCAGCTCGGTCCATTGGACTGTTGACTCTAGGGTCAAAGAAGGCCATCGGAACAGAGGAGGCTGAAATGCCCCTTCGTTCTGTAACCAATCTGTTAGAAGGAGAATTGGCAGTTGTGCCATCGACTTCCAATGGTGTTCTGTTAGAAGGACAGATGGCAGTTGTGCCATCAACTTCCAGCGGAGTCCAGGGTGTTTACACCCCAGTGCGCATCAGCGCAAGAACTGGCCGCCGTACCATTGGCGCTCACTTCTCGGGGGCTGCCCAACCCAGCAATGGGGAAGGCAGTACTTCCATGCTTAATGGTTCTAGAAGCCAAGAGCAGGAAACCCGTAGTAGCCAGGCCCCTTGTGGACCAGGTGGAGTGAAGCCTAAGAGAGGCAAGGCCCTCAATTGGGCAGAGGCAGATTGCCAAGTCCTTTTACCCTTGGTGATATCATTGAGAAATGAAGAAACCAAGAAAATAGACCATAAAGTGATGCAAAGCCGCTGGAATGACTTGATTGCAAGTAACAGTGTGTCCAGTACTCCCAGGTCTGCAGCTGGTCTTTTGGCCAAAAGCAGAGATCTGGAGAGGAGAGGAATCCTGACACAGGAAATAGCTACCCAGCCTGTGGCAGTGGAACCACAATTGGAGCCACAAGTACCCGAAGAAGATGGTGGTGTGAGGGAAACCGAGGTAGAGGCCGAAGAGGCCCGGGTTGAAATCACACAACCAGAAATCCTAGCCGAAGTGGCCCCAGTTAAGGGCGAACTCATACCCAACAATGTGGAAGCGGAACAGGCTGAAACATTTAGGTTAGAGTTCAAAAAAGTCTTCAAAGAAGCCAGGAGGATCGAGAAGCGAGTGCCTCTAAAACTCGTGCGGGATACTCATATACGGCAAAAGTACCTCAAGCATGGTGAATCCGCCATCAGGGAGGTTGTCCGGGGCAACCCCCGACATGGAAACACTTAACTGTGCTGTTTACAGTGCGGCTTTGGCGATCCAACATATGGTACTTGGTAAATCTCAGGCCACTTTTCAGCAATGGAAGAAGGAGAATCACCAGAAAGTACAGATCGTCACCAAGAGACTTGGTTGGCTCAGAAGCATAATGGATCGGATCAAGGCCGGCCAAGACTTGACTCCGAACCATCGTCGTAGACTGAAGGACCTAAAAAGAGAGTATGGTAGGAGGTATAAGTTGCGGACGTCCAATCAGATGGACGTGCTGTATCTAGACCTTACTTCTCACCTGGCCAAGTGTCAGAAAATCGCCAAGACCAGGTTCGACCAGATCGTATGTCAGAGAGCTCGTTGGGCACTTCTGAAGCAGGTTCTTAGGTGACACATAGACTCAGGTAGCACTCCGGTGCAGTCTGTCAGGGACTACTGGGGAGGGATCATCGGGGTCGATCATGACTTCGCTATGAATCCCATGCTACAGGAATAGGCCCATAAGGTCCCGCAGGAAACGATGTTGGGTGAAGCCCAGCCTCTTCGGCCCGAAGAGGCAAACTGGGAAGAGGTATGCAGGAAGACCAGGCTGTTTAAGGCGGCCGGGCTGGATCACATACACCCTTTCTGGTGGAAAGCTTTCCCAAGCGCCAAGCAGGTGCTATTTGGATTCATCATGGACCTCAAGGAGGGGCGTGAAGTTCCAATGCCTGCTTGGGTGGCAACAGGAAGGGCGATCTCCCTTTATAAGGGTGCCGGAGATCGTAATGATCCCAGAAATTATAGGACCATTGCATGCTTGAATGCTTGTTATAAGTTTATGACGAGTATAATGGCTAAATGGATCTGTCATAGAGCCACACGAATGCCGACAGTGTTACCTAGTAACCAACTGGCACTCAAGAAAGGCGTATGGGCAACGACCCATGCACATATCTTTGACCCGACTCTGGTCAAAGATGGTCTCAGTGGGAGAGGCAAGACTTAGAGTATTGCCTAGATCGATTTTGCAAAAGCATTTGACTCTGTCCCACATAGGTACCTACTATGGATCCTAGAGACCATGGGGGTGCAGCAAGTGCAAAGGAACCTATTAGCGAGACTAATGGGGAACTGGGTGCTTACGTTCAAGGGGTTCCAGCGTGGAAGGTTCCGAAAAAGCACACTGCTGGTGGTGAGGAATAGAGTGCTCCAAGGAGATACTCTTTCCCGGCTGCTGTTTTGCATATGTGTGTCACCAATCTCCCATTACTTAAACTTAAACCTCTGGAAGTACACGACTGCAACAGGAGCTCCTGATAATAGCCCAAGTCTCAACTAATGTATTATGTGGACGACCTGGTGATCTACACCAAGTCTGCTGGAGACCTAGATATTGCATTAGCTGACAAAGAATAGCACACAGCCGATTTTGGGTGCAAGCTCAATACCATAAAGTCAGCTAGGTTCCACATCAGACAGTCACAGGCCAACAATGGGGAGAATACCAGCAATGTTCCAACTATTACCCTAAGAGAAACATACAAGTATCTGGGTATAGAGTAGGGCCAGACCATTGACCATAGTGGTATGTGGGAAAAGGTTGAAGAAGCCATTCTCGTGAAAACCTTGTTGATTTTCAGTAGTCACTTGACTTTCAGACAGAAGTTGAATGCCTACAATTCTGTGAAAATTCCGAAAGCTCGGTATTTGTTCCAGAATGAAATCATCAGTACTGGAAAGTTCTCCAAGGTATATACCAAAGCAGCCAGACTTGACACGGCTCTCAGGCAACTGCTTGTGTGGAAACATGCATGACACAGTTTTAGTTGTGTAGCAGGGTTATACCTGGATATGGATAGGAGAGGTATCGGACTGCGGACCATTGAGTCCGCCGTTTACGGGGCACCTATACCTATTGTTACTTAGTAACTGAACCAGAACTTTCAGTTAGTTGGACGCTATTCAAGTCATTACAGGTCAGGCGACATCGATCACTGATCAGTGACTTCGAGGAGACTATGGAGTGGTTTGGTATACAGGTGGAAACCGACCAGTCAAACCACTCTGTCAGAGTTAATGGGTCGAATTATACTGACCCAACTCTCGCAGCTCTTAGTATTGTAAGGTTGTGCAAGTTGAGCAAGAACGGTTTGCTGAGCAATTCACACAGAGATTGACAGCTTATCAGACTTTGTCGAATGACCAGCTCGACCAGGGTAGAAGCTATAATTGGCTTCGATTGGGCATGCTGGGGTCGGAGGCTGCAAATAACATAATAGCCGCCCAAGAGGGTCAGTTATTGGTTAATGCACACCCTGCCAACCGCAAGAAAGGTGTCGATCCTATGTGTAGGTTACGATGCCAGTGCGGTATGGAAACAGCCGAGCACATATTAACTATTTGCCCACATTGGCAGACTACATTGCTGGTTAAGAGACACAATAGTGTACTGCCTCTTTTGGTCACTGAGGAATACTGCCTCTTTTGGTCACTGAGGAATTGAGGGATCTTACACACCGACTGGCCTGTCTCTGCTGGCGGGTGTGAGCGTTTGCTACTCTCCTCTGGTAGTAAGTACTTGGAATTGACGGTAAGATTGCAAGCTATTTGGCCTGACTCTGTCAGATAGGTTGCGATTGGTGACTGGTGTAAAAGCCAGACTACAGTGACTGACACCTCCTCTGCCCATCACTGAGGAATTGACTGATTGTTAGACACTGACTGGCCCGTCTCTGTTGGCTGGTGTAAGTGCCTGCTACTTACCTCTGGTAGTAGGTGCTTGAAATTGACAGTTTGTTTTATGTTCTTATTGTCCGTTTTCATATCGTCCACCCAACCCAGTCCCCCCAATCCCACCACCAGGACCAAATTTTTTTTCTTTTTGTTTTAATCTTCATTAAATATATAATTGTTTATTTATAAAGTTTATTTTACTTATTATTCATTTCATTATTTATTTATTTAATTTATTTACTTTCTTATTTATTTTATTTTTTTCTTTTACTCATATTCCCTTTTCCCTATTTTTTATTTTTTTTTTGTTCATTTTTTTTCTCCATCAACAGCTGGACTGTTGGTGAGCTACTCACAACACTTGTGTTGTGGGGTCCGAACTGATGCAAATCAGACTGTAAAAAAAGTCACTAGGGCGAATCCATAGGGTAGCCATGGTGTTATAATGTATATTGTGTAACCATCTCTGTTATGTAGCACACCCTTGCTTATTTTGTGGTTTTTTTCTTTTTAGGTAAAAACCGATCCGATATTAACTTAATCATATTTTTATTATTATTATTGATGTGTCAAAACAAGCAGGCCATTGCCAACAAAAAGGCGAAAAAGGTAAGATGTTACTCTACTGTCCGGATTGTCACTACTACGAATTTGTCTCTATTCAATTCGCTGCCAAGAAACAAGGTGGTGGGGATGGTCAGGGCGGCAGGGTAGCTGTTCCTCACAATGCCATTGAACCAACTGTTCAGCATTTTCTGGGTGTCTGAAGGAGGGGCGACATTTGGCCGGGACTTATTGTATGCCGAGATTCAGCGACTGGAGAATGCAGGGAACCCAATTCATCCAATGATGTGGTAAGCCAAGTAATCAGTCTGTTACTCATTTGTGCATCGTGATGTTCAGGTGAGGTTAGCGGCTTTAGAGGTCATGATGCTTCGGATCAAAGGAAGGATCAACGAAACTCCCCTTAGGTGGGGTGTCAAAGAAAAGAAACAAAAAAAGCCAGCACCAATGCTGCGATTGACAGCGTCATCAGAAGACCCCAGCAAAGGGGGAGAGATGGTCGTTGGCAGCGATGATGATGATGCCAACTCGCAAGTTGGGCTGTTGGCCGCAAATCCCTCCCAAACTTCCCCATGTGCATTTATGGTTTGTAAACCATTCTATCATTGTATATTCCATGAATTGGAGCCTCTATTCTGAAAAAATTCTGGTTTGAAAATTTGGGAAACAAGACATTAGGAAAAATTGGATATGCTGAATATCCATTCTACAAATACAGTGCATAAAATAGCTGCAGTACCCCAAAGTTAGGAATTCTTGCATTTTTTGCTGTTTTCAGTCTATAACAAGACTTGAGACATAGCAGCCTATGAATTATGTAATTTCATCTTTGAGCATTGATTACATACACAATACAATGCTCTAAAGTGTGACATGACATGAAAATATTTCTATATTATGCATTTTACACTTCTCATGAAAGTTCAAAATGCCAAAAATAAGATGGTGAAAGAAGTAAAATGGATGAATTAGGGAACCTGGGAACTCCTCCTATCTACAATGTTGCAGATATTGGTGCAATATATTCGTACCTTCTTTTGACTAACATGTTCTTCGTAAGCTTTAGTCTGATTTGAATGAGTCGTATTGGTTCTCACAAAGTTCTTACCAAAATGATATTGATTGCTTGATTTGACAAGCTTGCTCAGAGATATTTCAGCTTAGAGCCCACATCAGTCAATGTTTAAAATGCCATTCTAGCGGGATTAATCCATTGCTTTGTAGAAAACTACATTAGAGTTTTGCATTTTGCACTACTCATAAACATTCAAAACAACAAATCTGAGGGTGAAAAATGATCTTCGTCCAGAATGAAGATGGGGATGATTAAAGTTGGACTGGGTTAACATGGTGTTGACTTCCCTGAAATTTCTTCGCTAAAATGTCACCCAGTGAGAAATAAAAGCAACATAATTTTGAACTGAAAAATTTTCATATAGAAATTCATCAAGTCCAACAATGGCTGAAAAATGCATCTAAAGAAAATGAATAATAGTGGAGTTATTTTTAGGGATGCATACTGGCACAAACTGCTTAATTTATCCATATGACAGCAGAAAAAGGGAGAGGCTTGGTGACTTCATTTTCTGGCTCATTTTTACCAGCAGGACCAGTCTGTGAAATACTCAAACTTAGTTCACCAGTAGTGCAGGCATTCTAACAGTTGTGTGCCTGGGCCCCTGTACTTGCCAGCAATACAACAAAACAGCATACTTACAAAAAATGGTTTCCAAGAATTCATCATTATTGAATTTTTTCTCAAGAATCACGGACTTCATGTTTGAATATCCCATTTCGAAAATCCTACACTCTGTCAATACTCTTTTATTTGTATATGCTCTATGCTATGAAATATATGATGAGGAATCACCGGGCTGCGGCCCAAAAAATATGATTTAAGGATGCCCATGACATACATTCAGCACCTAGTCTGTTCTCACAGGGTGCCATCATATGATGAAATCGTTGATCTTGAACTCCCAAAAATGAATTGAAAAAATGAAGAAAATCACAAATGAATACAAATCCCATTTTTATAACTAAATCTAGATAAGATTTTAAAAATCTTGCTGAATATTGCAGCTAACTAATTGATTATAATTGTAAAGATCAAATACAGGGCTTTAAATTTTGTTATAATAGGTGTACAATGTACAACAGGCAGGCTATGTTGTCTTTCTTTCATGTCTCTCAGTCTTTCAGTATGTCTTTCAGTGTTTCACATGTCATAACTTGAATTTTCTCTCCTGCATATCACTGTTGAAAACAAAAATCCCAACTGATCAGTTTTTAGCATCAAGTGTCTTGCTTGGGCAAAAGTTACTAAAAATCCAACTGTAAAGTCCTATCGACATTAATGAAAACTCCTCATTCTCACTTATTTGAATGGGAATCAAACAAAGAGAGCATTCGAGCATCTGTAACACTTGTGGTTGAGTGATTGTTTTCGAGTCCAGTCATGAAACACGTAGTGTTTTAATACATTTTTGATAATTTTTGCTGAATCATCCACAAAACTCAATATTTAAAAGCATCCTTTTCATCAGTAATGCCAAAACAACCAGAGTGTGTCATATCATACATCCTACATAATATGTATATTCCAAAGTCTCAAAGGTCAAGTCTTCCTTACCACATGTGACCTGATACTTAGAATTCTCTCAAAAATTTTCCAGGAAGGCATTACTATTCCCATGCTAAAAATCGCCACTTGAAATGTTTTTGACCATTGGACACACTAGAAACGTAAAATCTAATTTTTAATGCTCAATAATTGACCTGCTAAAAACATTTTGGACTTGACAACTGCTTTTTTGAGCTGGAACACGCCCAGCTCATGATTCTCACTGAAATAATGAATTTTAAGGTATAAGCAAGCAAAGATTAGTTATGAAGCAATGAGATTGTCAGAACAAGTGTATTGTTAGTTTTCTATAAACTTCTTTTCTAAATATATGCAAAGTGATATAATATGTCGTTGTAAATGTAGGAGTTGATTCATGAGTTTTGAAAAAAGTAAATCAGAAAGATGACATAGGAAGGGCAGGAAATAAAGGGAAAGGAAAGGAAAGAAAGGGAAAGGAAAGGAAAAGAAAGGAAAGGAACGTAGTGCATCTCAGCAATTGCCGTGCTTATTCTATTTTGTATGCATCTAACTTATAAGCAGCTCTGACATGCCTCAACTGTCTCAGATGCATGCTACTTTACGATAATTTGAGAAGTAGGACATGTGGCATGCAGAGAAATGTAGCTCAAGTGGTGGTTATGATGCAAAGCATTTTCTTGGTGCCATATTCCTTTTGCTCATCCCTTTCCATTTCATTTGAAAATATTCCCCAAGTATAAATATAACACAACCACTTCGTTCATTAGCCTATTTCAAATACACCAAGTTATCCGTCCTACGGTGACTTTTTGTATTTGCATGGTTGCCTTCCATTGTCAGCTGAAATAGTTACATGCACCCAGCCCCAGATAGTCATGGGGCCAGGTATATTCTACTGTGTCTGTATGTATGTATGTGGGAATCTGCTATAATTTTTGAGGAAAAAGTGTATTTCACAAAATAAAATATTTCTTCACAGATATATTATAGATTGTCATGATGTTTAATTCAAGTTATTTGTTCAATCGCTATTATGTTTGACACAATATTATTGCAATTCAAGCATTTCAGAACCTAATTTCATTTCTGAGAAAGTCCCATTCATGATTCCATGATTTTCTGTTGACTCTAAGAATGTTACATATCTTTTATTGTATAAATGAGCATGTATAGTTCACGATTCAGGGCTTTGAATGTTTCGCTGGTATGTCAAGATTTTTCTGAGTATCTGGAAATAATTTACAACTTCAGACACTGAAAAAAGTTTTTTGGAAGAATGAAAGTGTAAAGGGAAATAATTTTTGGTCAAGGTGCAGAGTCGTAGGATAATTGAGGTTGCTGTCAGAAATACCTTTAAAGATATAGCTTAAAAAATATATTCTCTTCGAACTAGCAGCAAAGGCATGATATATTGTAATTTGAGATAGGAAAGTAGAAAACATCCCAAAATGCAATATCACTCAAAAAATTCAAACCAGAGTGAAACATTTCAGCTGCTGAAATATTTCATACATTTAGTGATTATTGCTCTCAAATCATTACATTCAACTAAAAGCTTACATTCACAAACCATTTACTTTGGTAGGTGCATCTATTCCTGAATGTATAATACTGAATGATTCTAACAGATAAAACTTGCATCAAATATATGCAGTGCTTTTATTGTTCTATATTGCATCTGGTCACGATAAGGACATAAAGCATGCAATAATATGCTTGTAACTTTATTTCCAGACAATAAATACTTATTTCCCCTGAAAGTTGTATTTTCCTGATCTGTAAACTGATAAAAACTTGTTATTGAAAATTCCATGGTAAAAAAAGAGATTTTACACATCACAAGCCGACCCATACCCTGCATTCCTTGAAATTTTTTTTTGTAGATCTAGGAAAGGGTTGTTTTTTTATTCTGTCTGTTAGCCTAGTTGACAGAAGTTTATATTTTCAGAGGCCTTGGTGCTATTCGTTTCATTTCCCTAATCTAATCTTGAGGACAACGTTTTTGCCATGTAAGTCTACACAAACGTTGCATTCATTTGCTGTAGTTCAGCTTTAAATCGAAAGCACATTGTCAATTCCTCTCTGATGTACACTCCTTCTGAACTTTTAGCCTGCAATTGACTTATCACAAGCCTGCACATTTGACTGAGGGGTTCTGTCTTAAGCTGCATCTGCAAGATTCCAGCATACATAAAGTTTTGGTTAGTGATACTAAAATAATGATGTAATTGAATGGATTGGAAAAATCCCAAACAGAAAAAAGTGAAAAAATGAGTATGGTTGTGTCATTGCTAATAATCGCTTAATTTTCATTGGCCTTTTTCTGATCAATTTTTTGCAAGGAGCACCAACATCTTATTCCTGTATATTATTGACTTTTTCAGGTCTTTTTCATTCTTAATAATGAGAATGTTTCCAAACTTTCAAAACATTTGTGCTGGCATTCCCATGAGATATATTTAGATCTCATTGTTATGCATGCACTTGCACACAAGAATTCTGTCCTCATAGTCCATGAGATGCACTGTAGGAAAAGATTGCAAGGCGGAAAAGCAACGTGCTCAGTCTAGGCTTGGCCATAAAAAATCAATAATGAAGGCCCCCAATCATATGAGGGGTCCTATTGGTGAAAACCTCAAATATATAATCAGTGAATAGATTATTTCAACAATTGACATTTTTTATCAAAAAACTTTCAGTATTTTTCCGACCAAAAGTATGATGCTTCCTATGGCTACCATGTGGCTAGTCATAATATTGGAAAATCCTGGCAGGGGCAGTTGCCCAATGGTTCCCATAGCACTTCCCCCAAATTCTCATTCTACGTCCACTCTTTCAATTATTGTATTTTTTTGTTTTCACATTTTTTATTCAGCTACCTTGAGAATTCTTTCTGTCTCGAGTACATAAACTGTGGAATCAATGCTGGTTCGAGAAGTTATACGAAGATAGGGATGCAAATCTTTCATTCAAAAGTTGTGAGAGACACAATAAACTGCAAATATTGAACTTTTCAACACTGAATCAAATTGTTTCATTTTGTTATTGGAATGACTCATGCACCTTTTTGTCATCTTGTGAAAATTTTGTCAGCATTTGAAATAATTCTGATTGCATTGTACTTTTTTATGTTCAAAAACCATTTAAACTTGTGTTCATTGCAGACTATGAAACGTTTATCTGAAAAAAATCAGTTTTCCAAATGCACCCCAATCATCCAGCACTTTATGACCCTGTGACATATAATAATCAATTTGAAGAACATATATTTGACGTTCATTCTGCAGAAGTTGAGACAAATGTATGTCAATAATCGTGAAAGTCGGAAATTTTTAATTTTTCTTTTTTGACTTTCAGATGGAAGGAATATCATTTTCGTTCACATCAATATGCCCCTCATATGTGATTTTCAGGTGGGATCAATTTTTTACTAAGAAGCTAAATATTTTCGGACATTGAGTATTGAAGTTTAAGGGCCAGTATAAATAGACCAACTTTTTCGCAAAAACTTACCTTGCTACAGTAGTCCAAATCAATTTGAGAAAAATTTCTGCGTTTTAGGTATATGCTTTCATCTGAAGAACTGTAGTTAGCTTTAAAATACAGAAAAAAATTTTTGAAATATTCAAGTAGTAAGAGTACTGGTGCATGAATCAAATTTGTTTAGTATAATATAAACATCAAATGGAAAAGAAATCAGTTTTTAAAACTGTAATAGAAAACAGCCCATATGAATACTATCTGAGCAGTCATCTTTATCCTCATGGTTTAAAGAAATCATAGATCATTTATCATTGATTTAGCAATGAACTCAAAACAATCAAAAAATAAATTCATCCATCCTACTCCTCTCTTTTTTATTCTCTTTATTTTTTTCTCGTTTAGATGATTCTTTTGTTTTTGTCCAAAAACAATAATTTGTTACATTAATAAGCACATTGAGGGTTTGGAATTATGATAATAACAAGCAAGAATCAATGATATTTAGGCGTGATCATCTAGAATAGGTTTTCAACAATTCAACCGTTCATTTTTTGACCGAATTTCTGCTAGTAATCAACTTGTATCAGAGAAGGATCATGGCATTATTTAATAAAACTGATTATGAATGCATCATACTAGAAAAAAACTGAGGAAAATGAAAGACTTAAAATTAATGAGCTTCGAAGAAGTTGTTTCCAGTTTCAAATTAGTCTGCTCTGTATAAAATTTGTGTTCCAGGGGGTGTTCATTGTAACTATCGTGTTTGAATCTAACAAATAGTCATGATATTGAGAAGTGTGATGATCTGAGATATGAATTGGTTGGAGTTCCTCATACCTGTATCATCGAACATTTCCACAATAAAGATCTTTCCTGTCTAAGCAAAAGTACATGCACATGGTGAGTCTGGGGGTGCAGAACCTCAACAGATTTTGATTGAACCTCAGTAGGTTTTTGCTGATCCCCAGCAGACTCGGCCCGAGCATTTATCAAAAAGGTGATGAAGAAAAATGAAAAAAAAACAGGAAGCTATCATAAGAAGAATAATGCTGTGGTTTAAAAATTTTTTTGAACAAAGCATGAACCTGATTCCAAAACAGTAGAGGCCCATTCACAGGATGGCACCTAGAGGCCACCAACCACTAGCAACCTGGAGATTGCTGGTCAGAGGCTGCTGGTTGCTGAACATGGCAACTAGCGGCAAACAGCCACCAGCAACTTAGTGGCTGGTGAGCGGCAGCCGCTGGTTACCGAACATGGCAAATAGCGGCCACTAGCCAATGGTGGCTGGTAACCACTGGTTGCCACAATTTTTTCTTGCACAGCCACCAAAAAAGCGATTTTTGTTGGCTGCTATCATATTCAACAATGCTCGATTTTTTGTCAGCAACCTACCATGCTTTATATACTAAATGAATATTATTGATGTTATATTTTTGCATTATTTATAGATAGAAGGTTTAATTTCAGATATATTACATTTTTAAAATTATATATAATAACGACTGCAAATTGGGATAATGAGTCTACCACTACAATGATTTAATTATTTGAAGAGGAACCATGCTTGTGGAATCCAAGGGACATTAATTACAGAAACAACTCTTTTTACCTGAGCAAATGGTATGAAATGGTGATACATTTGAACTCCAAATACTCTGGTGAGGATTCATTTATTTTATATTTTTACTTGCCATCAGTATAATGGTAACATAAAAAATCTTTTTTATCAATGAAACTTATCCCATTGCCAATCAACAACACTAACTCCATTAAAATATCCCATAAAGTGATTTCGCAGTTGTTTCACATCTGTGGTGGCATTTCCAGAAATAGGATTCAGGGCTAATAATCTACTTCTGTTTTCAGCCTTCAACTATTTGTCCCGAATTTGTATCCTCTCTCTCCAGACCAGTCTCAGGTGTGTAGGATGTGCAGGTATCTTTTCTATCAGGAAGGAAATTGTGAATCACAGTTGCTGCTTGTATTATCAAAACAACCTTCTCAGGATGCAACATTATTGGAGTGAAAAAAACTCTAAATCGTGCTCTTAAGAAGCCAAAAGCGTTTTCCAACCTTTGAGCTCTTGAATGTTTATAGTTGTATACCCTCTTCTCAGCTGTCAGAGCTCGTCTAGTGTATGAATGCACCATGTAAGACTTCAAAGCGAAACCTTTATTGAGGACAAATACATAGGGCATAGGAGTGCCACCTGGAACAATAGGAGATGAATCAGGAAGTCCCATTTAACCTGCAGCTAGTCTTTTTTTTAAAGTACTTTGCCCAAACAGGACCATCATGTATTCTTCCATTGGCCTTGATATCAACATATGTAAAACATAAATGGGCATCAACCAGGGCTATTAAAAAAAGACTATGGAAACCTTCACAGTTAAAATAATGTGAACCAGCACCTATTATTTTCACATGTTCCTCATCTACTGTTCCACACATATTTGGATATTGCCAAAAATCATTGAATTGTTTTGAAATTTGCAACCAATCCTCTGCAGCTTGTGGGCATTTCATGTGACCCCTTTTTAAAATAGCGTAAATGGCCGAACAGACTTCTGGGATTAGTAGAGATAATGTTGAGCATCCAATGTGGGAGGACAAATGCAGAGATTCAAACAATTCACATTAAATTTAACAATTGTATTATATACTTATAGTTTGTTTTTTATAAAATGCTTCCAAATAAAAAACTGACACAAATCAGTACTGTCGTCAAAATCCTTTGCATAGAGGTCTTGCCGTAAAATTTTTCACTCGAAAAATTATTAAAGGTGAGGTCAGTATGTTCACAAATTTCCAGTCCTATATGGTATACAGTTTATCAGAAAATAGCGAAAATCTCAAATACAACTTGCTTTCCACTTTCATTATTTAGAAGCATTTCAAGAAAAACAGACTATAGTTTTATCGCATGAAATAAAATAATTATTTAATTTAATTTCATTTGAAATAATTATTGGGACTCCTTATATTTAAGGGAATCAGATCAAGGATCGGTTCAAGTCTATATGAACAGTGTTTCAAAAACAACAAAAAAAGCCAACTCTATGCGCAGCAGTGATGGTGCAGATGATAGTGTTGAAATAGCAGTTCTACAACAATATGCCTTTCCTCGCTGGAACAACGGATAAATCAGCTACAAGGGATATTCTAGAGGGAAGCACAGCCAAGGAATCTGATCTACTAAGTTCATCTGGGAATCGTGATGCATATGATGGTTATGCAAAGGGCAGTAGAAAACATCAGATAGCTCAGCCAAATGTAGAGAACGAAAAGTTTTTCAGGTCATATATTTGATTACATGTTGTCTCATTTCGTTTGCTTTGTTTTTTAGATGCTGCTTTATTTACAAAATTTTATTTTTGCAGTCTTGTCGAACAATCATTAAAACAAGAATATGAGAAAACTGATCGATTCGACAAGTATGGTGAATTTATGGCTGAAAGCTTATGTCAGCTGGGTCCTCAAGCAAATATAGGGATTCAACAAGTTGTCATGCGCTATACCATGACATCATCAAATGTTCAAGTTTATCCATCACAACAAATTCAGCATCAACAACCAAATACTGTAATCTATACAGCCAGTGCAACTCCAAGTCCATCAACAATAGGAGAACCACATTATGATAATAGAGCCAGTGCAACTCCAAGTCCAATGATGTAGTTGCATTTGATAAGTATTCAAAAGCACCAACATTTAGTCATAATATGTGACAGTAAAGGTTAGGACCTTCTAATCTGAGTTCCCTGATTAATTGATTGAACATTCCATTGTCCTCTCACTTAGCAATATAATTCCTGACCCATTTTCTATGATGCTGGGTCTCTGTGACTTCCTCAAAAAGTTCGTAATATCCATACAAAAACAAAACAGCTCCTGCCCATTTGGACATTTCAATGAGTTTGGAAATAAGAACCATTCATAAGACAACACTAAACACAGTAGGTTGCAAACAAAAAATCGGGCATTGTTGATAATAGAAAAATAAAAGAGATTTTTTGGTGGCTGTGCGAGAAAAAATTGCGGCAACAAGCAGCCACCAGCTACGGGCCCCCATTGGCTAGTGGCGGCTTTTTGCCATGTTGGGCAACCAGTGGCCACCAGTGACCAGCCACTAAGTTGCTGGTGGCTGTTGGCCACTAGTTGTGATGTTCAACAACAAGCTCCCACCAACCACTAACCTCCAGGTTGCTAGTGGCCAGTGGCCATTGGTTGCCACTGACAAAAATAGAAGCCACTGACCACCAACAACCAGGTTGCTAGTGGTTGGTGGCTGCTGGTTCCCATCATGTGAATGGGCCTTATCATTGAAATTTGAAAAGTGTTGACCAAATGAATAATTCCACCTATTTGACAAATATAGATGGAAAAAGAGGCTGCTTGGATTTTTGTCTTGTTATGGAGAAAGAAAAAAATTTCTATCACAGCCCATGTCCCAACTAACCACCAGTAGAATTTCCATGCTCTGCACATATGAGAATTTCGACCAGAAAACATTCGTTCCTAAGATGAAAACAACAAGAAAACACATCAAAATATATGGAAAGAATATTTCAGTAGACGGCTAACTCCTAGAGCACAGTTTTTGAATGAACCCTATTTACTTTTTTTGCTGAAAAACATGCTGTTAATGAAATCTGAATGTCAGTACATGGCAATTCACCAACTCGATTTGGGACGTCTAATTTGTTTCACAGATGTTAGACCATGCTCTGAGCCACTGCCATTATTTTGATCGTTTTGTTGGCATCTCTGGCTATTAAACAGTTTTTCTGTGAGCCAATCGAGTGCATTATACCTGCCGAGTATCGGGTTGAAGAAGCTTCAATGGTCAAAGCGTTCTGTTTTGACCAAAAACGCCACCAAACAGTGGATGCCAACATTCGATGTTTACCCATAGATCCCCTTGGTGTGTATCCTGGAGGTTATTGCCATATTGGTGATACACTACGTTCGTGCTTTTGGGGCACACTAGAGAAAAAGTTAGTTAATTTATTTCGAATTATATAAGAATCCTACTAGCCCAAGTTCCCAACATGGATGACAATTTTTACATACAATGTTTGAGAAAATTCAGCTTCTTATGCAGAAAGCTGGGATAAGTAAAAACTTAATCTCGCCTGAAAATCACATAAAAGAAGTAAATTGATGTGAAGGAAAACGATATTCATTCCATCTGAAATTCAAAATGCACTTGGTTACAAAAAAGAAAAAATTGAAAATTTCTAAATTTTTAGATTTTTGACATACATTTCTTTCAACTTCTGCAGGGTGAACGTCAAACAGCATGCTTTTTAAATTGACTCCAGATTCGGCAAATGCATGGGTACAATATACTGCACAAACAATGAGTGTTAAATGCATATTGAGAATACAGAATTGCTTGAAACATGGAATTCGAACATAATTTGTTGATTTTTTAAAATGATGTTAATATCTACCACCCAAGCTCAGAAGCACGAAAAATTTCGATTTGAAATAGATCACTTGGAAATTCGCTCAATAGGTAATTTTTCACATGGAATTTGCTCAATGAAACCTTTTCAATTATACCTGTTCTACCTTTTATTCTTTTAGACTCTGTTACTTCTACTTACCTTCTGAGTTTTTCAAACTGCCCTGCCAGACAGGCGAAATGTAACTTTCTTGGAGACAGCCATCTGATCCCCATCATTCTTTTATGAGTTTCTATACGTTTCCTGGTGGGTATCTCAAAGTTGAGATCACTGAGACCCAGTATGCTACTTTTGTGAAAATTTTGTTAGGCCGACTGGAGAAAATCAATTCTGAAAACATATTCAGCCATCTTTAGGCTTATTTCAACTGGAAAATGTTTTTTTCATTGGACACACAACAAATCTGGCGCCATGGTAAATGTGGCTGGCGCCCAAAGGGCCAAGGTAGTGGTGTTTATCCCTCATGTGATATTTATCATTTGAGATGCCTCTATGGTCACCACTTAGCATACAATGCCTAGATGTGTGCTCTACAGCATCATAAAATTGGCATTTGTGGTTACACATTTTGTTTTCCGCGATGTTGTATTTGAAAGAGAAAGATTTAGGGTGCTCAAAATGGTCACATTGTTATTACATGGTTCACCTCATACACAATATTTAAAATGCAATTTCTCAGCAATTCGAATTTGTGTTTCGGTGACCTATGATGAGTTAAAAATTGATAATATCTGAAAATTAGATATTTTGATTAGTTTTACAGAGTGCTAATCACAGCTTTAAATCCCCATGAGAGTTCAAATCCACATGACTTCAAGACTCCATAGTTGGGCATTTCTACATTATTTGTGACTATTTAGCCTGCATATATATTTGAAATATCACAGCTCAGAGAAGACCTGTCTCAGCAGTATCCAAATGTTAGTTACATGCAGGTGGTCATGTTCTACAAGTAGATATGAAAAAAAATGCAATCCCATTCTTCACATATTTTATGCAATTTTAATGTGTTAAAAGGCAAGTTGAAATAAACCAAGGAAATCATCTGGAGCTTTCCTTGAGTGCATTCTGATAGGATGCCTCAGAATTTTTTCTCTGTTTCTGTATTCACTCTTGTCCAATGTCACATACAGTAGAAAACAGGCTTGGCCATGTCACATTGAATGAGCCAAAGCCCCCCTGCCCCTGTAAGAGAGATAGGTCACCATGGCAGGGGCCATGGGCCACATACTAAGGTGGAAGCTTTTTGCTGTTGGACCTAACCCAGCTAGTACTGGCTATAGGTTTGGAGAGAGCAAACAGGGTGTCTGTGATGTGCAAAAAAAGTGAAGAATATCTATAACATGATCAAAAAGTTCAATCAGATAAAAAATTGGAATAGAGTGGAAATGATAGTTTTGCTTGTTTGGTGATGGTAGTTGAGCAAAAAAAATGGACGAAATTCATGATCATGCTCAAATTTGAGGCGTAAGATATGTTTTGAGCTGACCTGAGAACCATTAGTTTTGCACGAATGACCCAAGGTGATAGGCAAATTTTCACACAGAGTCTATTATTCAACAAATGTTCACTTTGTTTAATTTTCCATAATTTTGGGTAGTTCAACAATTCTTCAAAGTTTCCGGCAGTCACGATCTGATAATTTGGAATCATTTTTAAAGCAGGCTCCCTCAGTTACATTGTTTGACTTTTAATCTGTGGAGCCAAAAGAAATATGCTCTTGTAGAACATTCGTCTACCTGTATAGCTATCACAATATATGGCAAACTTTCAATATAACATAATGCTTTTAGTGCAGTTTTCAATATAGAATTAACCAAATAGCTTTTTGCTGCAGGTGACTCGATGACTGAAATATTCAACTTTGGTAGCCATATTTTCACAGTAGGATTGAGATATGGTGTTTCAGCACCATGTATATGAAAGTCCTAAGGCAAATTCTCTATCAGGTTATCAAATTTTGTTTTTGACAGCCTCCACTGGCATTGTTCTTCTGGACTTTTAAAGAATCAAGCATATGATGAATACAGTGTAAAATTTGATCATCAAAATTTATCTGAAATCCACTCTTGAGCTCAATTCTATTTGCAAATACAACTGTCTATTTGTGTTTTTGATAAAAATTATTTAATGACGCAAGTACTACTTCTGTGTTAACATTATTATACAAAAACGGCTAAAAAAATATTTAGAATTCTAATTATTTCTGCAATGATGTTCGCATCCAAGAATGGCTGGAAAACATATTTTTCGATTCATCTCTGCAGTAATAAGTAGTTTTCAAAATTCCAGAATTCTAATTATTTTTCTGATTGCTGCCATAATATTCACATCCAAGGACAGCAAGAAAATGTATTTTTTGGTTCATCTCTGCAATTATAAGTAATTTTCAATAATGATCCATTGCAAGTGTTTTTTAAGTCCATTTTCTTTGGAATGAGTAAATTTTTCATTCATCTATTTGATGATGAGATTATGTCGTTTAATGTAGCAGGAGTCGCCATTTTTTTCGTTTATTCAAAACGCCCCTAAAATCGGTGGCCACAAAAAACTTTCATCAATTTTCACTTGCTATCAAATGACGACAGTATTTCAGGTTCCCTGCAGCTACTTTCTTCAAAAATTGTTTATAAATCATCAATTGCATCGGAATAATTATTGGAATTTTTTCGGTAGCTCCTTCAACTGAGAATGAGCAATTTTCAGCTGATAATTAATAAAAATTGATCCAGTCAGAGAGACGAAGAAAATTTGTGCCTATATTTTACTCTCAACACACTCGAAAAACTTGACCTCAGAACACTTAAACTCAGTCAACACAAATTTTGATAAAACAAAAAAGATTCTTTTCCTCTGAAAATTAAAACAAATGGCATATTTTTAAATGAGAATAATTGAAAACTAAATATATCATGAAAAATAAATTTTTTCGTAAATTAAATATTTTTTCACATTCAGAATTCTTAAACAAGCTGGTATCCACATCTGTAAGTCAACTTCAGATAGATTCCGACACAGGATAAATTCTTCTATATTGAAATATGCGAGAAATCGTTGATTTTAAGATAAAAACATTTAAATTTAAAAAATTGATTTTTTTAATGTTTTACATTTTTTCACATCCAAGATGGTTTAACAAGTTCAATTCTGCATCTATACGTGTAGTTCAGATGCATTGGGACACAGAAAAAATTTGTGATCTTGGGAAATGTGAGACATCAGTGATTTTTAGACAAAAAAGATGGATAAATTTGTAAATTCAAAAAATTTATTTTTTATAAAATTTAGCTTTTTCCACATCCTAGATTTCCTAAGGAGCTCTAATCTGCATCTGTTACTTGAGTTCAGATAGACGCTGATACAGTAAGAATTTTTTAGTCTAAAATTGTGAAAGATCGACAATTTTCAGATGAAATTTCTTTTCTCAGACGGAATTTCTTGTTTCATTCCGGAGACTGTGCAAAAGCTTAACTCCACTATACTAGGAGAAAATGTCAAAGCTTTTCCATGACTTCTCATTGGAATATTGGATATAATATTTAGCAGGTTCCAATGTCCTTCATTCAACACTTATGATAGCAGTGTCAGTGATATCGGGAGAATCAAGAAGTCAGATAACCAATTTGAAAAAACGATGAATTGATTAAAAGATGACCTATGATCGAAGTCCCAGGAATTGGCTGAAATAGAAGAAATTGGCTGTAATAAAAAAAAGAATTCCTTTTGTCTAAGCGTATTGGATGCCTTGGATTTCAAGCTAGCCTTTGGTTAGTAATACTCTCTAGCAATATTCAAAAACAGATCACGATTTTTTTATTTTTGTTCCTGATCAGGTTCTGAATTTTCAGTGCATTTTACTTGCAGAACTTTATTCATTCACATAATGTACCAATATTTCAATTTTATATTCATAAACTTTTTTATTCTGTCTCTCATGGAATGAGAGGCAGAATATTTTATTCCTTGCTCCAAGGAACAAAACTATTGTGGAAACAAATTTACATATATACAAAAGATGAGAAAGTTGAGGAACAATTGTTTTTTTGAGGATTGCTGAGCATATACCATCAAAAATAGTGAATTGACAGTAAAAATTGAGGCAAATCCACTAAATTGATGCTCAGTATCATCAATGTATTGAAGCCAAACAGTGTTCACAATACCCCAATTATAGGATTTTACAAAGGTGTCAACAAAGCCAATTACATCTGTACAGCTTTTGGTGGACTTAAAAAGGTCAAAATCTCAAAACTTTCTGTAGCTTCACACTGGTCATGGGTATAATCTTTACCATCTTTTATCAGGTTTCGACTTGGTATTTAATGCTCATTAGTTTCTATCAATCAAGTTAGCTTGTTTCATTTTCTAATTGTTAACAGTCAATTTTGTACCCCAAAATTGAGATTTTTCATCGATTCTCTCAGTTTTTGTTCTCGATATTTGGAATTTTTATAACATTTGCAACCTGAACTCTTGCGTTTATTGAAGATGAAAATTTAAGACATGATTCTAGACTGTAATTTTAGAACTTCTGCTAATGAATATCTTTCAGAGAGATTTATTTTCCAGTGTTTTGGTTTTTTATGATAACAGTAAAAAAATTCATTACAATTTTTGGCATCGAAAAATATGCTCTGAAAAGTATGCAAATTTTCACAGTCTTTTCCAGTTAAATGATGGATTTGGGATTGCTGAGTTTCCTTCATTATGAACTCTATTAAAACAATGGAAATTTTTACAGTTTCTTTAAATCTCCTTCCTGATTGGATCAAGAAAATCCATCATTTTCCAAATGCACAATTTATGCCAGATCAATTTAATTTTTTATTTACTTGAACATGCATTTTTCAAATCCTGTTCTTCTTTCATGATCACCAATATATGTTGAAAATTCTCACACATCTTTTGGTTTCTCTTTTCAAGCTCAGGCCATATTCTTTCCTCATGATATATTTAAATAAAAATTTTCCATTTCTAATTTTTTCATGGACTTGTCAGTCTGAAAATTATTTGCTTCTGGGGCCTTTCAAAAGAAGGAAAATTTTCACAGTTCTTAACCTTTTTTATTCTAGTGTAAGGTATGGAAACTAGTTAGCTTTCTTTCACATGAATGGAACTCCATTGATGAAAATTTTTATAGTTTCTCAAAATTTCTTAGCTCATTAATTGCGATAATCAGCAAAGACAGGGGGTGGTGATCAATATACATATGGGTACATAAGTTCAAGTAGGGAGGGGGTTGTCAAGTGCAAATTGGGAATTCACTATACAGAAAACATGGAATTTTTTCTCATCTGGCAGGGTGCCAGAAGCTTTCTGGGGTCCCTCAGGGGGTCTGCCTTTGGCTACCCTTGTTTATGTGTGGACAACTGTACAAATGGTCAATGGCTGTAGTGACACAGTCGTGGAGGTTTTCTGCAACTGTAGTGACCCAGTTGCCCAAATGACACAGTGGTAAGAAATGACCCACACCAAACACCCATACACGCCCTCACCATTGGCTCCCCCACTTCATTATTTATAATGAACATCTTATATTTATAAACATGGGACACATTGTTATTTATAATAAAATAATGATGTAGTAAAAAACAGATGTCTTTTAATCATCATATAATTTTCATGTGAGTGTAGTTCTTGTTTATCAATCAATATTGTTCCAACCTTCAGTTTTTATGTTTCATCATCTACAGACAATCTGGCAATTTTGAAAAAATTGGGTGTCAGCCTATCTGATAAATTCGAAGGGCTTGTGTTCCCAAAGTTTATAGGTAGGGGTTTTCATGGAAATATTTGTACTGCTTGCCAAAAAGCCATTTCAAAACCAAATTGTTTATCTGAGCCTTATAATGCTGTTCCTGGGAGGTCTTAGATAACTTCCTCCAGCATGCAATTTTCTTTTTGCATTGTCTCATAAGCTAGTCAACCACTTTGAAATTAAGCATCCAAATGTCAGGACCTTTCTCTACTGTATAACTGACTTTGAAACTTCAAAAAATGTTATTTCCAAGAACCACTTGAATCTCTGTCTTAAAGTCAAACTTGAAGATGAGCCAAAACTGGAGATTTTTGATAAACCAAATGAGAACAAGGTTTACACTGACATTTTAATGATTCATTGATGACTTATTGGAGATTGATTAGAAAATCAAAAAAAAGGTGACTGATTTGCTTGATCATGCTTTTAATTTTAGATGAGCTTCAACACTTGGAAATTATTTGGCTATGCTTTCTGAAAATTTTCATTCTGAACAAAAATGTTTTAGAATATATGCATTATGAAAAACCAAGAAACAGCAGCAAACAAATATTAGTATGCCTGTCAGAATTGTTTTACTCTATTTTATCACCCTGAACTTGTGAAAGGTAGGATGATGTAAAAAGTCTGGCTAAAAAACTTCAGCTCATTGATTAAGAGCAAAAATTTTCAAGGCCTGATACAAAATGAGTTCCAGCTGTTGTAACTAACATTGAGTTTTATGTCACCCAAAAAAAAATCACTGTGGAATGCACAAACTTCTTGCTGCCTGAACCCCTCTGTCATTCTGAAAATATTATGGGTATGACTCAGGACAAAAACCATCATAAATTTTTACACAATTTGTGCTTCCTAAGATGCTTATCCGCCTGCTAGACTGGAAATTTTGACAATAAACAATATATTTTACGTTGTTTTAATACTTGTTGCAAAAAAAGAAATTCAAATGATTGTTGCCACTTTTTCCTGGAGTCTCTTTTACTGATCTTGAGCTTCTGGCAGACTTATTCCATGTTGATATTCAGATATTTCATACTGATTCAGGAAATGCCACTTGTTAGAAAAGAAACATAGGCAAATATTCCAACCATATGAACTTGGATGTGATTATTACAGGGATAGGTCATGTTCACTATAACTACATTTTAACTTTGCATCATTATGCAAGGCGGTTTTCCTGCCAATCTTGTACAAGACTTTTCAATAGTTTAGATAAACTCAATGAGGATGTCAAAGAACATTGCAGTCAAGGTCAGACAAAGCAAAAGTTTCATGGTGGCATTTTTCAAGGTAGAAAGTCTTTTTTTGAACAGCAGGCGGATTTGGATATAAATATACCTGAAGAAGAACAATTTTGCTCCTTTTTTTGCAGTATATGATTTCGAATAATTGCTATTAAAGAAGGAAAATAAAGTTTCAGAAAAACTAACATTTTTCAATGAACATCAACCAGTGTCATGTGCCATTTAGACAAATGCACCTGGCTTTGAAACAACTAACTTTTTGGTTTCTAATCCTGATTATTTGATGCAACCTATCATTCTATATATAGAAGACTCAAGTTCAGGGAATTTGCAACTTTTAGTGAAGCACTAAAACCTGGGTGCTATGTAGAATTTCAAATGTTCAGAGATTATTCAAAAAATGTAGTAGCTGATTACAATGCTATTTGTTTCATTCAGATAAAGTTATAAACAGCTCTGCGATTGATTTTTAGTCAGCTAGATTTATAAGGTTTACTTAACCGTATTAGTCAGCTAGAGAAGAAAACAGACAAATAAAAGGAGATGCAGAAAACACACAAAAAATATTTTTAGTTCTCCACAAAGTTGTTGACTTAAATTCGTATGAGGTCTAAAATTTGGTTACATTTCTATGGGAATACATGCGGAAGAATCAAAAATCATAGGCTGTGCCTGAATGTATGTCACAAACCAAGAACTACAGTAATACAAATCCTCACTGCTGAAATTTCAGGAAAATAAACACCTGAAATTTTAAAGCCTCTCAGTCTTGATCCTATTTTTAACAGATTTCAAGTTCATGTTCAGGAGAACGTTTTTTGGGTTGATACAGTAAAAGATACTGACTGAATCTCAACTGTATCCTTCCCTTTTCAAGGATGAAACAGAGAAGTGTGATATCAACTGCACTGAAAATGACATCAAACACCAGTAGTAAAAGTGTGATGGGGTTTCCTAAAGTAAATTTCTTGTTTTAGAATGAAAACTATATTTTGTTGTGTTGGTCAGTAGGTTTATCCTCTACTGGTGGCCCACACATACAATGATGTTGCCAAGGTATCCCTTACCATGGTCGATTTGCATAATTTATTCGTATATATAATTTATTTGTAAATAAAAGAAGAGGATAAGAGACCAAAGGAGATAAATGAATAGTTGGCCAAAGGCCTAACTATTTATACACCAATAAAGACCTTCATGTAAAATTTACATAGTGGGTGGCCGGCAAAAAATAAAACAGGAAAATATGTGAGCAAAATTAGCCTGCCCAAAAACTATATGCATGTGCACCAGCATGATGTGCAGGTGCAAACACATCATATTTATTTCATGACAAATGACAAACACTACCTAATTCTGGCACTGGGCTATGATGACATTACATCAATACACAGAAATCGAAAAGTGATAAATCAGGAACAACAATTGTTTGGACAAAGACGGCCAATATGACAACTGCTAAAATTGAAATTTGAGAATTATACCCTGGTAAATCAAAATTGATGATTATAATAAGTTAAGTTTTCGAAAGTTGTTGCAGAATTGCTGCACCAAACTGCCCTGAGGAAAAATCTTGACTCAGCAGCAGCTCTTTACAAACAGCTGAGTACTGAGAATCCAGGGCTGCAAATTGAGAATGGAGCTGAGATGAGAACTGAGAAAAGATTAATTGACTAGTTGGGAAACTGAGACTCTGCCTTTCTGGCTGATTCTGATTGTCAATGTCTCTGTCATCACTGTTTGATCCTCCTACCTGCAGGTTCACTATTGTGCAGCTACTTTTCATGAGTAACACCTACTTTGTGTGTTTAGGAATGCACAGTTGTTTTTATGTAGTTTCCAGACTTCCATTGTCTTCTACTTTTCTGTTCCAGGTGGTGCTTCAGTTCAACCATGACCAACATACCCTTTTGTTTTTATTTTTTATGTTGACCTGTCCTTTATGGTCATAGTCTCAGAGAAAAGGAACAATGAGTACATGAAGATAAAATGGGAGATAAGTACTTACAGCAATGAGCATACTGTACAATAGTTATTCAGCAGCAGAGACAGAATTAAGGAAGCAGATATCTGGTAAAATGAACTGTATGAAACTGAAGTACCTACAAAAAATTTGAATATTCTCATGCAAAAATACCTACAGTAATCAACAGTATAAAATTCTCTAGAATGTACAAACTTATCATTCTTCAACTCCTGGTCACATTATAACACTAAGATAGCAAAGTAGAGGCCAGATTTTTACATGCTAAAAAATGCCGAAATATATGCTGAAATTACCCAAAATATAGGGTAAGTTATATGCTATAATGGAAAAATTGTAGGCTCCCATAACAAAATTTATTACTCGGTGTAACATCTTCAGGCAAACAAAAACTCATTGAACGTCAGTACGTTCAACATTTCTATGTTATCTAATTTGAGATTTTGACAATGGTCCAGCAGAATAGATTTGTACAAAGAAAATGAATGTTCTACATCAACTGACACGAAAGGAGCATATGCAGTCTGTAAACGAAATTCAGGATCCTTATTCTCAACAAATGCTTTAACATCCGAATTTCTATTCAAACTGGCCAACAACTTTTCTTTTGCAAAGCCGTCCATGCATTGCAACGCATCCGTAACAATTTTCCACTGTTTCTCTTTAGCCAGCCCCTGCGTTTACAGTTTTTCAATAGCAGTTCGCAAAAACTCGTATGTTGCAATGTTGAAAAGTTCATCTTTCAACGATTCGTTATCAATTAACGCCTTAGCTCTGTGCACAGTCGCCACGTCGTCTTGTAAAGCATCGAGAAAATTTTTGATGTTGCCATAGTTTTTACAGTAGTAAATGCCACAATTGATCCAAGACACCCAGCGGGTGACGATAGCGTCCGGAAGCAGAGCTAAGCCTATAAATTTCAAGGAACAGAAGGTTAATTGTGAATTTTAGAAGTTAGTATGCCTTTGTTGCACCATTTGTTGTATCTTTAAAAACTTGAATTGTGGCCAGTGCTTTCAACATTATTTTGCGCATATTGCTGATAAATTCGTTGGCAATCGAATATTCGTCACGTACTGCTTCACAAATATGGTGCAATCAGTGAGTAAGGCACGACACATGGTTAAGTTTTGTGAACATGGCTTTCAAATTCAAAAACGCAAGTAGCATGTATGCTGCTTGGTCAGTCACAACCAATAAAACCTGAAAGAATTGTACATGTATATATTAGAATCTTTTGAAAAGTTCATTTTCATATTCTTTCGTATTCAATTTTTCCGTCCCAAAGAAAGGCACATGCATCATTGAAGCTACACATAACTGTTGTATTATTGGTCTTCTCCAGCTCATACATCTGATTAATAAAAAGCACTTTTTCAAAAGATTCATGCAATCCAGCAGCTCAAAGTGGAAACTCACCTTCAAGAGCATTGGTTTTACAGGCTTTCCAGCCACCAGAGCGACCAAAATATTCAAAATGGCACGTTGCTTAACATCAGTAGTTTTTTCCAAAATAAAACACACGTCGCTGTCACCAATGATTGATTTTATCTTCACTATGGTGGCTTCGTATATCCGCTGACAAGAAAATTCAGTTCTAACAAGAAAAATAATTCATTGATTAATTTAACAAACACATGGTACATACTTTAACATAATTTTTTCGTAGTGTGCTTTTGTTGGGAATGAGATGCTTCGTATATTTTTCTAAAAAACCTTTCATAGCTGTACAATTGATTTTGTGTAGAGGAATGCCAGATTGTACAAAAGCTTGTGTTAGTCCTAATTCGAATTCTGTCATCCCGGATTCGGACTTTTTCAAAGCCTCGATGAGAAATGATTGCTTAGTGGCTGTACATTTAGCAACAAGTCCAGTATGCTTCGCCGTTTACAAGTATTGAACAATAACATTCGTCTGTTGCTTTTGCATTATGCTAAGAACATAATCGCATAATTCACACTTTGAAATCGTGCCATCTGCGACAATATGTTCAGATTTGTACACCTTAACCCATTCACACAACTTCAGCGCCCCAATTTTTGACATTTTATGATGAAATATATTGCTATAATAGGAATTATTGTTAAAAAACCTCATCAAAAACTGTAAAATATATGCTCAAACGAGAAAATCCCTAAATATAGGCAGATATACACTAAATAGCCTAAATATAGGCAAATATATGCTAACAGAACCCCCCAATATGGCTCGAAAACATGTTTTTCCAATGTTTCTGACAACAGAGAGTTCAAAAATCTTATTTAAAAAAATATAAGCAGCATATAAAAATCCAGTCTCTAAATATCAGAATGTAATGTACATGCTGAAGCACTAATGTTAATCCAAATTGTACAGTATGTGATATTCTTTTTCAAATATAAATTAATATTATAATCTATCATCTCAAGGGTGTCTGGAATTCACACCCAAACATTCTCATAAATTCATGTGAAGCACTTTATTTTGATCGTCCCACACCCCATGGACCCAATTAAAGATGCACATAATTATTTGCACATTGGCACCTGGCCCTTGTAATGCACATGAAAATACACATTCTGTAGGTACAATAATTCCCTCCAAACGCGTAAACACACCTGCCCATGTAGAAAGTACAGAAATCCCGACCCAGACAGAAGATTTAGGAGGAATGCATGGAAAACTGAAAAACACATGAAAAACTAAAAAAACATAAAGGTGGCAAAGCATACTGTAGAATGAAGCATGTAAGCCTGGAGATTAGGAGTAAACTAAAGCAAGAGGCGTGGCGAAAGAAGCATACAGTAGGCGGAAACAGGTAAGTGAATTGTTTATTACTCATTGTCATTATCACCATCGTTGGGACCAAGTAAAAGTACACTTAGAAATCTGGTCATTACATATTTTCGGTGACCGTACCCCTCTGTTAACCATTGGAACTCCCTGCCTTGTTAAGGTGCATCCTATATCCGGGCATCCCTAAGCAGTAATTGCATACAGTAATACTTGTCTCCTACAGTAGGACAGCCATTCCTAAAAACACAAATGGAAAATGACCCACCATACACAAGACCACTAAATAGAAATTGTAGGAGAGCAAATCAATGAAATTTTTGCAGAACATTTTCGATCTTTACACACACAATTGAGCAAAAACACTGTGAATCCCACCCTGATAGATGATTTAAGAACGGCCAACATCCGTGACAGTATGGTGAACAATTTTCATGCAAAACCTACAGTATTTAGGGGAGGAGTAACCCAACATTTTGGCGAATGGAGCAAGCGACTAGAGCAGTTCATGATACTACAAGGCATGAAAGATACTGACGGGCAACTCAAATTAGCATGTTTTGAAATTCATTTTGGTGGTGCAGCATTAGCAAAATTCAAAGTTTAGAAAATTCTGAAAACCCACCCCAAACCTATGAACAGTATAAAACTGCATAACAAGCATGTTTCCCCAACCACAGAGACACAGATTTACACCAACATTTTTTGCATGAATGGAAACAAAAAAGATTGGAAACTGTCATTGAATTTTCGTTTGACCTCGAGCATCTAGTGACCCTCCCCTACCCCAATTTCAATTCTGAGGCACGAGAAATGATAATCAAACCCCTTTTCATGGAAGGCATGCAGACCGAAATTAGAGAGGTATTCAAGTACAAACGATTCATCTCCCTATCAGACATGTCTGATGAGGCAGCTTATGTTGAACAACAAATTTTCAGAAACAGATTGAAATCTAGCCCCATACCCCTCATATCCCCTGAATCGGAACCCATCCTTTCATTAGGCAATTACACTGAACAGCAAGGAATCCCACATAAATTAGAACAAGTCATGGAGTTGCAATTGCAAATACTGCGAAATTCTCAAACCCAACCCCAGCATGATAACAGTAATTTGAGACAGATCACATGTTTTCAATGCAATCAAATCGGGCATTTCGCCAGAAATTGTAACTCACCAGGTACTCAGAAATCATGTGAAATTTGCTTTAGGAGTAATCACATGACCCGAGACTGTAAAAGCATACACATTCACTATTCTCAGACTGGTCACAGATCCAGCCATTGCACATCCAAAAGCTACTCAAATGTAGAGTGTTCTCTTTGTAAGCAGAAAGGTCACACGAGTAGATATTGCCCCAACCAAATGACCCCTAATGTCCAAAATTGCATTGAAGAGAGACTACCCCCACCACAAATGAACATTGATTTCCCAGTCATGTACTCCACATTGCCTACTGTCCAGCATCAACCTCAACATGCTTTAAATACAGTTCTGCCCAGCAGTCATAAGCAGTTTGACCCCCAGTATGTCCTTGACATACCCCTTCCTGATACAGGCAGCACTTCGAAAATTGCATCAATAAAAAGCAGTGACATGTTGAAATCAAAACTCCCCCAGCCAAAAATTGCACAGAAACATAAACATCCTGAAACCAGTGAGACGTCCAAACCTGAACCAGCATACAAAAAGGAACACCCAATGTTTTCGCAATTGCAGCCCCCCCCCCCCCCCCCCCACAGACCCCAACACATTCCCCAGGCGAAAAACTTGTCTTCCTACCCCCAAAGCACAGAAAAAATCGTAAAATTCATTTTGCAGCTAGCATTTTCCAGAGTAACAATAGTGGTATCTGCAGTTCTGTCTCAAACAACGTCAGCAAGCCCCAAATCCCCCATCCTGGTACATGCATTGTCCCTGTTTCTTGTCCCCTCCAAGCAACTGACCCCAACACATTCCCCAGGCAAAAAACTTCTCTTCCAACCCCCAAAGCAGGAAAAAATCATAAAATTCATTTTGCAGCTAGCCTTTCCCAGAGTAAAAGTAGTGGTATCTGCAGTTCTAACTCAAACGACGTCAGCAAGCCCCTAATCCCCCATCCTGATACATGCATCGCCCCTGTTTCTTGTCCCCTCCCAGCGAAAAATTCAACCGCCCAATCTCATTTTCCCACCCAAAACAAACAGAAACGTCTTCATACATACATATGGGTAAAAGGCAAAATAGATTTGACCAAGAGTGACCAGAATGAAACAGAAAAAGCTGAGTTAATCAATTTCTTATCCAAATATCAGCCCCTTCACACTGAATCGAAAAGGCATGTGAGTCACAGGCGACTTGTCTCCCACAGCATTGGTACAAGTAATTATAAACACAGACACAGACCCCTTTTTCGAAAACCACCAAAAGCAAAACAGAGCATCAAACAAAAAGTTGGGCAACTTAAGAAAGCTGATGTTACCAAACAAAGCACTTCCCCTTCATGTAAAACAGGCGGGTCAATTGTTCAGACAAATTCCCTATTCCCCCTATCCCTTCAAGTCTTGGACCCCAAAGCCCTCTCTCCCTCGACCCCCTTGAACAAGGATGTTCAACTTCGGAAGGAGGGAAATGTAACATACATGCTGAAGCATTAATGTAAATCCAAATTGTACACTATGTGATATTCTTTTTCAAATATAAATTAATATTATAATCTATCGTCTTAAGGGTGTCTGGAATTCACACCCAAACATTCTCATAAATTCATGTGAAGCACTTTATTTTGATCCTCCCACACCCCATTGACCCAATTAAAGACCTACATAATTATTTGCACATTGGCACCTGGCCCTCATAATGCACATGAAAATATACATTCTGTAGGTACAATAATTCCCTCCAAATGCGTAAACACACCTGCCCATGTAGAAAGTACAGAAATCGGGACCCAGACAGAAGATTTAGGAGGAATGCATGGAAAACTGAAAAACACATGAAAAACTAAAAAAACATAGAGGCCACAAAGCATACTGTGGAATGAAACATGTAAGGGTGGAGATTAGGAGTAAACTAGAGCAAGAGGCGTGGGGAAAGAAGCATACAGTAGGCGGAAACAGGTAAGCCAAGCATTTTATTGAGATTTATGTAAATTTTGTAAAAGTGTTTAATGGGGGATGTGTTGTGAAGCAAAAACCATATATTATATGGTGGACGGATCTTTCATTTATTACTCTTTGTCATTATCACCATGGTTGGGACCAAGTAAAAGTACACTTTGAAATCTGGTGGTTACAAGAATATTATCTCACACACATTCTCCATAGTGTGGTCAGGCAACTAAAAGATGCAGATAAAACTTAGTCAAAAGAATGAAAAGGCATGCAGTATGAACTTTCAGTGAAGTTCTTTTATCAAAGATTTTTTATCAAAAACTTTCATCTAATATAAATAGAGGAGCAAAGCTTGTTGTTTTTATGACGAGTTGATAAGGAGGATGCAGTAAAACTTTTTTAATTCAAGTCCAAATGGGTTTTGTTTGAATTTCATTGATTTTATTTTGAAATTTCATGCAATAATAAAATAAAAAGTACAAGATATCAAGTAAAATCCATATTTTAATTCTAAATGGGTCAAGCAAAAGGAGAGAAAAGTGAGTTGAAAACAAAAATCAAACAATGCACCCAGAATCCCACAAAAATGCTCCCATAAATATCAAACAATGCTCCCAGAATTCAACTGAAGCTGTTTCATTAGAGATGTTTGCTTTGTTCACACATAAAAAATACATACTCCCATTGTACATGTCGTTAACCTACAGGTCTTACCCTCACTCAAAAAAAAGTAGTCTGTTAGAGAACAATGGTTATCATTGGTGGAGTTTTGGGGAGGCATTGCTCTTTTAAATTCATTTTAACTGACAGGCAATAGCATTAAAACTTGCAAGGCATGTGGAAACCATTGTCCTGTTGAGAGCAAGAGGAGGCGAAATTCTGAGGCCCTGTGGTGACGCAGCATCCATCAATGTTGAAAACAATGCTCTTTACATCACTGTTCATTTTTTATCATTTGATACACCCTTGTCCAAAATGTGGAAGTTTCTGTTGCCTGGTTGCTCAAATACTCCACCAATACCAATGTACAGAAAACTGAACTCTGTAGGGACACTATTGTTTCAATTTTAAACAAACTGTGGAACCTTGAGGAAAATAAATGCTAGAGATAGGCCGTCCTGGTCACATTGTAGAAATTGACAAACCTGCATTTGGAAAGGGGAGGTACAACAGGGAACAATTGAAGCCTATGATGTGGATGGTTTAAGGAAACAATAGACAAACAAAGGAAGCCATTTTTGTTAGAGAACATTCATTATAGAACCAACCAAACCCTTTGCCAAGTTATAATTGGCAATGTCAAACCTGGATCCAGTATTGAAATAGATTGTTGGAAAGGTTACAACTTAACTGGACCATATTGTACACATCACACAGTAAACCACTCTAGATGTTTTGTTGATCCAAGAAATAGCAAAACTCATACAAAGAACATTGAATCCCAGTGATTGAAAGGTAAATGGGATTTTCCCTATAGAATAGGATGAATGAACACTTGCACTTACGAAAGTAAATCACTGGAAAAGACATGGTAAAGCAAATGAAATGGTAACATGGAAGATTTGTTTGCTGATTTTTTAGCAGCCTCAACCATGTTGCTCAGTAGGTTATCAGTTTAGGATTTTTAATGACATTTTTTTACACATATTTTTCAAGCATTTCATTGACAAATCATTTTACTTTTCAAAAATTGTATGCCTCTGTAAATACAAGCATTATGTATGTGTGCTGCACTGTTTTTTTTGAGTTTTGGAAGAATAACATTTTCTATGAATACTTTTTGTTTGTTGGCACTTCAAACACTACTACTGTTGAATTATATATTCTTGCATGAAATTTCATGACAAATTCATGGAAATAAGAACAAAAACATTTGGACTCTAATTGGACGAGTTTTGCTGCACACTTCTTATCAAAACAATGATGTTTGCCGCTTTGTCATATCTGGAGCAGGCATCAATCAACCTGAAGCACATACTAGGTTGCTATTGTTCTTATGTATACTGTATGTACTAATAGGTCGACTTTACTCCTGTTATTGCTGGTAGTTAGAAAATGTTGGCTAGCTCCTCTCCCCCCAAGATCATCATAGGCCAGGGCTAATGCTGGCTCTTGATCTTCTTCATTCTCTACAGCTTGATCTGTCATTGTACTACATTACTCCATAGAACAAAAAGCATCAAGAGTCCTGCCGTCTTCTGCCATTTTAGCCCAAAAAATATATTCGACCCTACCTATGCCTTTTGATATTTATATAGAAAGAAAATTGACTGAAACACCCATTTTTATGCATTTTATATTGTATGAAACTCATCAGAATCTCAAAAAAATCAGGCAGATTGAAGCTTCAATAAATTTATTATATATAACTCAGTGCAGGTGCAGTTTTAGCATGTCTGCCTCCAGCTGTTATCCAGTATTGGATAGTTTTCATCATCTTAACTATATTATATCATGTTTTAACACAAAATTTTCTGTATTTTATGTAGGCCCTTTTTTCCCACAACACTTTTTTTGTGGAAGATTTCTTTGTTAATTTTCTAAAGTGATTGTTCCTTTCTCAATGTAAATTGGATTCAAACACTTCATGGAAGAGGCTTTCAGAAGTTTTCAGTCTCCTAACTCAAAGCTCCCCAGCCAAATTAATAAAAGTTTATGGAAGAAATACAAAAATAATCAAAAATTTATATACATAACTAACAAGTTAAGCTGTACAACAATAATATCTTTTATATGATCAATGTTATTCACTCATTATTTTTATTGTATGATTTAGTACTTTGATATTACATGTTGTGTTAGCTAGCTCTATTAAACTCAGCTATCTACTGGAAGACACAACAAAAACCATGCATGAAATCACTGACAAACCGTTCAGTTGCATTAATAGATCACAGATGGAATAAATCACATATGAGGGATGGAAAAATGGAATAAGTGATAGGCAAGACAAGGAATGACAACTAAATTGACTAACCAAAACAGAAATTCGAATACATGCATGATGAAAAACACCAAGGGAACAACAAATTTAAACCAAAAATATATTTGGATGCATTCAGATCAAAATAAAGCTTAAAATGAACTAACAAATCATTAAATCCCCTTTAGAGAAAAAAGTAGATAGTTCAAATAAAAAATTATGTAATATGCACTGAACAACAACACTAGAACTACAGGAATCTAAAACTTTATACCAATCATTTTAATACAATATACACAAAGCAGCTTTTTGAGAAAAGATTGATTAATTGTTTATGTCTTATATTATCATTCAAAAGGTTGTTGGGACTGATATCATTGATGACTCTCCTGCGCCCTGACATTTAATAATTTTTTATAAAATTAAAAATACATTTGAATCATTCTCCTTCAAATTTCTCGTCTTTTTTCTGTCATTTTTCTAGTCAAGTAATGTCACTTCTAAGCTTTCAGTCCTTGATGAACAAATGACACGAAAAACTATATTTGTATGATGTGAAGGGTAAACTTGAAATCACTAATCCTTTTGTTTGTCTCAGTTTGTGTGGAAAAATTCCAAGTGCAATCAAAGAATTATACGGGACAACATAATAGGCAATATTTCACGTTTGAACTGAATATGCTACAAATTCATTACCAACTCACAAGCACTTTTGATTTGAAAATCACAGGCCAAATGGCCCAGGCATGAGCTTTCAGGAGCCAAAAATCTGGAATGGAAGGGTATGAAACAACAGGCAGGTATAATTAAATTATATCTGATCAATTGACCTTTTCAAAAACGTATTGTTCAGAACTTTATTTCTGGTTAGTGCTTTTCTACAAGCCTCTTTGTACTGTACAAAGAGTGACAAAAAAATTTAGTACGAAAATTTTTTTACACAAAAAACTCACAATTTTTTAAGTGTTTTTGCACAAACCTTCTGCCAGATAGCATTGCAGTTTGTGACATTCATAATAGCACAAAAGTACAGTGTACGTGTTAAGTGCAGCTTCATTTCTTATTCCTTATGTTTTTTCTCACCTTTATAGTAGGACGCACATGGAAAATTTGTAGGTTCTGTCATTCTAAAGAGCTGGGAAATCAAATTAATAATAGCTTATTCTATAAACATGACAATAAAAATTTCTGTTCAATTAAATGTCTATATTATTTTGGAAATTAATAAAGCATGCCCATAAGAGTTATTTATAGTTGCCTTCTTCAGTAGATTGGAACAGAAGCCATTTTTCCAACCTACTAGAATGTATAACAATTTTCATAGCTCAGACAGCTGATAGGAAGTGTACCCGAAGTCCACCAAAACCCATGCAAAAAATGCAATGGCATCATGCAAAACTTTCTGTTTGAAGGATTGATCTGCATTTTTATTCTGTGGAAAAATTAAATTTCCTGCCCACCTTCCCGCCATTAGAGGTCCTTATTAGCATTTTCAAATGTTCTAATTTTTTAAAGCCATTAATTCATTGAAATCGAAAGAATACTGGAATTTTGTTCCTTGAAATATGGGTTTACTAAGGTCTCATCAGGAAAGGAATATTTCGAAATGAGGAAAAGAATTTTGGGCATAGTTCTCATTACTGAAAAACATTTTGGGAGTTCAAAACTGAGAAGTTACATTTTGGTGAAAATTTTCCAGTGTGAAGGGCTGGTGGTTGGCAAATGATAGCCAATGTATTCTATCAAGTGTGGATCTCAACATTCTACTTTCATGTATTAATCAATGTTCAACAGTTTCTATCAATTTGATCTCCTAACCACTTTCTCCCTTGGTTGAGTCAATATTTTGCTCAAAAATTTAATTTTCCATCAATCTTATCAACTTTTTCTCTCACTTACTTGGAAGATTTCAAACATTTTTCGGAATTTTCAGGTTTTTGTTCCATGTTCAGCTGGAATTTTTCATACCCTGCAAATTTTGGAAATTTTGTGTAACTGTTAGCACCTCTTATATGTATGTTTGAAGCTTCTATTCAGCAATGTTTATGGCATAGGTTCATCTTCCAGCCTTTTAGATAGTACAAATTCGAAAATTTTTCCAGTGCTTGGCTTTTTATGGAAAAAACAGTGGTTGGGTTGAGAAAAAAATCAGCCTGAAAGTGATATCTAATCTTTTTATGGGCTGGTGATATCCATCTTGAACAAAATTTGAAGATATTCACCAGATAATATTTTTGAAATATAAATGAATTTAATTGTGCAGATTTTGTTTGACTTGTAGTTTTTTGGCAAGTTGTCTAAGTTCAGAGAAATATATTGTTTGGTCACGGCTACTTCTAGCAAACTTGTAAGAGAATATTTGTTTAGAAATTGGAAATCAGTCATCCAAATTGATAATGAATGTTTTACTTCTGGTACACTGTAAAATAAAATTGTAGGATTAACCCAACTTTGTTGAGTGAAAATGGTTGCCTCAACATTTTTACATTGAAATAACTCAACTTTGTTGCGTTAATCCTATGCAAATATTGCATTTCTTGAACCTAACAAAGTTAAGTGGCCATTTGTGCAAAAGTTGTGTAGGATTTACTCAAATTCTGCTATTGTGATGATTTTGCAAAAGTTATGTAGGTTCAACATAACTTATGTTTATTCTTAAAATCAAAAAATCAATAACAACCAAACATTTAAGAGATAACATCAATAAAATTTTTAAAGACATACATTATAAAACATGAGATAATATAACAGTTATAATTAATCACAAGTCTAGAATTTTAATCAAAGAGTTTACGCGCTTGGATATTTTGGAGTTATGATTGTCTGACCAACCTGCTTGAACAATGGCACGTTTGCAGAATTCCAACATATAAGGTGCATAAAATTGAAGATTCAAAATATAGTGGTACACAAAAACATACATAATGGCCTCTTCGAACGTGCACAAATTGTCTTGTACTATTTCATTTTTGGCAAGAATAAAAAATTGTGGTTTGTCGCTTTTTATCACTGCAATTGTCACACCATTCATTGGATCTGACGTCCCCAATGCAGCAGTTGATGTACCATCCTGAAATTTTGAAGATAATTAGCTGTTGTTATCATGCAATGAATAGGATGTTATACCTCTAATATTCTGCTGAATTGAGATATTTTCTCGCCCAATAAAATCGAAATTGATATTAAAGCTTTGCCAACCTCTGAAGCTAGTTGGATTTTCAGTATCCGACATATTAAAATATTGCTGAAAAACAGGAAAAAAGATTGTAGGTGTAACATATTGGTTTGCAAATAATGCAGTGTCCTCACTTCCAAGGATGAGTTATTTTCATTATAACTACTACAAACTTTCTCAAATCGTTTAATTATCCTGGTGCTAATTTCATCAAGTCTTTGATACCACTGGAACTCAATGTTAACTGTCATTAGCATGTGGAATTCGTCCAATGCCTGAAACATACATCAAGAGATCATTTGAAGGGAATTGAGTGACAAATTTTATTTAATGCAAGCATAATTACAAGTAAGGTAATTAAATATAGCTGAAAAAATGCTAGGAGAGCATTTTATTGAGCAAAATCAAAACTGATATGACTTTTGATTAGACACATAAGTACAATAACTTACAACAGATGAAAGTTTCAAGGCTGGCCATAAGCTCATAATTTCACAGACTAGTAATGCCCATTGTTGCTCATTATCTTGATCAACTATTGGTTCCATGATATCATGGTGATGCAATGTAAATGTGAGATTCATTAGTTTACGAATTTTCGCAATATCAGGATTTGTATGGCACACTTGGAAAGGTAGAAATAAGTTATGAGTAGCAATTGTACTAGTGATCCTATAGGGACAGTTTTTTTGGGATGGGGACAAGGTGGGACAAGTTTTTTCTCATTCTCTTGGGGAGCAGGATGGAAAGATAGATATACTATAGAACACGGATGTGCGCAGGATTTTTTCATGGGGGGCGGACTAGACTTTTTACTAAATAGCCCCAGAAAATGTCAACCTTACGCCGATATACTGTGTGCATACTGCCTCAATGGTGGGGGGCCTCCCCCCCATGTGCACGGCCCTGCTATAGAGTATAGGCACATATAATACACATAAAGGCCTGTAGGCAAGGAGGTTGGGGGGGGGGCAGGCCATGGCCCCCCAAAATGTTTGACCTCTGGTTTTTTTCCAAGTCAAGTCAGAAAAAAGATAGTCAAGTCAGAAATGCCAATTTTATTGTAATTTGTGTGAAAAAAATGTGAGACCCCCCGATCCAAAAAAAATTTTCTGGCTACAGGCTTGTACCTACACTGGCATCATTACCAGAGTACCTTTCATTAGTTGATTAATAATGCCTCCTTCCTCTATCAAAAAATTGCAGTGGACATTACTATAAACATATCAGTTGACATTACTAGAACTCCATTCATTGGCCCCCTATATCTCACCCCCAGACATAGACAAATGAAGAATAGTCCTGCTAAACAGAGCATCACAGTGGACATTACTAGAACTCTATCCATCCCATCCATGGTCTGGCCCCCTATATCTCACCCCCAGTTAAGGACAAATGGAGAATAATCATGCCAAACAGAGCAGATCAAGAGATCAAGATTATCATATACCCAGGCTCATTTATCTCTGTGTGATGAGTAACTTACGCTCTTGTTTTATGGCATCTCTGTGTCTCACACAGGATTCCTTGTCCTCACCAGGTGGATAATGGTTGGGCCCGAAATTTACTTTGCCTTTTCTAGCTTCCACAACATTTTTGTTTGGTGATATTCCAACTGGATTGACACAGGTTCAATTTGTTTTCCAGCACTGCTATTCACCTTAAAAGAATCAAGTAAAGTATCTAAGATTTATCACTGAAACATATACACACATACATAAACACTTTCCACATGTTGCCTCTTTAAACTTCGTTGCATATTATTCATTTTGTCTTGCAGAGACATCAGCCATGGCTTCCAACCTTTTTCAACTTCATCATTCTTGATTATCAGGTATTTCAAAATTAGTTCTTCTGCAACTTGTTCTAATTGCTTTTCTTGAAAAGAGAGAATTAGTGAGCTACACATCAATGATTATAACTTTGGAATGATGGCCCTCAGTGCAATTTAATCAACTATTATGGAATACGAGAAGACCACTTGAAAAAAATCATCATGACTTGAAAAATTTGTTGCCACTTGAAAAAATCTTTACCTTCAAACATGATGCACAATATTTTTTCAAGATGCATCACAAAAAAAATCAAAATGTAAGAGATTTTCAATGTTTGACTATCTTTTCAAGTGTCAAGATGACATCTTGGAAAAAATCAAGATTGAGTCTTGAAATAAATCAAGATCCCATATTGAAAAAAATCAACATCTCATCTTGAAAAAAATCTAAATTCCATCTTGAAAAGAATGGGGAACTATTCTAAGTTAATTTTTGAGGTCATGGCTTGCCGGCAGAGGGTGTCTTTTATTTTCACAGGGATGGCAGAGGGGCGAATTTTATTTTGGACTGAGAATTTGATGGATATAAAAGTTTTTAATTTTCAAAATTTTTCCAGAAAAACGTCGGAACTGCTTGTTTTTCACTCAAAATGCAGTAATTCTGGAAAATAATCAAAGTTTTGGATTTTGTCGGCTGATCTAGACCATGCACTTGAAAAAATTGAACATGGAAAAACTCTTACATCTTGATTTTTTTTGTGAAGCATCTTTAAATTTTTGCGATGAATCTTGAAAAAATTTTGTGCATCATGTTCGAAAGTAATGATTTCTTTCGATGGTAACATTTTTTTCAAACCTCCATGTATAAAGCTTGGAACTGTAATATGCTTACTTGATGGATAATCAGTGAATTTCAAAATTGTTTGGCAAACACTTGTCAAAATATGGCTTTTTAGGCCTTTAGAAGAATTGAGCAATTCCAGTTTTAAATTTGGATTTTCGATAAGGTTTTGCATGGAAGTTGCAAAGATGGGGCCTTTTGTTTCATCTAGTAGGTTTGATATAGGAAATGTGGCGGGCCATGGTGATGAATGATAATGTGGTGGAATAGCACTAACAAGGTTGGCTCAGCTTCCAGCGCTAACAGACCCTGAAGAATGCAAGACTGAATAAGTTATGGTAATAGCATATCTTCCACTGTTCATCAAGCCTGATACTGATACCCCTTATAGTGAACTTCATCATCAAATACTGCTGTATTCAGAAGGTGCTGCAAAAATGATGTATAACTGATGGAGAAAATTCAGAAAATTTGCTACTCATGAGGGTTATCTTTTATCACACACTGAAAACAAGAACATACATAGGTTATTCATATCAATTTTAGACTGTTCATGTCAATCTCACCCATTTCACACTTTGAGCGCAATTGAAGAACAGATCCATTTTGAAGGTCCTTTATGTCGTCAAAATCTCTAAATTCATTGAACAAATCGTCTCGGATAAGAATTGAATAGTTCTCCGGGAGTAAAACATTGAGTATACAAGACATGACACCTATTGGAAGAAATTCAGATAAGTATTACTAGATTTTGATCCAATTTTTCATGTAAAAACTCTTTGAATTATTCAATTGTAAAAAACTGTTGACTTATTTGAATGAATGGACTTGAAACTGCATCTATTTGGACCAATATTCGGATTGGAGCCATTCTCTAAAAAAGTCAATGAATACTTGTCCAGTTTATAGATATGCTAGAATATGCATGATCACTTGAACAGTTCACCACAGTCATTATCATGAAAGAAAACCTTTGATTCAAAAACACGAAATTTTGGAGAAATCCACAATTTTCTATTGACATTGTACCTATGTAAGGAATAAAAACATTCAAGGTGCTTAAAATCCAACATGTGAACCTCGTTGGTTGCTACTAGTTCATAACACATCAAGTGCTCACTCAAAAAAGAATTATAGTGAGAACAAAGGAAACAAATTTCATCATGAAGCGAAAAATGTACAAAATTTTGCAGAAACATGAATGACCGACAATAAAATCATGAACAATGAACATTCCCCATCTGTACCCTTGACCGCATACTATCACTTCCTTGTAAACAGTTTTGCGATCTCCTGCAGAAACTTTCGAATAGAAGACTGTCTGCTGTGATAATGGCAAATCTGAAATATAAATGACTGATCCTGATGAAAAGGTCACATCATCTTTAAAATATGATCCAGAGATCATCAAATAAATTAGCCATAATTGGTGCCATTTAGCTAAAGATCCACAAATATTTTTAACATTCATGGTCTCATGGATAATTGGTTTGAAAAAGACATGTTTACACTCAAATCCAATAGTTTGGTAGTGAACCAAAGGACACAAGGCTCTGATCATATCTGGATAGTGCTCGACAAAATGATGCTTTGGTTTATTTCTGATTAGGGTAAGCTTTAAGATATAGATGGCGATGTTCCACAATTAAGGAACGTAGGATCTCAATTTCAGTGTCACTAAACCTTTCTGCATAAGCATATTCCACAATTTGTTCAAGAAAGACAATGCAACACCATGCAATGTCATCTTCAGGCACTTTGTGGCCAACCAAAAGTGGCAAATATCGTAATGGATATATATATTTTTTGTCGCATTGCCACCAATAGTGCTTCGGCTGCCTTTAGAGAAGTCACGAGGAACAAAATCTGTGATGTTGCATCAATCATTAATTTTGAACTTGAAAGTTCTTAGTCTTTCGATGAAATAATCAAATGTGAAATATTTCGACAAAGTAATAAATTTTATGAGCGCATATTTGAGTTCATAAGCTAAGATCCCTACGCCTAAAGCAAGAAAAAAAATTATGCATGAACGAGAAGTCTTCCCCCTAAATCCTGAAATGATGCAATTTTAAGCCTTCTTGTAAATGAAAAAACAAAAATTAGTCAACTTTCAGCATTTTTGTACATTTTCATATGACCACAATGAAATCAATTCAAAGGGTAGTGTTGCGTGCCTTCTCCTGACTAAAACATGAATTCGCCATGAATCAGCATCAATGGCACAAAAATAATTACCTAAATCATGAGAGAGATCCGGCCGAAGCATACAAGTAATATGGACCAGACTCAGACGATTGAAAGGTGAGTCAAATTTGATTCCATAGGCAGACAGTTCAGCAACACCCGACTGAATATTACTAACTTGTGTCATATAATTAAATTCGTTTCTTGCTTTGATGTTCCTAATGTCAATATCATTATTCTTAAATTCAAAAAATGGTTCATGACATGAAAATTTATGTCAATCTGATCTACTTCTATGCCTTGCGACTCAATCAAGCTATAGCCGCAACTTTTCACAACAGATGGACCAAAACTTTCAAAATAGCCACCAAGCATGTGAGCTAGAAAAAAATCTCTCCAATTACTTACGAAACTACCATTAGAAATAAAAGTACCAGCTAAATTGTCTGCACAAATGCAGGCAATAGTTCCATAAATAATTTGATTCAATTTTTGCACAAAGAGTCCTTCTTTTTCTAATATATTTATATCAAAATGTAGTGGTGCAAGTATCTTATCAAGACCACATGCTTTAACGGTGATGCTAGGACATAATGCAACTAGCAGGATTCCTTGCAAGCAGCCCCCATATTTTCTTGGAAGGTTACCAAGGGTGTAGTAAAAAGCGCAAAGTTTATGATGTCGTGTGTATATCCCAATTGGGTTGACAGCAGTCCAGTCATCATCATAGAGGAAAATTTGCAAATTGTAGTGGTCATTTGTTGCAAACTTTATGCACTTTGAATGGGATCCAGAATTGAAATCATGGTAACTCGATGTTTCATTATCTGAAATCATTCAGGAAGATACAAAAATGCTTTTGTTTCCACATCCGAATTTTTCAAAAAATTGCATGAAATGCTTTTAGTGCTTTCAGTAAAAAATTGAACTTTTTGTTTGAATTTTAAATAAGCCTGGCAAAATTGAAAATGACATTCCTTACCATGTTCAGAACAAAATTTTTGGAGTACGTCAGTGCTTTCAAAGAAGACAGTAAGGTCTCTTAGCAAAGGAATATGAACAAATGGATATTTTTTTCCATTGTGAGCAGTAAGATTCACCTCAACTAAAACAAAGACAAATTTGTACTAAAAGTTACTAGACTGCAGAAAGAAATTTTTACTTGGTGCTACATAAGGCAGATTTTGTTTGAAATAATTGGAGAACCTAGGGTTTGTACTTAGTGAGCTGCGGAGCGATGAAAATTTAGATATTAAATTTGGAGAAGAATAACTTGTGTTTTGTGGGGCCACAGATGATAAAGAATGTCTCATCGAAACCTAATGAAGTTCCAAAAAAGTATCAAATATTTCAGGGATTGCATATTCAGGAATATGCCATACTACTTGCATCTTGAGACAGAAAAAAGCCTATATTTTTTCGAATTGATCGGCAGCTATGGGTTCATCTGGTAGGCAACTAGTATCCAAACTGTCCTCAATAATAGATTGGTCACCATTATCAGTAATGATTTCTATATCCAGCTCTTCTGCATCCCAATTATGATCCATAATCGTCCTATTTCTCTCCAAAACAAATTCTGGAGCCGGAGCATCTGCATCAATGTTATGATTTCGTGAAATTTGACACCTCCATGATCCGGTATTTTTCGTATTCAATGAACAATTATGGAAACAACATTTTATAAGTTCATGGTTATGCTCAATGTGCATTTTTGTCAAATGGTTAACAAGCTGATCCAAAGTTTGGAATTTGATAGTGAAAGGGGATTTGCAAAGAAGGACAAATTAGGAATAGTCATGCCAAACAGGGCATTTTCTTTCACTTCAAAACCAAAAAGATTCATTTCAGTATACTTCAAAACTTTCGGCCAGTCATGAGTATAACAGTTATTGCCTTCTATCAGGCGCAGCTGTTAGCATATCTACCATACCTGTACTTGAGGGGGTTGGGGGGGGGGACCCCCCCAACTCGACCAACCCTGTACCCAAAATCATTTCCCCCCCAACCCCCCACCCAGTTTGCAAAAAATTAAAAAAATTTTCAAAAAAGTGTATGTTTTTTGGCCTTTTTTGGGAAAAATTTCGACTTTTTCCTAACCCCCCCCCCCTCCAAAATTTCGGATTTACCCCCCCCCCCCCCCCACCCAACTGGTCAGAGGTCTTACAGGTATGATATCTACCTTACTTATTAACCTTCATCAGTTTCTATCAATTGAATTACTTCATCTCTTTTTTACTAATTCAGACAAGAGTCAACAATTTGCTGATAATTGAGGTTTTTGATCACTTCTTAGAATTTTTTTCTCTTGCTCTTTTTATATTTTTCCAACCTTTTGAAACTTGAACCTTCCCAATCTGTGATTGAAAGACGATAAGAACATCAATATGAGACTGTAAATTTAGAGCTCCTGTCCAGGATACTCCCCCAGAAATCATCAACCATATGGCTAGCCATTAGGGGATGGCCATTGGCCCCCCATGATTTTCCAATCTTATGGCTAGCCATATGGTAGCTGTAGGAACCCCCATACTGTTGGTCTGAAAAATACTAAAACTTGTAAATTTTTTTATGAAAAATGTGAATTTTCTTGGCACTTTGTGCCAGTAATTGATTTTTTTGGTCTTTTTAGAAAAAAAATTACTACTTTTCTTTACACACAGAGCATTTTTTTGTGTGAAGTGATTTGTCCATTGAATTTCCCATGGTCAGAAACTTCTTTCCTCAAAAATTGCAGAAATATGTTTGAAATACACTCAATAAAAGTATGTGTGTAAAGTGATCACATTTATTTAATTCCCTGAAGTCGAAACCCCTTTCCACAAAAAAAATCACAAAAATGGGTTTGGTTACACCTGAGATAATTTTTTTGTGTAAAGTCATGCATCCATTGATTTCTTGTAGCCGAAAACACCTTCCACAAAAAATTCACCAGAATATTTTTGGTTACACCAAGAATAATTTTTTGTGTAAAGCGATCACATTCATCAAATTATCTGTATTCAAAACCCCCCCCTCCAAAAAATACGATAATAAGCTTCTTTACACCCAGGATAATTTTCTGAGTAAAGTGATCACATTCATTAAATTCGCTATGGTCAAAAACCCCTTCCACAAATAAAATTCAAAAATAGGCTTGTTTACACCCATGATAATTTTTCTGTGTAAAGTGACTACATCTATTGAATTCCCCATGGTCGAAAATTCCTTCCACTAAAGATCACAAAAATATGCTTGTTTACACTCGGGATAATTTTTTTGTGTAAAGTGACCACATCTATTGAATTCACTGCAGTCGAAAACTCGTTCCACAAAAGAATCATGAAAATATGCTTGTTTACACCCAGAATCATTTTTCCTGTAAAGTGACCACATCCATTGAATTCCCAATGCTCGAAAATCCTCACAGCCCAAAAATCACAATAAGGCTACTGGTTCTTTTGAAAGTGCAAAAAAAATTATAAAGAATTTTTTGGAGTGAAAATAAATTTGAAATATTAGTAGTGGCTACACTATTTTTCAGATGCATAAAATTAGTAGTGCATCATTCTGCAAAAAAAATTTTTTGAAACCGTATGTATTATATTACATACCTAATTGGGAAATTTCATGTTTCCCGGGACTTTGGATCACAATAAAATTGAATTGGGGCTATATCTTTAAAAAATTAAAAAATCACATTTGAGGTTGCACCCCCAAGATGCTTAGGCTGAAGTATGAAGCTTCCATATGCCACACCCATTATAGGGCATGGTGGGACTGGGAACCCTCAAAAAGTGCGTTTTTGGCATTTTTTGAACTTAGACTGAGTACCACTTGCAGATAGAGGCCAAATGACAAAAGGCACCCCATTTGCCCCTATGCCCGAAATTATGCAAAAAACCCGAAGGTTCTAGATCGTTTTGGCTCTAGGTGGGGGGACATGAGATTTAAGGGCCAAATATATTATAGGTTGACGCTATCATGCCACCTATGATATACATTGACTCGGCATGAAGCACCGAAATTTTTTTGTGTTTCCAGCCCCTGCAACATCTAAGAACACCATTTTTTCCTCAAATGGGGTCTTTTGAGGAAAAAAATTTAGGATTGAGGAAAAAGATTTTGAGTATCGTTCTCATTGAGGAAAAAATTTTGGGGGATTCAAATTTCAAAACCGAAAAGATGCATTTTGGTGGACTTGAAAGGGTCAAAATCTCAAATTTTTCTGGTGCCTCATGCCAGTATAGGTATAAACTATTCTCTATCAGGCGCGGCTGTTAGCATATCTATTTCGACTTACTAATTAATAATCAATGGTTTGTATCAATCAGGTTAGCTCGTTTCATTTTCTAATCATTAACAGTTAATTATGTCACCGAAAATAGAGATTTTTCATCAATTCTCTCAATTTTTTCTTTCAATGCATGAAATTTTTTAAACGTTTGCAACCAGAACTTTTGCGTTTATTGAAGATGGAAATCGAGGACATCATTCTAAACTGTGATTTTAGAACTTCTGTTTACCAATATCTGCTGGAGAAATTTTTTTTCCAGCATTTTAGAGTATAAAAACTTGAAAATTTTTCCGGCGCTTCGCGCAGGAATGAGGAACAAATTACACTTCATCAGTTTGATTTTAATCCTGACCAAGAACTAAAAACACAAAAGACCAAGGACTAAATAAAAGTAGATGATTCTAATCGGACCACAGAAATGTTAATGATGGATAAATTCATAAGAACTCTATCATTAATATGCTTTAGCCGCTCCTGTAGAACACCAATATATTCTTGATGAGCTCATTTGACTAACATAACCAGAATTTTCTCAATTTTTCCCTCATTCTTGCAGGTTTCTGACTCAAAATACAACAAATGCTTGGCTATGCTCCTAAGATGGATACAAACGCATCCGTAGCCACATTATAAACATTTTTGAAAATGGGGAAAATGTTTGGAAAATGAGCAAAAAATTTTGGGTCGGGTTCTCATGAGGAAAAAATCTTCGAGGAAAAAAACGGTGTATAATTGTCAAGGAAATTTAATGTCTGGCCAGGCGAGCCAAAAAAGTTTGTGCCAATTGGCACAAACACTCAAAATTTTTGGTGCCATTCAAAATTTTTTTGTGCCAAAAACCATGTTTTGTATTTTATTCGGTCCGTGTCAGTTTTAGACATTTAAAACCCAATTTTCTGACTTTTGGAGAGAAAATGAAAAGATTTATATGACTAGAGTAGAGAAATTTGCTCGGTGCGTAGCGCCAGAAATTTTTCCAGGATTTCAATATTCTAGAATGCTGGAAAATGAATTTTTTCACCTTTTATTTCCCAGACAGAAGGTTTGATTTATCAGTGAATTTAATGAATTTTCAATCGGACAAACTAAAATCAGAAACTAGGCAAGCGGTTAAGACTTTGGATCTTTCAATCGGCAAAAATTTCTACACTCAAAATGTTTTGGTCATATGAAAGTCAAAACTTTTATGAAGATCGCAAAAACTTTTTGGAAAAATGACTGAGAAAAATGTTAGTTTTCATCAAATTCGTCAACAAACAATACAGGATCAAACATTCATCCATAGTATGTTGAAGAGCTTATAAGCACTAACTAGAATGACCTTTTCTAACCGCACACTAGAATATTATAAAAAATAAATCATAGATGAATTCAAGAAACCCCGCATGAAGCGCCAGAAAATTTTCACTTTTTTCCATTTCAGAACGCATAAAAATGCATCTTCGGACAGAAACCCCTAATATATAATCGAAAGAGCAGTCAGGCCTCAAGTTGCACTGTGCAACTTGGTAGAAAAAATTTGGTTGCACAGCCAAAAATTTGGTTGCTGTGTGCGAAAAAACCCTGCTGGTGGGACCGCTGCTGAATGACAGTAATCATGGCCCTGTTGCCGTCTCGGTGCGTCGTCCAACAGCTAGTAGTTCATCTGCAAATTGATGAGAGCGACAATTTTTTCAAACAGAATTTCATTCACATCTGTTCTGATACGATTGTAGAGCATCACGAGAGCTTTCGATAGCTATACTTCTATCAAAATTTTACAGACAGATACCAAGAAAATTCCAATAGAAAAACGTTCTATGTTTTCTGTTGGGTGACATCAAACACATGTATGGTCAGGTAAAGCACATAGTGACAACGCCGTGGGTATGTTTTCAAAAAAATGTATCCACATTGAATGAAATAGCATTGAAAAAGTTGGGTAAATCCTAGGTGACATTCACCAATTGAATGCTTTTCAATAGTGTACTTAACTTTTTAATGTTAATCCAACAACAACTTCCAAAACTGTTGAAACAATGCAACAAAGTTGCGTTTTTCTTCAGAGAACATGAGAAAGTTGAGTTAATCCAACAATTTTTTTACAGTGTATTCACATCAAAAAAGTACAAAAAAACTATTTAAGGAAAATGGTTTGGTGGATATCAGCAATGAATTTAAAGTATTAAGTAGAATCGAATCTCGTATTTTTATTGTAATTTGTTTCAATTATAAAATTCCAAAGTTTCTGGAAAACTACTCGACCACTATGTTGAAAACATGAAGATTATGAAACAAACACCACCACAAAAGCCATAGATTTGCTCATATTCCAATTAACCAAGTGTTTGAATGCTGTTAAAGTCAAAAACAAGAGGTAACATATTATACTTGTTCCCAAAGTCAATATTTGTTTTTTGATGTAATTTTTAGATCAAATTCAAATTTTAATACAACTTCAAAGTGTATGGAACAGGCACAATTACATTTTTTGGAATTTTCTCTTTCAAGATAAATTCATGATGCTCAAAAGTGAAGACTGAAAAGAGCACCCTGAGTGTATTTTGCCCATGGTGAAAGATTCAATGGATGAAATTCAATCCAATTTTATTTATCTACAAATTTCATCAATCAACACAGGAATGTACATCAAAATAAGTTATGTTGAAACTATAATTACATTGTTCAGAAGTAAAATAAGACAAAAATGATTCTAAAATTTGTCTAGCATACAATGCAGATCTTGAACTTGGGAGCAAAAAGCTAGGAGTTTCACACCATAGTCCTTGAATATGACCTAAAAAATTGATTGTAAGGTTTGTGCTGTTGTTTGACAGTGTATTGTTTGAGACCCTGCATGGGCTTGAGTGTAGGGTAAGATGGGTGGTGGGTGGACCCCATGCAGGGTGAACTATAGGGATAAGATAGCTGATGCCTGGGTTGACCCCAAAGTACAAGTCCCTGGGTCTGACATTTTTAAATGTTTTGGTCAAATATCGGGTTTTTCGTTTTTAAAGTTGAGTTTCGACAACCAAATGGCTCAAAATAGTGATTTCCTCACTCCCAATTTTTGGAAATTCCCCCCAGTTTCTTTCTTAATTTTTTGAACCTGTTTCATGTATGATCCCTTACACAACAAAAGGAATGCTGGTCATGCAATTATCAGCAACACACACACTTTTTTCACACTCAGTACACTCATTCATATTTGTTAGGACATCATAGCTGAGGTTCCCAATCTCAGTCTTGCTTCCAAAATACTGCAAATTTTTCATCATCTAACAACTCAAACAATTTCAAATTGCACTTGAATAAAACCAAACTTTAATGCCACAAACCAACAAAATGAGCAGAAATTTTTAGCTTCTATGATTATTTTGTCAATCATTTTAACAGCAGATGTTGCAGATTGAAAAAGTGGGGTAATAAGCCTCTAATGCCAAATAAAGGTCTGAAGTGGTTCACAACTTGAATGTTGCATGGTACGCATGTTCTTCACTGGTTTCAACTGCATGGGACCGATTTGGTTCTTCCTCAAAGTGTGGACTGAAAATGAGTTGAACCTTAGTGAGAAGGGCATCCTCTTTTACACCAAGGTTGTAAAATGGTCAGCTTTTCTGCCCTTCCCTCATATTTCTGATCTGCTTTCGTTGAGTTTCTCTAGCTGTAAATACTTCATGCTTCTCATCTAATTCACTAGTGACCCATGTGCTGGGCTTCAATCACACTATAGTCTATTGCATCATTGAAATTAAAGTTACCATAATCCAGACATTAGCACTTAACAGCAGCAAACATCCGTCCATGCCATCACTGCCCTGAAATCTGCCAGCTGCACCAATGTGGCACGCTGTTCGGAAAAAAACGGAATCTTCACTGCACCTATAAAAAAATTGTCTGAGAAAAAAATTAATTGTGAATATGAATGTTTTATATACTTTCAGTCAATATCCATAGATGACTTAAAAAAACGAAAATCAATAAGAATTCAGATGGTAACAATTTGAAAATAAGAAAAAATTGGAAAAATCAAAACCTGTTGCACTTTTCTCTCCAATTGGAATGTCTGCCACTGGAATTAGGAGGATATTGGTCAAATAGTTGTTGACTGTTCCTAAATAGAAACTGTTTTGTTTGAAAATCTCACACTACTGCAGAAATAATCGCAGACAATCTGGTAAAAAGTATGATTCTGTAGTCTATTCCTATTCCATAGTTCATTTGAAATAATTTGAGCTAGTTTCAATCAAAGTCTCAGATTCGAGTTTGACATCTACTGTGAATTTGAAAAATTGGGTGCAGCCAGGAGTCGAACCTGGGTTACCAGCATTCCGGGCTGATGTCCTCACCACTAGACCACCACACCACGAGGTGAACCCAGATTAAGGTGCTCCCCTAGGCTACGATCTTTTAGCAACTCCAATGCTTGGTGGTTGTGAACCTACGACCTTTGGCAAGTAGCAGAGTACCTGCTGCTTTTTGAACTGCCCACCAATGAAGTTGATAACTTTTAGAAATGAAAATTATATGGAATTTTTTGGAGTGAAAATAAGTTTGAAAAATTGGGTGCAGCCAGGAGTCGAACCTGGGTTACCAGCATTCCGGGCTGATGTCCTCACCACTAGACCACCACACCACGAGGTGATTATTTTTCATTTTTTTCACTCCAAAAAATTCCATATAATTTTCATTTCTAAAAGTTATCAACTTCATTGGTGGGCAGTTCAAAAAGCAGCAGGTACGCTGCTACTTGCCAAAGGTCGTAGGTTCACGACCACCAAGCATTGGAGTTGCTAAAAGATCGTAGCCTAGGGGAGCACCTTAATCTGGGTTCACCTCGTGGTGTGGTGGTCTAGTGGTGAGGACATCAGCCCGGAATGCTGGTAACCCAGGTTCGACTCCTGGCTGCACCCAATTTTTCAAACTTATTTTCACTCCAAAAAATTCCATATAATTTTCATCTACTGTGAACTTACAAGTTAGTTTACTCGACCAGAAAATTTTGTCTTGTTATGACTAGGTGACTTAGAATGGTGTAATTTTCCCAGTGTTGTTGTAGTAGGTGACTAAGCTGCTTGCCCAATTTTTGAATGTGTAACGCCCGGTTTTTCTCTATTTTTTTACTTGAGTCAAAACGTCAAATTTCCAGAATCCATGGGGACGCACACGACATGATACGAAATAAAATGATGAAGGACAATGATAGGAATTACACAACTCGCCAGTAGCTTTCTTTAGGGTCAACACACATAATAAAACAGATTCAAGCTTCCAAAGGCGATTTGCATAAAAACAAACATGGATCAAAGTCTAATTATTTCATCCTTCTCTCTGCTTTCTATATACTGCTTCCTTTGGTCACTCCTTTGATACATGGGTGGTCGGCTTTTCCACCAATGGTCCCTTCCTGCTTCATTTGCCTTCATATACTGTACCCTTACCTAACCACGCCTTCCATGCTTTCTAAGTATCATATGCTTAACAGGCTTTTTATGTTACACTTGCTTCTCTGCTTATGATGGACTTAACCAGGCCTATGTGCTTTCATATTTAACACACCTGTATCTCTGTACCAACTTTCTGTACCAACTGCAGCTACTGTTCCACTTGAGACCGATGTCTGGGTTGGAGTTTCTACTGTTTATTAGGGGGCAGGTGTATTTACAATTTTGGGGAGAATTAGTATAGCTATAGAATGTGTGTTTTCATGTGAGTTCTGGGGTCTAGGTGCCAGTGTGCGAATTAATTAGAATGTCATTAATTGGGTCAATAACAGCTTCTGCGTGTGAGACATTCAAAACAGAACACTTCAAATGAATTTATATGAGTGTCAATATGTGAAACTCAGACATCCTTGAGACGATGAATTGTAGAATGAATTTATATACAGTAAAAAATTACACATACTGTTCATTATGAATTTACAATGATGCACTAGCATCTACATTACATATGCAGCTGTGGCAAAGAAATTGCAGGTGATGGACGACTGTCTTAGTCTGCACTTTAGTTAGTCTTTGCCAAAAACTTCACAATTGTTGCAGTTGACAGTGTTTGAAAGTCGTTTATAAGAGGGAGGAGATAAGCCAGTTTGCAGAAAAATCAGTCAAACAAAAAAATGTTAATTCCTGAAACTATGATAAACCTGTTTTGTAAAATAACCATAATTCTAAGATTCAAAAAGTATCTCAGCTTAAAAGCAAGTCTCTGACACTTTTATAAACATTTACTGTAAAAACTTATGAATTGAAGATTCAAAAAATCACATCTTAATTAACCCTTAATCAGCTATTGTGTAAGAATGAGAGATTCTTCATTTTTAATTCTCCAATTTATTTATTGTTTGTCTGATTCTCGACTTTTAGGCCCATTTTTGACTCTGGCCTTTGTATTAAACTAAAGAATTAGAATGCTCATCCAAGAAATAAATTTATAAAAGTTGCAAGGGAGTAATTGGTGTGATGAGGTGAGACATAGGTATGTATTCATAGTCAGAGTTGTCCTCAGACAGAGACATTGGAATAAAATAAATTCTGAATTATTTGGTAACAACAAGAGAATGCAGACCAAGGAAAAGAGCCTACAAAGTAAAGGGGGCACACAATCAACTGAAGTACACTGAGTAAAATATAAACAGATGGTTTCTATTAAACTGTGGATTATGAAAATTATACCCACAACAGTAGTAAGTCCTGTCTCCCTGGGGTGCAATGCCATAACATGTGACTATGCTGTAACCATGCACGCCAGTCAACCTGGCTTTGTGGATAAATGTCCAAGTTCTTTTAAGTAGAGTTGGGCATTCACAGATGGCCAGGAGGTCAAGTGCTGAACTGAGCATTGCTGGACCTGCTTGAGCAGCTGGGATGTTGGGAAAGTAAAACCAAGTTAACATAGACTGTACTTTTGCCCAAGCAGTCAAGAATGAGACATGCTGGTGCATGCCTAGGAGTTTGGAGCATGCTTTAGGTATGCCTAGGAACTGGATTGTATTCTATAAGTTGGTTTATTTGTGTCTGAAGTTTCTTCACATTACTTATGTAATTTTTGAACATTCCCAGGCCATTAATGGTGCCTTCTAATTGGTTCTAAAATATTGCTGGTGCATTGAATATAGTTACATTAGGCACTGAATGCATCAACAATTCTGCGAGGAGCATGCTTACATGGACAGGTCCCTGTTCTGTTCTCGAATCCTGTGGAGTGTTTTGAAAGATTCCACTTATATGATGATTACAATTTATAGTAAGTGAAGTGGAAACTAAATCTTGACTGCCTGGAGTAATAAACATTAATTTGTTATTAATAAGGACAGGAAGGAGCCCATAGCATGTTCCATTAACTTCATAGTCCCATAAGATTTTAGATGCTGTATACTTTTTACATTCCCATACTAATAAAGCTTCTCCAGCAAACTTGGCGTGAATGTCATTTAGGTTGAGGTGTACTCGAGCTCCAAGGGTGCATCTAATTGTAATAGTTGGTGGATTACATTTATCTGTCGGGTGTTCATGTGGCAAATGTTTGACTACACTTCACGAAAATCATTTGTTTCTATTGCCAATATTTTGGGTTCTAAGTACTGTAGCTTAGCATTTATTGGATCAACTAGTTTGGATGGTTGTGGTCAGGAGGGACAAGAGGGATTGAAGGCTGTTTTTGTTCTGTACCTATTAATTATTTTCAGGGCTACACCTTAATGAGTTAAGACTGCATCAACAGGTAAGCAGTGGCATCCTTTTATCTCACTGAGTGGTACATTGAGAATTGAGAATGCACCCTGAATGACATCAATAACATAGAATGAGCCACTATAAACTGCCGAATATGTCTGTAGTTCAACATATTTGCAAGGAGAGACTATCTTTGATGCATCCCATACTATCACTCCGTCTTGGGTGTCACAGTACCTGCTGTGTGCATAACATGATCTCATATTGCCAAGGTCACTTGATAAGGTGTGACCATCAGTGGTGGCAATCTGTCATTTCTCCAGAATTAAATTCTCTACAGTGAAATATTTATCTCAACAACACTATTCAAACTGAACATCGAGTGTTAGATTGGTTGTCCAGGATTCATTGGAAGCAAGTGGAACTAGGGGATGATCTTGATAATGTTTGGTTCCAATAATGGCTTTACATTCACCCATAATAAGAGGCCTTTCTTTGATTTGATCCAACACAATTCCTTTTGCATCGAAGAATCCAACATGGGCGCAGATTGTTCTTTGGCAAAGTCCGCATTTCCATGCTTTAATTGTGGCTGGTTTGTGGTTTGGCTAGTAGAGCTTGAGTTGAACCTTCTTTGGCACTTCCTTTGAGGCATTTTACAATCCATTGTCTTTGGTATTGCAATTGGATGGCCATCGCAGCCATGACCACATTGGTAGAAATCATGCTCTACTCCAACAGTCAGTGGGCATGTTATTGTTATAATAAGTCCTCGGATCATTCCCATCTGAAGGCAGAGGGATTTGGTGGGAGTATACTTTTCATACTATTGTATACTTGAAGGATTTTAGTTGTCACTAGTTTGCACTTTGTTCCAGGCCTTGGACTGCAACTTATTCTTAGAATTTGACTTTTTTGATTTGTTCTGCTACTCTTCTGAACATCTACTGGAAAATCGTCCACATTATGGTCAGTGGAATAGTAGCACAATGTCTGATAGACATTTGTGAGTATTAGCTGTGCAGAACACTGAGATGCCATATCTTTCTCAGGGAAGGCAGATCTTTCTCAGGGACAGCTGTCCATATCTTTCTCAGGGAAGACTGTTCAAGTTGTCGACTTAAGCTTTCAACTTCCTGTTCTAGGAGATGTTCCCTACTGGGTGGCATGGGCTCAGGTTGGACTAAAGGCTGTGCAATATGGTCACTATGGTTGCCAGGCTTAATTTAAGGAAGCGCCGATTTCTGCATTCTACATGCTGATTGACCCATGGAAACTGCCATGTTTGTGCCATTTTGAATGTCTCTTTGCCTTTTGCAACATACTGAAATAAAATGACCTGTGTTTTTGCAATAATGACAGGCTTGTCTCCGATTTTCTAATGTGGATTCCCTGCTGGATGATGATAATTATTGGGTCGACTGTTTTGGGTTTTTATGGTATTTACCCGGTGGCAACCTGATCATTCCTTATTTTCTCTATTCCTCAACTGTGATTCAATTAGTAGTTGGGTTTCTATCTGCCTAGCCAAAATTTCTGCTTTAGAAAACATTGTGGGGCTATGTTTCATCACATCAGGGCGTAAGTCCTGGTTTAATCCATTAATGAAGAATGTTTTACAGAGCCTATCTATAGCATCAGGTGGCAAACCTGGATATGATTCAAGAACTAATTTTTGTATGGCAATACTCAAATCTGTAACACTTTCAGATGATTTTTGATGGCGAGCATGAAGCTCTGTGGATCGAATGTCACTAATATATGGTGGCCAAAATCTTTGTCCGAAGAGCTCTGTAAGAGCTAGAAAATCAAGTTGGGTGGGTTGAGTCTCACTAAGACTATTATAAACTATTTCTGCTGCGTCCCTCAACAAGGCTGGGAAAACTAGTCATTTATATGTTTCATCCCATTTTTGTGCTTGTGCAACTAAGTTAAACCGATTCAACCAAATACTCCAAGTTTTCAGCGGGCCGACCATAAAAGAAATCTGGCTCAAACCAAATAAGATTGGGTGGCAGGGTCTGGAGTGCATTGAGCTTTTAATTCACTAGACCTAGCTCTTGACAAACTTGTTCCCACAACAAATCTGAATTAGTATGTACATACCAAATTTGAATACTTAGTTTTGATGACCTCCCATACAATGATAATGATATATTAAGCTTTTATTGGGTAGCCCTTAATAGGAAGCCAATATCATAAATGTTGGGTAGCCATTATAATATAGTGTAAGGGGACTAAAGTTTTGCAAATCACACTGATAGATCATCACTAGCTCTCTCTCTGAATCTATCATTATGACAAAGGTTTATAAGCAGTAAAACACCTAAGTAAATATTATTACCATTAGAACAATGGAGCTCGGATAGATAGCTAATTATAGCAAAATTATAGCAATAGAGTAAACACAAAACATGGAATCGAATAAGAAAAGTTAGTTATGGAAAAGAGATAGATTGGACATTACAGAAAATTGTACAAGGAAGTTAAAATGAGAAATAGGGGTTATCAACGAATAAACCATTAGTTACATATCAGTGTTTATTGTAGCAAGTGCTAAACACTGAATAAATGCCAATCAAATGATTTTCACTGAAGATTTTCTAAATTTGCAGTCGAATCTGAATTTAGTATACATTTGATTACAGTTTTTATTTTTCAGATTTTCCTCAAATAGCAGCTAGAAGTTAGAGGCTTCAAGCACTAATTGGCTGACTAAATCATTGTCGGTGTTTTGCCAACCAATTTTGATTTGTTTAGTAACATTGTGAGCAGTGGGAATGATGCTTCATCGATAATGATGATAAAACTGGATGGTCACACCATTGACAGTTGGCAATGGCAAATGTGAAGTGTGAGCATTTGGAGCAGCTAGGACTTGGCTGGTGGTACTTTATTCAAATACTTTGCCAAGTGGGTATGAAACAGGAATTATCAAAATCAAAGAGACTGTTCTCAACATCAGTGTCACCTTGGCCAACTTGTGTTATTGTGAAATAATTGGAATCCTAAAAAATTTGATGGCTCCTACGACATTACCAAAGTGCAACTACCAAATGCTATAGTAGAATACTATGGTACATCCTCAGTTCCTAAAAGATTACCAAATGCTGCGAAGCAACAGAAGTTGTGAACCATTCATGTGGATTAAATGGAACCATATTAAAATGATACTCTTCATGTCAATCAAGAAGATGAGCTTTAAGACAGAAACAAGAGTGAAAAAAATGTAAATTAACCACTTTAGCATTTTAATTGAACAATCAAAATCAATTTTAGCAAGTTTCACATTGTAGTGGAGATGCATGCAACAGGACATCATTCGAAAAGACACTACATACTTCCAAACTCCCGCAGACATTGATCATCAACAAAAGGAAAAGTAACAGAAACAGTGATAAAACGACGTTAGATATTATGGTTACCGTTATCTTGGAAACCTGTTTTGTACTTTTTTCATTTATTGCAGCTATTGAAGTTGGACATAGAATCTAGCTGATTGCAATGCGGTGTGCACCATCCTCACACAATAACAACTCATGGTTAGTGATGAACAGATGCATCAGCATCAGCTGATGCATGGGCTCATTGTTGCTTTTTTCTGCCATCAGCCATGGGCATATGTTTTGCCAAGTAATCGGCTGATAGTGGATTTTTTCGCCACCTTTTGTTACAATGAATGCAGGTGCTTATGCTTAAAAACAGATTGTTCACATATATTTTTTACTGTTACTTTGATGAATACACTATTTTTCTGTCGAAATGGTTGTTTTAATGTGTGGCATATTTGCCCTGTGTTGTCATTGGTGATCAAATAACAAGAATTTAAGGAGTACAAATGGGATATTTCAGCTGTGGCAGTTAGAATATACTTTAATGCATGTATAATGTATCCACACCTTAGATAATTATGTTTTGGCAGCCCCTCAATTTGTCAGAAGGTTTTGCAGAAACTGTAAAATCCTTGAATCTAAAAACACCTATATTTCAGAAAAAATAGCTGAACAAAAGTAAGCTAGATTTTGTGCCTAAATTTTTTTGAAAACATAAATTAAAGAATCATATGATTAAGAATTTTATGTAAAATTTGTGAAATATTAAAATTTACCACAATTTCAACTTTCCTGGGTTGGGTTCATCAAAGGAGCAATTTTCTGGAAAAAATAGATCAATATTTTTATAGAAATGATAATCCTGCCTATTTTGAACTCACTGAAGACATTCATGCTAGTTTGGGAGGTTGCATATGGGTTGGAGCTGGGGGTTTCAACATTGGTGTACAGGGTTTACCAAGCTGAGGGGGGTCCCCCCAATTGCTGATATGCCTCAACCCAACTTGATCGAACCCTACACCTAAATTCCGGAACGCCTACCCTTAACTTGGTCTACCTATTACCCTAATACACATTTGGCGCTGATAATCTCCTTTGGATCGAAACAGATTGCTTTTGGGAAGTCCTTAACTTCGCTCAATAAGTCCTCAATGTCGTCAGTTCTAAAATTAAGAAAGACAGCTGTATCCTTCTTTGCCTCAGCTTCCAGGGTATTTTTTCCAATGGAAACTAAAAAGTCAGTCGAATAAACTGAAGGCACTGTGTTGTTCTGTTGAGCAGCCGCTAATTTTTGTTCCAGGCCAGTAATTTTAGCAACAAGTTCTTTCTCAAGGCTAGTGATATGATTTTCCAAGTCGTCAAACCATTTGTTCAATTTAAGAAATTGATTGACCCCAGGTAAACATGAGGGGCAAAATGATGGTTGATTTGACACTTTTAAATAATCGTAAACTTGATCCGCAATGTTGGCGCACTTGCAATGGAACCAATTGTTGCAATAGTCGCATAATATTGCTCTGTCGTTATCCTGAACAATAGTGGCACAAATTGTACAATTTGCATCATTAACTTGATGATCGTTGATTGCTGATTATGTGGCGGTCGAACCTTTTCTGGATTTTGTGCAGGCCATTGATCTCTCTCTGCTTGTTAATATGTTCAATAGTACCTTAGTAAATTGGGTATTAAGTTCCTTTGTTTGAATAACTGCGAGGCCTGCTCTTTGAAAATAGTTATTTTGTCAGCTGAGTACAGATTTCTACTGTCAATGATTTTAATGTTCTGAAACTTGTTTCCAAAAACAAATTGACCTGATCTGCATTTGAAGGTTCAAAAATTTATATTTAATCTTTTCCGAATAAAGGTTCAAAAATTTATATTTAATCTTTTCCGAATAATGTAGGTCATTGAGAACCATTTCCACTTTTCTGTAACAAGGAGCAGATTTTAATTTTATGACCATTAATACAGATAATGGTTTCAATCTGCCAAACTAATTTTCGATTATATCGACATCTAGCCACCGCATAGGTACTCTTCCATTTCTTGCCTCATCCAAGCCTGATAATTCGCTGACTAGCAGGTTGAATAAGTTGTTAGAAATAGGGTGAAACCAATACACAATGTCACCTAGAATTTCAATTCTTTGCAAATTAAGAATTCAGTTATGTTTTTCTAACAGATATTTGAAGTTGAACTTGCTGAGAGTTGCATGACTAATCTTATTCCAATAATCTTACATAAATCACAAGGATAATTTCCAGTAATTCCATTAAGGCCCAAAGATTCCAACATTGATTTCCTGTCATGTAAAATTTTAAATCCAATTTTCGAGCAATTACACAATCTGTAAGCAATTCCACAATCAATAAGCATTAGCTAAAATTTACATTTCTAACTGTGCACCAGTGTTTTTTTGTATTCAGTCTATTTGTACTGATACAAACAAGGTCTCAAAAGCTGTTTGTACTCCAAAATTTTTGTTTGTATCACTTTTTTGAATAAAAACTAACATTTTTTGATTCGATTTCACAAGAAATACATCTTAGCAGAAATATACATTTGTACAAAGAATCACAAGGGCCAGTGAATGATGCAGTAAATTCTTCTTTCCTTGTCAGACACCAGAGGAAGCCATGGGAAATCTTTTAGCCATTTCTGATTGGATCCATAGATTTTTTTGTAGCCGAATAATTTTGCTGATTTCTCTTTGTCAGGTTGAACTTCATTGAAGACTGCTTTCAATACTGCTGTTGTTGCTTATATCTTCACGGACAACTGTGTTATCAACATTGTCAGAAGCGTAAGGGTTTTCATCATTGGAGTTCCATAATTGTTGTGTTGAATCTAATTGGACTGTTTGAGATGATGTGGATGTATCAGCATCATAATAATTTATATTTTGGCCGAGAAAAAAGTCCTTGTAATAGAATGCAACTAAAATGGCATGAAATATAGTGACCCCATCCATTGAATTCGCCAAGATTGAAAATCCCTTCCACCAAAAAACTGCAGAAATTAGTTCACATGAAGAATAATTCTTTGTGTGAAGTTATCCATTGAATTCTCTTTCTTGGGAAAAATCCCCAAACAATTTTTAACATTGTGGGAGTGAGCCCATTAGATATGACATGGTTAAAACTCCCTCTACCCAGAAAATTTAAAAAATCATTTATTTCACCCAGAAATTACTTCTTTCCTGAATAATCCCCGAAAAATTTTGTTCACACTGTGGGGGTTTTGCCATATTTGATGTGGTCCAAAACTATTTTTCCCAAAAAATTGAAAAAATTGTTGATTTTACCCAAAAAAATTTTTCATGAAAAATCCCTCCAAAAATTTTTGGCGCAACCAAGGGCAGAACCAAGACGAAGCCAAGCCAAAGCAGGTACGTCCCTAATGGTAACCCTGCTGTTATTACCCATATGGATCACTACATCTGTTTCACCAAAAAAGGATTTCTTTAAACCCAAATGGATGGGATTTTCTCAAACTTTGATCACCAATATAATTTGAGCAAAGCAATATGATTTTCAAGCAGTAAAAAAGGCCTTTCGAGTTTACACTTGATAGATGCACAGGCAAAAGTGTCAAGGTCCAGAAATGCACACCCAGTGAGGAACCTGCAGAAACTTGGGGCCTTAAAATTGGTGTTTTTTGCATGCATTTAGCATCCAACCATGGCTCATTTACATATAAGGTCACAATGACTTTTGCCACCTGCATGTTTGCCCATATGATCGATATTATGCAAAAAACCTCAAGACTGTTTTAACCTTTTTTGCTGTAGGGGATTCAATTTGGTTCTCCATTGCTGGAAACCCATTTTATCAAAAACTGGGGGAGGGGGGGGGGTAATAGGCCCTGGCACACTAAAAACACTACTGGTTCACTTGAAACTGCAGAATATTCTGACACTGCACTGCATTATACTGAAAAATTATTTTTCCGCAGCCACTATTACATAATAACATTGTAGAATATAGGTTGTTTCCAGGAGTATTGATCATGATATAATTGGATTGAACCCATTTTTTTCCAAAAAGATAAAATGCAAACTGATGGACACCTGGTGGATGTATGGGCGAACTACTGAGCTCAGGAATGCTTCACACAATGTGGGACATACTTGTAACAAAAAGCCCAAAGAAAACAAATTTTTTGTATGTTCATAAGTACCATAGAGCATCATTTGTAGATAGAGATCAAAGGACCACATGCACCCATAGTTTCTCCATAAGCCTGAAAATATGAATAAAACCCAAGATTCTAGCTCTTAGCATTTTGGCTGTAGAGGAGCAATATGAAATTGAGAGTCCAAGTATATTACAGGTTGTTCCCACTGCTGCACCTATGATGGGCCAAGTATTCATCGAATAAACACCCGCCAACGTTCCAAAAATTGAACATATCTTTGAAAATTCATATAAAATCAGGGAATGCATATTTTTATATGCTTTTTTTCTAGCTTCTTTTCGATATATTTATTATTTCTATGGTATATTTTGTTTATACACTCTTATAAACATCATCCTGGCACGTGAGTGTAAAGTGGACGCTTATTACAAGTTTACACCTACAGTAACATTACATCTTATAAATTCAGGATTATGAAACTTTGTGGGTAAAACTGGTTGTCATAGAGTTCTACTATACTTTAGCTTCGATAAAATAATTTTTTTCGTGTTCTCGCTCTTTCTGATCGAAAGTTATAACTGTGCAAAGTTTGATGTTCCAAAAATGGAATGTTGGCATCTGCGGCGACTAAAATCTATTTTTTTTCAAATACAATTTTATAACTAAAATTATTTTATAATGCCTGTGAGACGTTTTCTAACATTAGATCAAGTGATTGCAGCTGTTACAAAAGGCGAATATGAAGGAGAGCTGAAATTGCAATTTTACGTCCAGTTTATACACTTGATGTATCTTACCTCGAAGATATTGATGAAAATGCATTGGAGGAAGTTGATCCTGCTGATGTTTGTGGTGAACTTGATGTGCTCATGACGGAATCAGTTACAGAAAGTGACGACCACATGCCTCTTGCGCATTTTGATAAGCGCCCAAAGGTCTGATGTCAGTGGTTATTATCCTACTAAAAACTTATTGTTTCAATATTTCAGTTGCGTACATGGGAAAATGACGTGCATTATAAAGCCCCGTTGGATCAAAGTTGTCCAATACCATTAGCTGATTCACATCCTGAGCTCATTCATATGACGCCGTTTGAGCTCTTTATGAAATTTATTTCTCCGGAGCTGATGGAACATCTAGCGGATATGACCAACCTCTATGCTGAACAAAAACTCCGTCACAATCTTGGGACAAATGCTGATGAATTAATGGGATTTTTCGGTATTCTTCTGTTTAGCAGGTACATATTCTACATTATATGTTCTGTTCATATCTCTCATGACTTTTTCTTGTGATTTTTAGCTACCACACATTGCCAAGCGAAGATCACTAATGGTCAACGGCCGACGATTTGTCAAACAACTTTGTTCCCAAAATAATGTCAAGGAAACGCTTTTGCGAATTGAAAACTTACTTTCACTTAGTAGATAACTTGAACCTATGGCAAGGAAAGACTGCTAAAGTTTCCCCGTTTTATGATGAGCTTGCTTCAAAATTTGTACAATATGGCATCTTTTCCAAAAATCTTAGTATCGATGAATCAATGGTGCCTTACTATAGTCATCACAGTTGTAAAATGTTTATTAGAGGTAAATTACATGCAAATACCAACCTGTGTCTAAAACCAAAATGATTCTTTATCATCCTATTCGTTTTGGATACAAAGTTTGTATGTGCTGTAGCCCAGATGGATACCCGTTTGCAATGAAAATATATACTGGCGCCAATGATGCTGCAACTAATGAAGAAAACAAGCAGCCACTTGGGACACCTGTTGTTGACAGAATGACCACTTGCATGGAAGTCCCAGCATACCATAGTATCTACATTGACAATTTTTTCTCATCATATAATTTGGTTGTTTCAAAGGCAGATGTGGATCTCAGAGTTATTGGCACTGTACGAGAAAACCAAATCAATAAATGCCCGTTACAGTCAGTAAATGTGAGATTGATAAACTTTTGGAAAACTGTTGGCAATGCATCAATCTTCTACAGGAACTGACGGAAAAGTTACATGTGTTCGTTGGCATGACAACAAAGTTGTAACTTTGGTTACAAACTGGAGCGATGTTCATCCATTGAGGAATGTCAATCGTTTTTCTTCGAAAGAAAAGCAGAAGATTCAAGTATATTATTTTCAATATTTATATTGGTAACATAGTGATGCATTTCACATATAGGTGAAGCAATCATTGGTCGTCAGTTTGTACAATGAAAATATGGGTGGTGTTGACGCGCTCGACCGCTTACTTGGCTCCTGCCGACTGACACTTTGTGTGAAAAAATGGTGGATTCTCTTCGTGAACGGACTGAATATGACTGTAGTTGCAGCATGGCCATTGCATTGTCATGCAGTTGGTCATCAAAACTGGAAAAGTCACCTAGAATTGCGGCGAGAAATTGTGATTATAGCAGCAAAAACTGGTTTGCAATCTTTTTGTGATCGAGCTGGTGGTCCAACAGCACCTGTGCTTCGGTCTGTGAGATCAGCAGCCAATCATTTTCTTATCGCAACAACACAGGGCCAATGTTCAGTTTGTACAAAAAATACAACAAAAAAATGTGATTTTTGTGACAAACGATTGCATGAAAGGTGTACAACTTGGTGTGGTCAAAAAAGATCTCATTAGAGACCCGATTCAAATGTATTATTTTTGCATTTCTGTGATGATCAGCAATTCATCATGTGTTTTACACAACTTGAGTGTTGATTTTGAAGGATCAGTGTTGAAATCAAAGAAGTGAGATTCATGGTTTGATGTAGTCTTGTCACACAACTTCCATTCATTGATGATAGAGTCCAATAGAGGCATTTGCATCATTATTCAGAGAGAATATCTGAGCATTAAGGGCGAACAAAAGGTGTTTGTTTTGTCCTTTCAAAGAAAAAAAACTGGAAGGATATCAGTTTTTACATTGCACTTTTCAAAGCCATTAATAGAAGGAATTTTGTAATAGAATTTAATAAGTTCATTGATTAATGGAGGTGGTTGAAATTATAAGGATGAGTCATAAGAATAAATTCATGTGTTTGATGCTGTAAACTGCATTTTTACATTCAATTGAATCAGAAGTTACAGATTGCTAATTATTATGGATTTATATTATGTTTCATTCTATCCAATAATATTTTGTGTGTTTAATTTGTGTGATTAAATATCTTCCCATTCCAATGCCAGATAGGTAACTGTTTTTTATGTCATCTTCCACTTTAATCTTACTCTTGATCCATTTGTTAATTTATTTTTCAGACTCATGATACAAGCCATAGCTAAGCCTGATGAAATAAGCTGGTATGATTCTGACCTCATGAAGCTTATTTTGGGTATTATACTACAATATTTGTGAACATTCATTCTAACCGAGTATAAGCAGTGCTGAACAAAATATAATATAATATCATTCAAAATGAATCAGAAATACTCAAAGCACATAGCCGCAGTGGCATACTGTTTAGTTCATTATATATTGTCAAGTTAACTATTTCACTTGGAGGCACAGCTAATCTATCAAAATACTTTATTATCAGAACTTCAATTCATTTAGCTATTTTGTGTGCATTGACTTCCTGGACCCAGGTCAACTTGTCCATTTTGCAGGTTTTGACTGAATGGACTGGAGTCTATCTAGAAATTGCCTAGGTTTTATTGTTGAAATTAAAAATGAATTCAGAAACTTAGAAAACTTAGAAAATCCCAAATTAAGGTGAATGACTGAACAAATATAGGAGTTCAATGCAGTCAAGGATGCCCAGTTCACTTTTGCCAATTAGGGCAACACACTGTTGCTCAGATGTGCTGTAGAACAAAATAATAACAAAAAATCATGAAGAAGAAAGGGTGTTAATAAAAAATATGAAATAAGAAACATACAAGTAATTGTTTTTGGAGCTTCTATATTTTTTACAACTGCAATCTTCTTTTCATCTGGGTATATACCATTTTTGGAAATTTTATGTCCAAGGCATTCAACTTCATTATAGCTAAACTTACACTTGGAAAGTTTTAATTTCATTCCACCAGCTTGAAGTTTCGTTGTAACCTGCCGTAATCTTTTCAACATTCCATCATGTGTTCTGGCGAAGACCAGTACATCATCAAGATACACAAGACAGGTTTTCCATTGTAGTCCACTTAATAGAATGTCCATGAGTCTTTGAAAAGTTGCTGGAGCATTACAGAGGCCAAATGGCATATAGTTAAACTCATATAGGCCTGCAGGGATTGTAAAGGCCGTTTTTTCTTTGTCCTCCATTGCTATTGGAATAGCATGGTAAGTGTTTGCTTGGTCAAGTGTTGTGAAGTAAACCATTCCACCCAGTGTGTCAAGTATATCATCAATTCTTGGAAAGGGGTAGACATCTTTTTTTGTTATTTGGTTTAAACTTCGAAAATCTATGCATAGACGATGTGATCCATCCTTTTTCCGGACTAACACAGTGTTAGCTGAATATGGTGAAAAGCTTTTTTGGATTATTTCCTGTTTTTCCAGAGCTTCTACTTCTGCCGTGATAATTTCTTTTTCTTTTGGGGATATACGATATGGGTATTTTCGTATAGGTAGAGTGTGTATTCTATGTTCAACTAAATTAGTTCTTCCAGTGTCTTTGTCAGAAAATGCATATGGGTCACAAAATTCGCATAATAATTTGATTGATTTTTCTCTTTCTGATATTGGGGTATCTGGTGAGATATCAGCATTTTGCCGAATACATTCTTGTATATTTGCAACAGAAGATACATATAATAGGGCTGGATTCAGAATTCTTGATGGTTCATCTATGATTTTGTCAGTGTAAAATCTTACAATTCCAATAGAAGTTCCTTCATAGATAGTTATAGGAGTCTTTCCTATGTTCATTACTTGGACTGCTATATTATTATCTATCACATTGGCTATTGATTCTGCAAAATGAATTTGTTTGCCAGTAATTTTCATTTGTTGAGGTTCGAATGGGAGGCAGCGAATGTTTTTGTACAGTGGAGGGACTGTGATTGTGAAACAAATAATGGATTTTGCTGGTACTATGGGGTTTTACTCAATTTTTATATTGCCTTGGATTTGAGGTGAGTTATATGTCATACCACATGCGGCTACATGCAATTCGAGGAATCTTATAGTGGATTGTTTCCAGTTAAAATCAACATTTTTAAATCTGGATAGAAAATTTACACCCAAAATCGATTCTGATGTACAGTTTTCCTGCACATGAACAAGTAATGTTTCGTTAATATCTGCACATTGGATTGTAATAAATGCTTTTCCAATCAATGGATTACAGCTTCCATTAGCTGCAATAGGCTTGACATTGGTTGGCATTAGCATGCCTCCTTGTAGTTCCTGAAAAGTTTCATAATTCAGGAATACTGCACCAGTATCCACAAGTGCCATGACATTGAATTTTCTGTTTTGCATAACCTCAATGTGAGGTGCTTGAAAAAATTGTACATCTTTGTAGTTTGAAGCAATAGTAGTAGTCCGCATTTCACCTAGGGGTACTTCAATTGTATTATTTTGACTTTTTTCGGAATTTTCGGAGTCTTGTAAGCTGTAAAAGTGCTGTTACCAAATCCGTCTTTGCTTCGGATGGGGTATAAGTAATTCTTTTCTTTTTATAATGTATGATGTATAGATATGCATGGTAGCAACACTAATATTGTCACTAGTAAATTTATGAGAAGCTGGGCTGGGCCTTTTAGGAGTGTATTGATGCCTGTGCTTAATCTCTGCTGTTGTCCATTTAAGACCATCTCTAGGGCATGACCTGCTCCTTTGAGGGTCTGCTTTAGCCCTGCCCCTGTTCCCGACAAGGCTTCATACACCAAGTTTGGGTTTAGTGACATTTCTGAAGTATAATTTATGATATTTGTCAATAGATTTTCCATTTGCTGTGTTTTATATATATATATTGTTTGAAAAATGCAAAATTTGCAGGTGCCATTGTTAACCTATCATAACAAATTGGTGGGGTATCAAATTGGAAGATATAATTATCTCCTCTCCATATTACTTCTACTGGAACATGCCTAACATGAATGGGTCCTGTGGGTGTGACCCAGTTCGGTCCCCTTTTGTATATACCAGTTATGTGATGTATACAGTCTACAATAGGACTATAACTGATTAGATCTGTGCCCCCCCCCCCATTGTGGCGAACATAAAAGTATCATTTTCAAGTTGCACCGGCAAGTTTTTGTAACATGTATTTCCAACTTTGTAGTCATAATATACAAAAGACGCATTAACTGGTTTACAAGACCAGATTGTTAAGGCATCTCCTGTGAATTCTGCCATTATGTCATCTCTTTGTAGGAACGCGCATGCACCTAATGTAGGGTCAAAACGCAAAAGTTGCCATATCAAATCTAAATAATGCTGAGCATGGTGGCACAATACCATCCATGTATGGCGAAAATTGTTCATTTCAACTTCAAAAATTTTATATTTTAGGTAGTTTAGTTTACTATTAACTGGATCTGGGTCAGAAAAGTTTGATATTACTTGAAAATTGGGTTTAGACTTGTGTGTCACTTCATATTTTCGTCCATGTATTTTTATTACTAGTCCTTGGCTAGTTTGAAGCATATTTTGTAGCTCATCTTTACAGTGTTCATATGGTCCAACAATTTTTAAGGCGGCTTGTATCTGGTCTACTATAATATGTTTGTTACTTAGAATTGAGACATATCAACATTTAAAGGTCATTGGACATACGTCTTGAAATAGGGTCCCATTCCAGACAATGATTCCATCCTTAGTTGTACAGTACATGTCAGTGGCTTTGCAGCCTCCTGTGTCACCTAAATCCGTTGTCATGGTTTTACCATTCCAGGAGGCTATTTGGTTAATTTCAATTATCAAATTGGTTACTGTTTGACAGTGGTCAGTGCAGCACCATTTGTACTCAATAGAGAGGTCATTTTTAGTTGTTAGGACATTTTTTCTAATTTCGACTAGATTTTGATTATTATATCTTTTTTGTTGAATGATGGACAAGCATTCTTTGTGAGTTACTGGAAGTACTAGAGTTTGATCCTGTACAATCCTTTTAGCCCCAAAAAAATTCGTAAAAGTGCATATTGTCCTTTTCCGTAGTGAGCATTTGTAAGCTTTAGAAGTTTGAGGGCAGCTTCTTGGGCTGTACAAACTGATGTTTACTCTGTAGGGTTTATGCTCATTTTTCATTGGGAAACCGCACTCAACCTCTTTGCGTATATCAATAGCATGGCTACTTTTAGAGATACCACATATTTGATAAGCAGTGGCATTTTTTGGCAGCAACAATAGTATGATTAAATATACTATTATGGGCAAAAATTTACATGTGAATCAATTGTCCACTTTTCTTTGCCCCTTTTGAGATTCAAATTTCTGCATTAGAAAAAAGAATGTAAAAATGACAAAATTAAGTATGAGTGACCTACTGCAACTTTTTTGTTCCACTCTCATGGCAGTGGTGGAAGTTGTTGCTAGGTTACCTAATTCCTTCAATAGAAGAAGTTCTTCTTCTTCCTTCGTTAGAATCATTGGAAACCTGTGGATAGCCAATGGATGATCTGCTTCTTTTTTTTGCAGCAGCATTTAAACCTTGAGGCTTAGCCTAAGGTTGGCCTTCATCATGACCTTCCATAGTCATTTGCATATTTGTTAACCCTGCCCTTTGATGTTCCGGGCAGAGCATGCAACCACTTTTTTCTGCTAAAACGGAGCAAATTTTATTAGTTTCATTCCAATTTCTTACTTTTTGTAGTTCATTTAACATTAAACATTCATCGTCCCAATCCTCAGCTGGATCTGGGCTTTCCAATGAATGGTTATTATTTATTTTGTTACCTGTGGATATATTGGATTTTGACCAACCTTTTGGTGGTTCCTCTTGTTGGGGCCTAATTGGCCTGCTTGATGAGTTGAACTGAACATTTTTGGTCCATTGTTTTCTAGGAGGTGGACATTGGCCTACCTGGTGCCATGGTACACCAATGCATCGTTTGCACCTGTGGTAGCAATCAATGGTTTTGTGGTTTTTCCATTTACAAATGATGCATGATTGTTTTCCATTTACAAATGATGATCCAAAATTGTTCATTGGTCTACAGGGTTGATAGAAAAATGGTGCAAATTGTGCTCTGCCTTTTTGGGCTTGGTGGACGCCTCACAGGCTCCTCAATTCTTGTTGAACCTCCACAAATTTGGCATACAAATTTTTCATTTTTGAAGAATTGGATACAGGTGGGTAATTTGGATTAATATGCATTGATTTCAAGTTCAGATCATCCCTAAATATCTGTGATTCTGTGTATCTAGCAGCCCTTGATACTTCATTTAGATCCTTAAATTCTCTATATTTGAGGTTGTCAGCTATTGCTACTTGCAAACCTCTGATAAAAATTGGTTTCAAAATTTGTTCCCTTGCCTCTTCAGGCAAATTAGGATATGTGGCTCTGGCAATTTTACGTAGATTATCCAAATATTCTGTTACAGTTTCAGTGGCTCTCTGTTTCCTGTCATAAATTATTTGTTGATGGACATCACTATCACGTCCTTCTGGGTACATTTCCTGTTAACCCTTTAAAAAATTCTGATATGTCTTGTCATTTGACAAAACTTTTTTCAATTCCCTAAAAGATACTAGGGCCGAACCAGTTAAACTCGATTCTAGATATGCCTTTTTATATTCATCTTCATTTTCTGTTATCCCTTGCAATGTCATGAATTGATTCAATTTTTCCTCCCATTCAAGGAATGACTCACCAAAAGAGCCAGAAAAACAGTGGGGAGGTCGAAAAGGGAGAAATGGTGCCAAATTAAAATTCCTTCTTTGTGGGTTATCCTCTCTAGGGGATGTACCTTGACCATCATTTTGTTTGGATAGGAGGGTTAAGGTTTCTAACTTTTACTAATTGGTTCAAGTGATTCTTGAAAGGCCTTTTGTAGTTTTTTCAAGGAGTTCAGCTGCAATTTCAGGCATTTTCATTAACTTTTTTGTGAGGGCACTTTTTTGGGCTTTTTGCCTAATAATTTCAAATTCGTCACTCAGGGATACTTTACTTTTTTCAAGCGAATTGCTTCTTTTGGGGCGTGAGGGATCAATTTTAAATGTATGTCACTTTTTTAAATTTAATAAATTATCTAACCTTTTTGATAAATTTTCGATTTTGCAGCCTCGCCACTTGTTAACACTGGGGGCACAATTCTAAGTCAATCGAGTAGACCAGTGTTTAGACCTTATTTATTTCGGTGAAGCTAATAAATACAATACAAATAATGTTGCAGCGAAATTGATACTATAAGTACGTTGATGGCAAATTGTCCTATCTCAAATGAATAAAAACTGAACTCCAATACAAAAATAAATCACCTTTTATATAAGGACAATAAAAAGAAAAGGATAATAATAATATCACAAAAAGGCAGTTATTCCAGATCAAAAGAATGATGTTCTCTGTATCACTTCTGTACGAGATTGAACTGGCTCAAGGCTCCGATTCCTTATCAGATCGTCAGCTGTCAGCTTTGATTTATGATAATTGTTTTTTTTTCTTAATCTTTTTTAATCATTTTATAATCTTCTAAATTTTGTGCACTATTGCTTTAGGGAATTCTTCTATGTTCTATTTTATTTTTATTTCATTTTATCACTAAGGTGTGACCTTGTGACACCTGTAATAGAGTTACAAATGAAATATTTTGATTATTTTCTATGTTTCTTACTACAACATAAAGAAGAATAACAACAACAACAGTAACTAGGAATAGGGTAGTGGGCAAGATAAGATTGAGGTTGTTGAGGAGTGGTATGGAGATGATCAGATAAGTGATGGACATTCAACTACTCAGTAAATTCTACATAATTGCTAAATCCAGTAAAGTTTTTCGATCAATAAGGATGAGAAAATCAACAAAATCTGATCAAGAGCAAATCATTCAATCAAAATTTAATTTAGTCAGAATAACCTTGACCTATTTGACTAGACTTCAGCAAACATGACTATGAGGACATCACCCACTTTTCAGAATATCATTTTGAAGATGAGAAAACAAATCCAGACTACTGAGCAAGAATGTCTCGTTCCAGTTTGATAATGTTTATCATAAATAATGTTTGCACTTATTTACCTTCTACATTGATAATGATAAGGAAAATTGAACTCTACATCAATAAAATATATTACAATATGCCCTTTTTAAATGAAACTAAAACTTGTTACATACCTTAATCTTCTTTCCTACAAACCTTCCTTTCTCTTCTTTGTGACATTCATATGCATTGAGAAATTGAAAACATATTCAAAATATGGAATTTCAAATCTTAAAGGATCAATAACCAGTGAGATTGAGATGGAATGCTGCCCAACAATTCCATTCTGTTTATGGTAGCTATTCAATTTGACACCGCTTAAAGTTTTACACTAATCACTGATCTGAATTTCCTGCTCAAAGTTTGTGCAAAAGTCAGAGGGAAACATTGCAGTGCTTGAAAATGCAGCACCTATAATGCCGGTCGATTCAACATTGCACGCCCTTTCTAGGTAGATTATTTTAGAAGCAAATGGCATTGTGATCACTAGGGTCATCCATATTTACCCTAATAGAGTGTATATTGAAACAATTTTCACATACTCATCAGGTGCTAAAAAAGAGGCTGTAGGAGCTCCTCAAATGTGCATGCAAGAAGCTGCAGCAAAATTTCAAGTTTTTACACCAAATTTAAATGGCTCAATTTTATAACTGAGGTGACTAAGTCGATGCTCTCAGTGGGCTCATAAATTTTGTATGAGAAAACTACTAATTCTACTCAATGAATCTGTGAATAAGCATCTTTGCACAGCCACTATTTTGGGCTGTTGCTACTACTCATCTATTGAGGCCCAATTTTTTTCCAAGGCAGCCCACTATATACCATATTAGGATCATATAGGCTACTGTCATTACATGGATTAGCCAACATCCTCCCAAAATCTGTGTCTTTTAACAGTTTTCATACAAGTTGAACATTTGCATCTACCACATAACAAATAGTGATGAAAACTAAAGGATAAATTTCTTTTCTAACTTTTTTGAAATGTATAAGGATTCAAAATTAGGATCAAGCTGAATTCAAATACTACTTTGACATGTGCATTTATCTCATAGAAATAGAATACAAGGAACTACCAATAGCAAAAAAATCAATTTTTGGATAAATTTCAACCATTTCCAAGCATTTTTTTATGTTCACGAACTTTGATCGCAGGGCACTGTGCTATCTGGGAGACTGTATAACATACCCAATCGTGTTGGTATTTTTTTGGAAAGCGTCAAGACTTTTGCGAATTGTAGCAAGTAGTGTATTTCTCATGTAGCTCAATGCTACTATTGACTTGCACCCATAAAACTTTGTTAAACATCACCAATCAATGCTATGACTATTCATCAGGAATCATGAATAATTTTTGCAACATTCATTCTCTGATTGAAGTGAAAATTTGAGAATGTAAATTTGAGCAACTTTCTTCAGTGAACATGGACCACAAATAGGTTTCGAAATATTTCATCATTTGACCGAATTTTGTTATTACATCCAAATAACATTCTCAAAATATACATAGACATGCAATTGGTTCAATATTGTTTTGAAATGTTTCAATTTAAACCTTTGACACACTATAATACTCAAATAAAAATGTCTTTTAAAAAATCTGCACTTTCTTTATAAAACCATCCAACTTTTCTTTCATCACAGATATAAATCAATACATAATTTTTTTTATAAACAAAGTTTTTTTACTTCAATAAAACGAAAAATGGATGATTTCTATATGAAGAGATCAGAATCACAAAATCAGATACACTTCTTCATAATCGAAGTGGGAATAATATAAAATTTTTAATGGTTATTTTTCAATGGAATTCAAAGCTTGATCAACAATTATGACACTAATATTGTTCAAATCATAAGGATTAGAAAGTTGTCTCAAATATATTGCTAAAAGCATTTTTTGGCCATACTTCATTGAAATGGATTCCATCGATTATCATCAATAAGATGAGCTACTAATCACACTGTGAGCCATCGCAAACTGTCACTTCAAAAATGACTATCATTTTCAATGAAGTCTTTGTCGACCTCACAAATCATGTCCAAGAATGAGAAAGTTGTAAACCACAATAATTATCAGGTCGGCCAAAAATATGGTAAATTAGACACCTGCTTTTTGCAATTTCAATCTAACAATCACACAAGGAGGCAGGACCAGCACTGTGAATCAGAATCAGTGTTACACTGTGGGAAAATACTTGAAAAATTCTTAATAATGAGTTGGGAAGAAAATATTTTTGAAGGGATAGTTATCATCTTTCCTGACTACAGCAGTGATAAATTCCAGGCATATTTAATTCCATGTAGTTAATTTAGGCATAAAATATCAATTTGTTAACTCAATAGCTTTCCATTTGACAAAATTTTATTTATTTATCTGCATAGCTCCATTCATTGTGCATAGACCTGAATAAAATTTTCTTTCATAAACAATAATAATGTTCTCCATCAAATTACAAATGGAATCAAAATTCAGATTAAAAATTCCAATCTATGAATAAATGTACTCACTGCAATTTTCTTGCAATGGTGATATTCATGGCATTGGAGATAAGGAGTTTAATGACTTAATATCAAAAACTGCTAGAAAATTTGCATGTTAATTGTAAAAAGCTATACTCAGATAAGGATAAGTTTCTGGATTTTTTTGACTAGAAAAAACCTGAGTTTTTGCACAATTTTTTAATTTGAGTTGTTGTAAAGTTGTTATTAAAAGAAAAAGATTTTGTTTCTAATTTCAAAAGTATCAACCAAACAAGATCTTTGCTGCTCATTCGTATAGTTGTTGGATTTTATTTTTCGATCTGTCTCTCAACTATATCATAGCCATGCATGATATTTGGCTGCATAATGAAAAGTCATGATGCTTGACTTTATTCCATATGCATAAGTCCTGAAACATCAAGATTTTAGTTTTAAACCATGCTGTTAGACAGAAAAAGCTTTATGTACCTTAAATGAGCAAGATAATTTTTCCATACATCTATGCAAATCTTTTATTTTCCTTATTGGGAACATGTTACTTCAACATCAGCAATTTCATTTCCACCTCGAAAAGTACCTGATACAAACAAAATTTTCATCACTCCTTTGGCATTGGTGTTGATTTTTAGTTTGAACTATATCATAACTATCAAAAAAGGTCATGATTCAAAGCTGAAATTTATATCTGAAATACAGCAAAAAAATATCCCAATAAATCAACAATTTAAGGACACTAAGTTTAAAATCAGTGGTAACATGCGAAATGGAATAAAACACTCTTTCTTATCTTGAGATTATAGTAATTGAATGTTATACATTTGAGCATAAATGAAAATTGCATATTTAGGTTTATTTTATTCAAAAAAGATACATTGAGACATCATAGAATTCTTATTTTTGTCATTAAATTCAAATGAATTCTCATAAGAAACAATACTAATACTGAACTCTTTCACATATTTGTACAAACAAAGCTGTTAATGCTAATGGAATCTAGATTTATTGGCATCAGGTGTTTTTTAACGATAGGGAATCTAAAATATTGGAAAATCAAATTTCCTACTTTTCAATCAAAATGTTCCATAATACTTTGCCATTGATCGTAAGGCCATGGAAGCTTTCAATAACATTCACAACATTGGGGTATCTCTGCTAATGCATAGCATAGACAGCAACTTTTCAGATCTGTCATTATACATTTATTCAACTATCAACAAGCAGCAGAAATTGAATGACCTTGATTTCATATTAGAATATTGGGGAAGAACCTATGAGTTATAAAAAAGATTAGCGCATGCTGACCCTTCAGGCCTTGATAAGCATATCCACAGAGATGGAATTGTTCGATTTTTTTGATTCTCAACTTGACAATCTAGCATGGATAAATGTGCTGGTTTATATGGATTTACAAAATCATCAAATGTAGTGGAAGCAACCATCCTCAACTTTTATTTTCGAAACTCTATTATCTTTAAAATCTACTTTTCAGCTATAGAATACATTTCAAGAGAAACCATCATAATAAAACACATGTTACTAATTAATTATTCTTATTATGGATATAGCTAGAAATATAAAGAAATTCTAACAAACACTACAAACAAGTAAATAACATCAGTGATTGCACATTGAATCGAATAAAACTCTTTAGGCCAAGTATGATTTCCCTGAAATGATGAAATATATAATGCAATATCAATAGAGTGCATCAGCTATGATAGGAGCTTTTTCAATATTGAAAAATGATTAGTAACATTGGTCTGAACATTGTACAGTAAACTGACTTGACCTTGTTGTTAGAAGAGTATTCCCCAATGAAGCTGAGGTGGATATCCTTTATTAAAGGAATACAACAGGAATTCTTGATGTGCAGATTTATTACTTGATTTACAACCATAAAATAAAATGGCTTGCATTAAGATACAATGCTTTTGTTCTACAGATATTTATCTCTTACACTTATGTTACTGATTATGAATATCTGGTTTTAAGGAAAAGGTGCTAGTTTTAAGGAAAAGGAAAAATCATTAAAAAGACTAAGATGGAGAGGGATATGTAGAACTGGTGGTACAATATTCTCTGAATTGATCAAAAATAGAAGATATCAAGTTCTTAAATGAGCTAGCCAAAGGGCTTACAAGCTTCTTGGTTTGTAATTTTTATCCAATATACTTATCTCTTCCAATCCAGTCTTTTTGAGATTGTAAAGCTGAATGACACAAAAAATTCACTAAAAATAATGAAGCAGGTCCTTCATGGCCATTGAAACATGATAAAAACATTGTGTCACCAATTAAAAATGACTAGGTTCATCTTTGCTCAATATTTTAATGGGGTAATTTGTATGGTAACGTCAGCAATTCACTAACATTTTGTACTTGTGGTGATAGTTGGCTAAACACAGCCCAAATATTTTCGGCACTATAGGGCTCTTCTAAATTCTTCGACTTTCTCCTGTTTTTCAAACACTGACATTATTGAAAATTATAATTCAGACTTGCTCTTCCTGTTTGCTGTCTCTTCCATTGCCTTATAAGTTAGAGTATGGTAATTAAAACTAATTTTGGACATATATGACTTTATTTTTTTGCAATCGCCCCAAGGAAGTCCTGAAAGGTCAGAAAACAGGAATTAGTGTTGTTCTGTATATTGTAAATGACAAGAAATCCAAAATTCCTGAAGAGGTCAAATGAAGAAATTGGAAATAGTTTCTGAGCCAATCACATTATATATGCAGATAGTAGTGTCATTACAAGAGTACCATTCATTGGTACTCTGGTAAAGCCTCATAATCCCAAAATCAATTGATTTTTAAAACTCCTAGTTAACTTATGACAAGTGCCAACTAGTCATCACAGATGACATTACTAGAACTCCATTCATCCCATCCAAGGTCTGGCCCTCTATATCTCACCCCAAATTAAGGACAAAGGAGAATAGTCATGCCAAACAGGGCATCACAGTCGACATTACTAGGACTCCATTCATCCCATCTAAGGTCTGACCCCTATATCTCCTCCAGAGTTAAGGACAAATGGAGAATAGTTGAGCTAAATCCAACAACCCTCAAGTTTTCTGAAGACAATTGTTTTGATGACTTTCATGGATCTTTGACAAAAAGTCTGTGGACACCCTGGAAAATTGTTGCTGTGCATGTCAACTTGAGATCATATCCACTCAAATTGAGATGAAATTCTCTTCTATAAGTTCAACTATTATCGATGTGTTAATTCTTTTGTAGGAAAAATTAAAACACTCTTGCTGTTTGGTTCAGTCTAGTTTGAGTTGGTAGAATACAAAATTATTTTGTGGCATGCAAAAGCTGAACAAAAGAAGTTAAATCTGTTCAGGACAAAAAATTTACCTGTGGAAAATTCTTGCCAACCAAACTTATCCAATGCTGATTTCAGATGGCTTTATATAGCCATGAGGATTGACATAATCACCTGTTATTAATAAATCTCTTATCTAAACACATTACAATATCAGGAACTAGATCCTCCTCACACAAGTGAGTCAAAAATCAGCCAAATTATTCACTCCAATATCCCTGTCATCTTGATGTATCTGTATCCAATAAGCTTTGCCTTGATCCAATGTTGCATGGTAAATCCTATTTAATTTGGAATCAGTTTTGATTATTTTTAGTTTCTTATCATTCTTAAATTCAACAAGAATACCTTCATTACATAATCATGATCCTGAATGTTTTTCTCCCACGTTACTGCTTTGAGTTTGAGAATCTTTGCTTTATGATTGTAAATTATCAAGTCTTTTGAAGAATTTTCAGACTTTAATTGAGATGTCAAGTTTTCTGATAAAATTGATTAATCTTAGTAATTGACTGATTCTTCTGATGTTGCTTTCAATTTAGATGCTAATTTTTTGATCTCTCCATCTTTCTTGAAAGTTGAGTGCATAGATTTTGATTGTGAGGCAGATGGTTTAGGCATGGAATGGGTTATATTGATGTCTTAAAAAAGAAAGATTAACTGAGAGAGTTCATAAAATATTACATTTCTGGAAACACAGCAGAAATTCATCTCCAGATCTCAATATTGTGAAATGGACATATCACTGCTGTCGAGTTTTCGGAAGCAGAAAAATTTTTATCATTCCAGAATTTATCTCAACTTGATCCGGAGAATATATAAACAGCTAAATTTCTGAAGAAAATAAATTTGTCAGATGATTTTCCATTATTTTCATCAAAACTTGCTAATTTTTTACAGCTTTCAAATGCAATATTTTTTCTATATCAGGAGTTATCTCAACTTCTGTAAATGCCAAATTCAGCTTCTTGAATACTCTTGAATCTGCATAAAAATTAAAACACAATTTCTGAGAGGATACATTATTGTTGTGATAAGTAAAAAATCGACCCTACCTAAAAATCACATTTTTCGTGCACCTTGATGCACATCTGAAAATCAAAAGTCGCGTAGCTACAGTAAGACAAAGGTTGAAGATTTTCGATTTTTGACCTACACTTCTTTCAATTTTTGAAAGTTCATGTTCTGAGAAAAAATTCATCCAATGTTAGGCCAATGGATGGGCCACAATTTACTGTAGGATAAATTAGTGTAAACAGTGGTCAAATTTTTAGAGCAAAAATGTTGTTTTTTCCACATCACCATATATACTGCTAAAGCTCAGAAGGACCCAAAACTTCCCAATACAATATAAAGCTTACGATGTCTTCTACATGCTGACAAAAATTCATGTACTGTGAGTGGGTTGCACAACATGAAGTTTGAACAATATCTTATAATTGCATTTTCTGGAAGTTCTGATCTCCACAGTGGAACTACTAGAGCTTGATAAATTTAAAAAAAAATGAGACAGAAGAACAAGATAGTGAATATCAAAATAATTCCCGAACTCTTTTGCCTATTTATCCAATTCAAGATATACCAGCCTAGGAATATTGTAATTCATTACTGACTGTGGAACTGATACAGAATACAATGCTCTATGATGTGGTAAGAAAATGTTTTCAGAATTATAGGAAGTTTTTTTTAGGAAGTTTTAAAATGTCAAATATCAGACTGTAAAAATAGTGAAAATGCGGGTTTTTCCCTACAATTAGAACTATATGTTCTGCTATAGCCGAAAGCAACCAAAAAATTTACAGTGGATGTATTACTATGTCTGCTAGTTGCATTTAATAAATTGTCAAAGTTCGTGCACTACTGGGGCATGAAATCTGCAAAAAACTACTATAGTTGATCAATTTTCCATCAACAGAGGCAATAAAAAATTTGGAGTTGTCTTCTTTGAGAATAAAAAAGAACTCATGCATGTGAAAAATCATGTCAATGTGAAAATTTGGGTCCTGTATCAAATGTTTATTATGTCCACTGAATGAAATTTTCTGGACAGGACGTCATTTAGAGAAATCCTTCTTACAATATTTGATATAACAGCAAAAAAATTGTTCTAGATTATTGGATCACACTAAATTATTTGTCTAAAGTGAGTGTGACGTCTGATTTCCATTGAGTATTCATTTGTTGTTCATCTTTTTTCCATTTCGATTTACTCCTGATTTCACAATTGCCTACTTAATATGTTATTTCCACTCTTAATAGGCTTATTGCTCAACTTGTGATTGCTTTTGAGCAAAATTGTTACAAATGAATTGGATATACAGAATTCAGAGAAGCCTGAGGAATTCGATTCATTAAATTGAAGTTAGTCCATTTCTCTTCCAACAAATCGTATAGTGCTGATGGTTTGGGACCACCCTTGAAGAATTATTATCTAGTGCTTCACCCATCAAATCATTCCCACACAATGTTACAGTCCTCATGTACAGCAATCTTTCATCATATTCTATTGTAAACAATGCATTTTTCCTTATTGGTGACAGGAAGATCTACCAAGAACCACATGTTATCACAAATCCCTACATGTATGACAGCAGCCACCCTGATGAGGACTTTGTAAATGGAAATGTGCATCCCTGCAGTACTCCTTCTTCAAACCAAGAATCATCAGTTGATGAAGAACTTGTCTGAAATTCGTAATAATCGTCCCAATCCAGAGGTATGTTTTCCTACTTTTGGATGACAAGTTTTTTTGTGCCTGTCACGATTACATGCACCAAGCACACAAATATTACCAAGTCTGACATTGTATGTCCGCTAAAATAGCTGGCCCAGCCAAAAAGCAAACTGTATGTCGGGTGTATGTCCCTTACATGTTGGGCTTATGTTCCATCCGTTCACACGTGACGATTTTACTTAACATTATATGTTGCGACATGTATGTCCGGTATATGTTGCGCGAAATGTCACCATGTGAACCGGCCTTCAGAATTGACAAAGTACTCATATTAAGCAAAGATCAAGGGAATAATTCTTTACATACTCTGATTCATAAAAAAGTTTCTGACCGATAGTCAGGGAAATGATAATAATAATTTGTCAAAAATAGTCAATCATATGACAGACAGTGGACCTTTTACTTCAGATGAATACAAGAATGTTGAACAGCTACTGACAAAACAAGGCCAAACAATACATTTTGATGAAGATTTAAATGATGAATAGAAGCTAATTTTTTTCAAACAACTGAAAAAAAAGTACAAAATTAAGAGGAAAATCAAGGAACAAATTTTGAAATAAAAATGTACATTAGGAAAAATATTTATAAGAAACAAAAACATTAGAATATAATTAATTCTCTTCGATCAAAAGGAAACTAGTTTCAAGGGAAAAAAAGTTTTTTTGTCATATCTGGTTTTCTGTTGACTTTAATCCAATTTTCCAATCTGATTGATAATCTGATCCAATTGATTCCAGCATGTCAAAATCTAGAGGAGCCTGAACAACTTTAAAAAAATTACTTTCACAATTAGGACAAAATTAGAAATGACCGAATGCAAATTCATTTTTTAAAAATAGATCTTAAAAATAGAATCAGAAGATTTTACTACAAATATGATGACTACAATAAACCTTGAAATACAAAAGCACGTTGATTACTGTACAAATATACAGAAAATTTTGAGGACTATTGTACAAATCGCTCCCAAAATTATGAATGCTAACTTTTATTCACTTTTTTTCTCTTGTCTGATGATGATGCCTGAAAAAAAACATGTTCTCGAAAAGGATTTCTAAATGAAAGGAATCTTGGTTTTTGATTACTAAAACTCAACATCACCAACTCAGTAGTGGAAAGCTATGTTGAATGGGGATTTCAAATCAACCAGGGATTTAAAACTGACTAAAAACCAAGCTGAACAAGCTCCTTGTGTGATGTACAACCAGCAGATGTGTGTCTGGGTGGGAAGATTAGAAATACATCTCCCATGAGTTACATAAAAGGTCCTTTCTAAAGGCCCCATCATACTACACAGCAAGGTATCACATGATGCAGCATGGTGCCAGTTGTTCTATTCATACTGAAAAGCTGCACCTGCTGGTACTGCCTGGAAAGTATGAATAGATTTTTCTAGCTTACTGCTTTCAAAGTTTGCAGTACTGCTTTCAAAGTTCAACTGGAAAGAAATTTTCGAACAACTTATGTGTTATAAAGCTGCAGACGTGGAAAATAGCTGAAGGAAATGCTGCAACTAACAAAGTTTGTATGCTGCAACTAACAAATGCTGCAACTAACAAAGTTTGTATGTAAGTAATTATAACAAATTGACATCTGTAAAATATGAATTAGCAAAGAGCGATGTAAGTGACCTATGAAAAGGGAAAACAGTTTGTCTGTATTACCAGCTTTTGCATGCAAAGAAAAGCATTAGTGAAAAATTCAATGCTCCACTTATCTGACAAATTTCGAAAAATCTGTCAGCCTCGTCATCTTGTCAGCAGGTGGATGACAAAAAGATGTGAGAAAATAAAATATAAAATCCGAAGAAATGGGAATGAAAAATAGTTGAATTATCCAGTGAAAGAATACCCACTCAAAATTGTAAACCCAAAGCAAAATTGAACTTATTAAAAAGAATATATCTGAATAAATTATATAATACTTGAGTAAATATTAGAAGGAAAAGCACAATATAAACTTCTAAAAACGAGAAAACTGCCACAGATTTTCAAGGAAAGTAAATTTTCTGAATGTGTTGGTTACAGTTCTTTTGACAACTGTCAGTCTATACTTTTGGGAAAATTTGGAGGGCACAGTTTGAATTACAGCTTCGATCAGTTGCTCTTCCTGCTGCTCTTCTTCCAACAATTCAGTTGCATACACATTTAGCCTCCCATCTTCCAATTCACTTTCAGCAGGCAGTCCCATTGCATCACTTAAATTTTCATTTTTAGACGTTTGGACTTTGTGGTCTGAAATTATCAGAATATCAACTAAACTTACTCCAGATTGCTTTTCATCATCACCTGCTCAATCAGCGCTGATCAATCACAACCTCTATCTCCATGGTTGATCCCTGCTAATTCCCCTCTTTGCCACTTTGCCGAAACCAGCAGGTGTGAGAATGGCATCAACTCCCCTAATTTGATTGGAGTCTTCTTCAGATCACATAGGTTCAGCTTTGCCATCCCCTCTTGCTAAACTTTTCTCTCCTGTACTAATCACCTGCTTGGTAGCCTGTCTGAGAAGGAGCACAGAGATAGCCTTGCGAGACACTCCTGACGAGCTTAACCTCCACTTATTACTCTGATTAACTATTTAAAAATTAAAATATTAATCTCTCCATCAACCAAAAATAGCCATTGTTCGGCCACAGGTGCGGCATTCCAAACTGGACATCATCATGTCATCAGTCACATTGTACATAAGGGTACACTCATTTTGCATACCCATTTCTGAATTTCTGCGCCTGTACGCTTCTAAAAATAACTTTTTTAAATTTGAAACCCCCTTTATAGCTGTGAAAAGTAGATAAATTCAAAAACATATGCAGTTGATTTCCATTCCAATATAATATACTTTCCTTCCAATAAAACTGGAAAATTTTTTGAAAATATGAGAGCAAGGGCAGGACACTACTTTTGAAACAATTTGAATTATTTAGAGGCATTTACCAAGTATGTGTAGAATGGAAAATTTTCGAAACTTGGTCACTCACTTCAAAAGCTCTTCCCCCATTTCCCCAAAAACACAAACTTACTTATATGCCAAAAAATATTTTTTTGGCAGAAGAAGACTTAAGTCCTTCAGTGGTTCACCAAGTGAATTTTTACTTCTAAGATTTATTTGAAACTTACTAAATTCAAGTGCACACTAGTACATACTTGGAAGTAAATATGGCATAAAACTGTTCTTTCGGTTCTGCTGGCAGTACATATTTATTAATATAACAATATATATAAATAAGTAAACAATTCAAATAAATGGATGAAATATAATGCAGTAATGAACTGAACTGAACTGGGCTGATGATACTGAATGGAAGATTAGCTGGACTGAACGAGTTGAACTGAACAGAGGATATGGGTTACAGGCTCTTATATACAGCTTTTCATGCTAGATCAATCTAATTAACATCCGCTGTTTTTTTTTGTTTTTATTCATTTCACACCATATTGTGTGCTCTAGCAGGAGCAAAGGTTACTCTATTTTTATGTAGGAGGTCTGGGTGATTATTCCCTCTTCTGATCAATCTGCTTTCTTTTCTGGTAGTTCATCTTGTTTTAGGAGGCCTGTGTTTCAGATTCGCCATAACTTCCATTTATTCCATACAAAATATGTTTTTGAACCCTTAGAGGATTCCATATGGTCGAAACCTTCTGATATTTACTTTGTACACTGTTTTTGTTTTTCACCAAACAAAATGTCAACCTTCATTTTGTTCATAATTTATCTTTCTAGATTAGGTTCACATGATTGATAATATTTTAACTTTTGTTCCATAGGTGCAAAATTTAAGTGAAGGGATAAAAACTAAGATAATAATAAAATAACTATAGTAGGAGTTGACTCAAATTGCGAAATTTAAAACTCACATCGCGAAATTTAAAACGAAAATTAATTTCTCACAAACACTACTAAAATTTATGTTTGAATTTTCATTTTTGCTTGACATCATCGGGGTAATTGCTTTAGTGATATAGTGGGAACCTATTGATTCTGCTGCGAGATTTTGATGCTGGCAAGATTGTACTTATGATAATCTCTAAGCCAAGCAAATGATTATGAATTTCAATATTTATCTTTTTCACCAGATCCAGCATCTATAAATATAGAAATGCATTGAAAGAACTAATCTGATTTATTTCCAAGTATGATGAATTTGATTAGCTGGACTCAATTTGAATAACTTTTTTTCTCTTGCTGAGAACAAAATAATTTTATTTAACTGTGTTCAAAGGCTGTAATTGTGGAAGCTTATATTTCCATGTTGTAAGGACCATTTTCACTGGTGATGTTATGAGTTCCACTGAATAGGATCGAGCATTTCAAGGAAATTTTGCGATACAAGCAGTGACACATCATATTTATTCTAATTTTGCATCAGGCATGGAAGAAACATGACAATCATCAGATCAAATGTTTTCAACAATAGAATTGCTGAGTAGCATGTAAGGCGAAAAATTTTCACTTCTCATCATTGAACCTATGTTACCAGCAGCATTGAAACCACCAAAACATTTACACCCTGTTCATGAAAAGTTAGAATCATCAATCTACAACATCTGTGTTTCATTAACAACTCTGTTCTTTTAGATTTAGTTCTTCCCAGTGGGTGAATATTTCTTTAAATAAGGTGAAATTGGGACTTTTTCTACAGCCAACTAAAAGATGACTGCTCTAACACTGGGGCATTTATTTATAAAGCACACCTGTAAAATTGCTAGTGCTGCACTCTCTGTATTTTCACAGATGCTATGTGTTTGTAATTGATTTTTTCATATTTAGAATTCATCTGTTATTATGTTTACTCATTGCATGTCCCCACTATAATTCCATATTTGTCATCAAGATCCACATAAAGAACAATGAAAACGTAGGTATTTTTGTATTAAGAAGGCAATTCATTAGTTATGGAAAAAGGTTTATTTCTGATCCTCCATAATTTACAGTCCATGAAGAAATGATTGAATCAATACGTCAACCATGCACAATTGCATTTTTTCTTAGCACTTGTTACAATGTACTTTCGAGGGGTAAATAAAATTATTGTAAAGTCAGGTTTCTTCAAATAGTCTTTCAATCCGGAAAAAATTTCAAGCTCATAATATATTTCACACAGCAAGGTTGTGTAAACAAGAGACAAAATCATAGGAAATTTTGTGAAATCAGACCCAACCAAGTTATGAGTTTGATTTTTTTCAAGACTGCACCCTAAGATTTTATTAGTCAATTGAAAGCAATGGTTCAGCTATGATTGTGGTAACAGCTAATGTTTTATCCAAGTGAGTGATGATTCTGTGAAAGAAAGTACATAATAATAATGATGAGCAAAATTTAACATATACTTTCAGATTAAAAAAGCTGCAGATAATTTATGCTTAGCAGGAGCTGTGGTGGTTGCTAAAGCAGGTTGTGATGATCATCCACACCAGAATACAATTAGAAAGGGTGATGAGCATCCTTGCTCTCTACAGTTACGAATGGCCAAAAAGTTCATAGTAGATAGTGGCCTAGGAAACTTTATGGAGAAGTGTGAACTAAATCAAGTAAAGAAGATCCAGGCATTTTTTAATGCCTTACAATGAAATAAAATTTTTTTCAGGGGATCAGTTCAACTGTTTGATCTATCAAGGTGAGCTTGCCGATAAAGTCTTGGATTTATGCTTACTTGACAAACATTTTGATGCAATTACCAAAATGCCTGCATTTATGGAATGATTACATTTTTGCAAAAAATGTAACAAGAGTTACTGCAATAAAGATCATCAGGGCCGCAAAATGGGTGCCCTGGCTCTCATTCCCTGACACACTGCGAGATGGAATCATGGGTCAAATGCGAAGATTGCAATAGGCAGAAATCCAGCTTTTGTTAATAGATCTACATGCTTCTCCTCTTAAGGTGATTACCTAGCAGACTTTGTTATGATTTGCATAAAGTCTATAGGGAAAGAATAACCACAAACGGAATAGTACGAAAGACCAATTCTACCGGCACATTAAAGCCTTATTTAACATGCAATGCATGGGTTGATTCATCACACATAAAATTCCATAGGTGCAATCATTTTTTTGTTCAATGTCTAATGAAAATGTTGAAAAGGAGGGACATGATTGTTACATTAAGGTATAGAAAGGAAGATTTTCAGATAGTTGAAACTAATATTGTGCATTCCAGGTAATGAGTGGTGCACCCAATCATAAACTTTGGCCAATTTTTTTTTTTTTTTGACTTGGAAACTCATCAGGATCAGACAGTAGATAATAGTGAACGATTCAAACATGTTCCCAACTGTTGTATTGCATACCATTTGTGTGATACATGTGGAAACAACTCTTTGGGTGTCTGTACTGTTTGTTGTGAGAGCAGACACGTTTTTATAGGGGAAACATGTTTGGACAACTTTGGTGCCTGGTTGCTTTCACCACAAGATTGAGGCTTTCACCACAAGATTGAGCAATTGCATACAATTTTAAGGGCTTCAATAGCCAATTTTTGCTGGATTATCTCCATAAGCAGCTAACTGTAGTGCCAAAAAATGTATACAAAGGTTATTTACATAAAAAATGTCTGGTTCAATTTTTAAGAATAAATCAGTGAAGCATGTGCCATTGACTCTAGATAAGCAGGCATATAATTTCATCAATATAATATATATTATATTCATCTGTTATATGTATGCATCTACAAAGACAAATTCTGAGGGGCATCCCTGCCTATGACAGGTATATAGGTTTATATGATTACTCAACCAACTTTTGATAATCACTTTCTGAAGGAAAAAATTGTTTCATTTGTTTGAAAACATCTATGGGTTGACTGGACAAGTTGAATTTCCAGAAGACTTTATATTCAATTTGTTGCATTTTTTCGGCATATTTTTTCTTTTTTGAATTTCGTTAGTAGTTTTCGCAGAGAGTAACATCTAATTTCATGTCTCTTTCATGCCTTAATGTAAAACCATACTCATATGTTATTAACATCTTCATCACAACCACAGCTTGCTTACAAAAGAAGTTGATGCTACAAGCCTTCTGATAATATGACTTACTGCATCAGTCACTTTTCCATGCATATATCTGTTTTCATTTTTGCCTTCTTTTCCATCAATCTCAGGAGGCCAATTCAGCAATCTTTGCACCACACATTCCAATTCATTATCAGGCATGACCAAACTGTTGTTTTTTTTCAAATGAGCCTCAGCTGAATGCAAAATTCTCAGGCATATGAAAATATGTGCATAGGCCAATTGTTGTTTCCATTCCCAGTCGACTGTAGTCAAGAAAGTCAACTAAATTTTTACTTTGCAGGGAATTCAGGATTCACTGTTCTGATTAATTATCCATGCCTACTCTTATTTGCAGGCCTCAATGGTTCCATTCCACCAGGAATTGTCGACACCCAAATAGAAGATTTGACAAAATTTGTGCCTTGATTCATAGTTTTTTAGAAATCGTGGGTGTGATTTGAAGAATAGCATGTTTGAAAAAAACTAGGAGAACATTTTTATTTTTTGGATAGATGTGTCAGTGTTCTGTTCATTTGTATTATTGTGTCTGGTTCACACTCATCTTATTACAGTATACACATTTGACTATAGTGGTATATTGGAAGGAGACTAAGGGGTTGGGGCTCCAGCTTAAGGGTCGTTTATACTTGTCTTTTCTGACATTATGGAATGGTTAAACATTACCCAACAAAGGGAAATATTCATTCTGTTCAGTTTGGTTGGAGGATATTGTCAGTCATTTTTCAAGTAATTGCATTTATCCTTTTTGACTGGAAGCAGATTTTTAAACTGAATGCTTAAAGCTGTTGGGGATCCCTTCTGCCGAAAAAGGTAAGTATAAATGACCCTTTAGGCCTGGGCGTATTTTTCCTTAGGCATGGACATTATTTAGGCTTGCACCCTAAGCATAAGTCAAGGCGTACACTAATGGCTAAGCCTAAGCCTAAGAATAAGACTAAGTCAGCATTGCTGTAAGAGGTATACTGCCCAACAAGTAGGGAAGGGGGGTAAGCATAATACCTAAATTTGTTAGGTGGGATAGCCAGGTCCTCAAAATTTTTTGGGAGTCCCCAGCCCTGTTTTGTTTCTACAAATGTGGAAAGAGGTCACATTTTGTTCCACATGTGAGAAATTTGTTGATGACAAGTTTTCATCTTACAATCCTCGTTTTTCCACTTGAAAATGCTTAAAAACGTTTTTGAAGTATTCTGATAATCATTCTGAACATATATCTCAAAAATTAAATTTAAATTTTGTGTTCATGAGTCATAATTTCTAGGAATTTATCTTTTGAAAAATTTTGAAACCATAATTTGTTCCTAACCTTTGATAAATTTTATTGAAAAGCTATGAGTCAGAAGTGTAGAAATGTTCTGAAAATACTTCCATGAAGCTTTTGAATTCAATTTACATTAAGAACGGAAGAAATGCTTTAAAAGGTTAGGAAAGTTGATGTTTTGATCTTTACCAAAAGATCTATGAAGGAAAAAATGTGGATCTTCATTAAAAATAAAGATATAATATTCAAGATTGCCAATTAAACATGAAGCAATATGTTTAAGATGATGAAAACTACTAAATATAAAATGGTAAGTGAAGGTAGACAAGCTAGAAGCTGTGCCTGAGTTTGGTAATAAATAATGATTATTATAGCTATGACCAGCATGAAGTGCCGGAAAATTTTGAGATTTGGACTTCCTAAAAGGCACCAGAATCCATCTTTTCAATATGAAAACCCCTAAGTTTTCTTCCACATTTCTGGAAAGACCTTAAAATTTTTTTCCAAATTCCAGATTTTTTCCTGCATTATAGTGCAAAGGTGGAAAAAACAGTGGTCCACAACAATTTCGGAAATCTCGGGAATTTTTGCCAGAAAGAGAAAAAAAGCTACTTTTTGCTCAATTGTTAATGTTGGGTTGAGGCTTCCACAGCCGCCCCAATTACAGATATTCTGGCCATGCTGTGTACCAGTGTTCAGGACAATTTCATTATTTACTTGTTGCCCAAATATGGTTCATGCGAGCTTATTACCGTTATTCATATTGACATTTGGTTGGTCTAATGCATCTGTATTCTGTAATATTCTATATTATTCAGGGCAGGAAAAATCCCAGTTATCAAAGTTATGACTTTTGGGCTTTTCCCAGGATTTTTTGAGTTTGTGAAAATAATGCTGAATTGTGATGTTGTTGATTCGCTGTTCCTGAACAGAATATGTAAGGATAGCATGTTTTTCTCCAGCATTTTTGTGCTCAAGGGATTCGGATCAGCTTAAAAGATTTGATAAATATGGAAAATGTGAATGTGTATTCTGTGGAAATTCGAATTGTGAATGTTATGCATTTCACTGGTATATTAATCAGAATAAATGATTAGCAGTAACTCAATTCAGAATTACATGAACTTTAAGAAGTATTACATCATTTTGACTGCAAATGCCATGATTACAACTGGAAACTCTGGATTTAGAACCCAAAAAAACATTGTATGACGAGAAAATGTAGAAATATATGTGCTTTGTCCAAGAATCTTCTAGAGAACTTTCTGCAGACCTGTCCAAAAATCAAAAATCAAGGCAATAATATGTTTGATATTATTCCCCTGTGACCATAAAATCCTCAGGGCCCGAATTTTTCTGAAAACCAAGGCTGTTATGGTACAGAATAACATTATCCGATGACCCTGAGCAGAATGCAAGGAGCAAGTTGGAGCACTTTTTAGCAAATGACTGTAAAAATGTGGAATTCACTATTGATACCAAATATTATCTTTATTTGCTGTTTTTCCGGCATTTTTCCTGAATAATCTGGTGTTCCAGACTACAAAAACGTATTTTCTATTCAATTTTCTTGGATAGCTTGCGATAGTGCTGAATTGACAATATGTGACCTTATTTTGGCTAGAATAATGCCATGTTTCCCTGAACTGTTCAATTCTTGACATTCAAAGCATGAGGATATCATTGCTTTTTGTTTCCTGACAAAAATTCTCCACTCAGATGAAGAAATCAAAACAAGGGGTTTTTGGCAGTTGATATCATTTTTGAGTTTTTAAGGTTCGAGGACTGCTAATAAATGAGCTAATGAATTAATGAATGAGTTTTTAATTTTGTTAGTCATGAGAAGAATTATGTATAACATAGGCTATAGGCACTCTTCTGTAAAAGTGTTGGGAATGTACTTAAGGTAGCAGTAATCCCACATGCAAAATTGGTGAATGGGCAAAGTCATCATTCCACCAAAAAGAAGGATGTTTATTTTTCTGCCACTTTTGGTGTGTTGTGGGTGAGTTGCATCCCTTATTTTATATTTGTTCTTCTACGTCCAGTGAATTGGAACCCTGACAGCTCAACACACATTTATATAATAATTTTATATTATTATTGATATTTTATTATTATTAATTACTTGCGCATTAAGCAGAGGGGGAGCCGATTTACATGGGAGCCACTGCCGGGGAGAAGCCCCAGCTTTTCTGGACCTCATTATAGTAAGTTCTCTGTGTTTGTTTGAACCTTTAGGAGGCATCTGGGGAGACCCTGAGTGCCCTTCGATTGCAAGCATTAGAGTTTCCAGTTACTAACTATTAACTGAAGGTTGTGTTTATTTCTGCTTAAGAACACTGTATATAGTTGATTGCTAATAGGAAGCTCCCTTGAGTGACCTATAGTAATCAGTTGGATACAAGCTGATAGTATCTTAAGTCATGTTGCTGATGTCTTTTGACCTAAGTAGAGGGATAAACATAACAAAGGTGACGAGCTGTCTCTTATTACAAAATGTTTGATAAACTTCCAGGAATGCCAGAAACTCATTTATCTTCCATTCACTAGGATTTTTTCAGTGACAAATAATACATGCTAAATTGTTAACATGAAATTTATGGACAATTTTTCCTAGATTATTTAAATTATGGTGGCTCTCCTGCCAAAGGTTGATACTATGCAGTTGCGATCCAGGTAGATTTAGCCCACTAGGGTAGTAGGCTAAGTTTTTGGGCTAAAAGTCAACGAATTTGAACCGAATTTTCAACCTTATACTACTCATGAATACCAATTTTCCCACATTTCAATCTTATAAACTGAAGCATTCACCTGTTATGAATATGGCTGAAGAATGACTATACAAAAAATGTCATTCAGACAGATTTGCTACTCATTGCCAGTGTACCAAACGAATTTATGTAAGGTAATGCAAAGCAGGTTCATAATTGGTAAAAATGTTGATAGTGCTCTAGTAGCAAACACCATAATAAGTGACAGTTGAGCGAGGTCTGCAATTGATGGTGTAATATGAGAGTTCAAATGGTCGCAAGAGTTAGTAATTGTCCATGTTGATGGGTTTTCCATCCAAGACTTTAATATCATGTATTTCATATGTTGTTGATCAAAATTTGGAAACTACATACATTATCCAAAAATTAAAGCTTTCTCACATTCTGATGAACTGAAAACTCTACTGGGAGTGGAATCTGGGTGGTCAGCTAGGATACTGCCTAGGGCCAACATATTGTCTTCCCAGGTCAAGTGCACTGCTCAATGCATGCATGGCCGCCTACCATCTGACATCTGACACTCCATAAGATTTGTCATTTAATACTGCTATTATGACTAGCTTATTGAGCTTATCCTATGGGACCTTTTGAAATATCAATGCTCTTGCAGAAAGTGCCAATTTTCAGTCAAGAAAAGGATCAAAGTGGTAACCTTTTCAGTCTATTGCACCATGAATGACTTTTATTCCACTTGGAATATTTTTGAACCATTTGTGTTGCAGCTGTGATGGACAATAATGAAGTTTTTACCCTAAAATATTAAGGTTTTCCGGCCATATCATATTTTCGTTGTGAGCCCAGATGGTTCAATTCGAGCGAATTATTTATTGAATTGATCGTCTTTAATTATTTGTCAAATGAGCAAAATTAGCGATGGGAAAAATATTGATGGAGACGATAATGCTCCAAACATGGATGAAATTATGATCACTACGGATCAATCGACACCTTTAAACAAATATGAAATCAAAAGTAATAAAATGGCATTTTTATTGATAAATGATACAATATTTCGAAAAAAGACTGTGGTCAATATTTGTATTGAATTGGAATCGTAGAATAATGAAAATTCATTACCAGAAAAATTTGAATAATAATACATTGAAACTATATTATGATTCGAAGGAAAAACGGGATTCGGCTGTTGCGTCAAAATATAATATTTTTAGTTTGAAAGTTGACGTTTTTAAACCACGGCCATTGCAAATTGTACAAATTTTGAATTTGGGACATTTATATGGGAATAATATTCCAAATTACGTAACTCATGAGGAAGTTGAAAAATGGCTCATCAATCAATATCAAGGTTTGAAAATTTCAGATGACAATATTACACAGTTTGCGTCTATTAAAGGATGCACAAAAATTAAAAGCGGAATACGATTAATTAAAATAATAATACCACCATAATTACAACTACCCCGAGTTGTTTGGTTTAAGGCTTCCTCAATGACAAAACCAATTAAACCTCAGTTATGGTTCAAAGGGATGGATATTTACTGTAAAAAATGCATGCAACCTGGACATATTAAAAAAGACTGTTCCATTAAATTCGACGATTTACCAAAACCACCAATTATAACAAAAACTTATGCTACTGTTACATCATCATCTAATCCTTATCCAACTTACTCCGAATGCTCAACAACATCAACTGTGGAATCGAATAATGAATTAGACACAAGAGATAATAATACTATAACAAGAGAAACTGAAAAAAATGATAATTCTAATAATATGCCAAATTTAATGAGTATAAGCGCAATGAAAATTTTTAATGGTGATTATGAGCTTTTTTATACGTATAAATGTATTTTGTCCAATCATTATAATGCAACGTTTACTGTAAAAAAAATTGAGTATAAATCAACCGAACATTTTTTGTTTGCACAGAAAGCGCAACAAATGGGACGAACTGACATGGGAAAGGAGATCATAAATTCAACAACACCGGTAATAGCAAAACGTATAGGCAAACAAATAGAATGGCATAACGAGTTGCCTTGGCATATTTTCACTGAAAAAACGTTATACGACGCCAATTGGGAAAAGTATGCTCAAAATAAAAATCTACGGCGTGCTTTATTCAATACGATGGATTACGAATTAGTGGAAACCAAACTATCCGACTCATTTTGGGGAATTGGAATTTTAATGGATGACAAGCGAATTAAAAACAAGGGAAATTGGGGCCAAAATCGATTTGGCAATATTTTGACGCAAGTTCAAAATGCAATGCATTACGACTTCCATTTCAAAAATGAAGCCGAAAATACGAACTGATTATTGAATGCCCATAGTAAGAGGTCTTGTGATGTATTGTCGCCTGAAAATGTAGGATCTAAACAGCACAAAATATAAAATGAATTTTTTGGTTTAGTTAGAAAACCCTGCATTTCATACTTTGGCATAGCCCTTCTATGTAACATCCTACTATGCAAAGTAATGTTTTAAAGGTAGCAACTTTAAACAGTGCAGGGTTGACAAAAAAGGAGCTGAAAATTAGTCAGATTTTTCAAAAAACTAAAAATCTTGATCTTTTGTCTATTCAAGAAACCCATTTTACAAATAAAAGAGATATTTTTTTGTGTGAATCCATATTTAGCTAACAATTTTTACTCAAATTTTCAAATTCACTGAGCATGCATACTGCAGGCATAGCCTTGTTAGTTAATCATAGTTCATGATTAAGATTAGGAAGAAAAATATTTGAAATACAGGGAAGAGCAATGGCTTTTTTGGCAGAGATAGAAAAGAAAGAATTTTACATTTTAACTAATTACACACCTGCAAAGGAGTCAATGAGAAAAGAATTTTATGATAAACTTTACAAGAAAATTTGTGAAAACTTCAGGCATCATGATGAAGTGATAGTGTTAGAAGATTTTAATTTTACTGAAAATGGTGTACTTGATAGTGATTCCCAAAGAATACGAGAGAGTGAAACAGGGAAGCTTAATTTTGGATTAATAAAGTCTAAGCTGAGTCTATTTGATGTTTTTCGTGAAAGATACCCAAAATTAAAACTTTTCTCACATGTTTCAAATGCACATAAGGCTTATTCAAGAATTGATAGAATTTATAGTTCAAGAATTGATAGAATTTATAGTTCTTCAAACTTTTTACTGTTAATTTTAAGTTAGACTTTCTTTCTATAAAAATTGGTCGATCGTATTGGAAAATAGACACATGTTTCTTGAGTACAAAAGATTCTCAGATTAAAATTGAGGTAGAAAAAATTTTTTACACCAACTTTGAAAAACTAGCAAATTTAACTAGTGTAAATCTAGTCAAAGGATGGGAAAGTTTCAAGTTGGATATAAAAGAGGAGTTTATAGGATTGAAAAAGAAAATAGTCAAAATACCAACAAAAACAAGGGAAAATGCAGAAAAAAGCATGCAGAAACTACAAGAAAAAGTCAAACAAAATCCACAAGACATAAGTCTGAGGGAAGAATATAAGGAAAGAAAAAACGAATATAAAGTCATAGTTAAAGAAGAAATTAAATAAAAGTTGATAAAAACTCATTATAGTGATATTTTAGTGGATCGTTGCTCTCTGGCTACAGCCAAAATGATGCAAAAAAAGTCTGCAGAAAATAGAATAATAACATCAGTAAAATGTGAAGATTGAAGATTAATTGAGGACCAACTTGAAGTTTTAGAAGAATACAGAAAACATTATGAAAAATTATTCAAATCTAACAAGGTAGACAAACAACAAAAAAATTTGTTTTTGGAAAAAGGCTCTACTTCTGAATTGAATACAGAGGAAAATGAGAGGTTAAATGAAGAGATATCAGAACAAGAAATTAGGGATGCTATTTTTTCATTGAAAAAAGGAAAAGCCCCTGGGGGTGATTGAATTCCATCAGAATTTTATCAAAAATTTGTTGATCTTTTAGTCCCTTCAAAAAAATGTTGACAGCAATGTATGGTTCAAAAACATTGGGCAGTTCTATGTACCAAGGTGTTATTTCACAGATCTATAAGGGGGAAAAGATAAATCAGAAAGGACTAGTTGGAGACCAATAACAATGTTAAATGTAGACTACAAAATATTAGCAAAAACTCTAGTAAATAGACTAAAAAGAATAATGCCAAAAATTGTACATGAAGATCAAACGTGTGCTGTTAAGGAAAGAGATATTAGAGACGGACTACTAAGAATTTATAATGTAATAAATTATTTTAATGAAACAAAAAAATCAGGAATAATAGTATCACTAGATCATATGTCTGCCTTTGACATAATTGAATGGGAATATGTTTTTGATACACTAAAATATTTTAATATTAGTGAAAAATATATAAATTGGATTAGAATAATTTACAAAAATGGATATGCAAATTCAGCCTTAATAATGAACGGCTATGAAACTTTCCCATTCAAAGTGACCCGAGGCATAAGACAAGGTTGCCCTTTGTCTCCTCTCTTGTATGTCCTAGTCTCAGAAACACTTTGTAATTATTTAAGGCAGGAAATATCAGTCAAAGGACTACACCTATTAGGAAAGGAATATAAGGTAAACTGTTATGCAGATGATACAAACTTTTTTGTTGAGGATTTAAAATCAATTAGCACAATTTTTAAGGTATATGATAGGTTTCAAAAAGCTAGTGGTGCAACTCTAAAGAAGGAAAAAACTAGAATACTTTGTATAGGAGACAGTGAAAAACAAGTTAAGGAAAGTGATTTTGGAGAATATGTTTGTGAAAAATTGAAAATTTATGGAATTTATTTTGATAAACAAGGAACAGACTGTGAGGAGAACTTAAAGCTTCTAACGGAAGAGATCAACAGATTCAAGGGTAATTTAGCGTCAAGTAAAACATCCTACTATGCAAGAGCTAAAATAATTGACACATATTTTTTATCAAAATTGTGGTATTCTTCCTTTTTTGCAAAATTAGTTCAGATTTTTTAAAAATGATAGAAAAATTCACTGCAAATTTCATTTGGTCCAATAAATCAAATAGGAATCTTGTGGCTACTGCTAAGCTCAAACTACCTACATCAGTGGGGGGTTTGGGTTTGGCTGATATAGAAACAAAAGTTAGAGCAATGAGCTTAATGCTTCGAAGTAATTGTCAGAAAAAAGACTTTGGTAATATTTGTTGGTTCTATATAGATAAGGTAAAAGATAAAACAAAACCACAATTGAGCAGAACCAGTGCCCCTGAATTATATAAGAGGATTAGATTAGCAGAAATTGAATCAAAAATAGAATTTTTGGATAATATGCAAATTGGGCTAAATAATCAAACTCTGAATTTGGATCAAATTTCTACCAAATTACTTTGTTTTCAACTAACAAAGGATAAAGTACAAAATTTAGAGCCGACAATAACAAGATATTGGGAATTGAAATTGGGCGTAAAGTCTAATGTAATAAAAAATCTTCTGAGTATAGGACCTGTGAAATTTGCAGACAGATATACGAGAAATTTGCATTTTTCTATAATTCATAGATTTCTACTTACAAGATCAAAAATCAATCATATGAGTCCAAGCTCAAATCGAAATTTTAAGTTCTGTTTAGCCTCAAATGTTGAGGAAAGAGAGGATGTTTTCCACACATTAGTTACCTGTCGGAGAGTTACAGAAATATGGGTAAAAATTGCACAAATTTCGAAGAAACTTGATAATAACTTTTCCTTAGAAATTGAAAACTTTATTTTTGGGTAAAACCGAAATTTGTTTCCAAGGATAAAACCATACTAGCAAATTTATTCATACAAATTGCTCAAAAAAGTATCTGGCAAACAAGAATGACTTTCGAGAATAAAAGCGAACGAAAAGATCCTTGGGAAATTTTTAAAAAAAATTTGCAGGTTTATATGTTGAGACTTTACGATATATTAGAGTATAGGGTTTAGGAGAATTTTTTCCTCAAAAAAAAACTATGTAAGAAGAGTAGATATAAAATTTTAATAAATTTTTAAGGCCATTCAGATCCTTGCGTTTCTTGAGGGAAAAAAAATTTTTGTATTACAGAGCTTTCAAAATATTTATTGATTTTTCTATTTTCGCATTATTTTCGTATGTTTGAAAAATAAGGTTTCATCAAAATTTATTTCACATGTAAAATTTCTGTAGTTTAATTGTCATTTATGTTTTTTCGCTTCATTTTTTTCTTCGTCTGAATATTTTCAATTTTCAGGTAAGAATTATGTTATTTAGTTTATAGCATTAATCCAAATAAATTACATGCAAGTTTTTATATTGCTGGACATTATTGTATAGTTTTTTGTTATCGTCGCGGGCCGTAAGACCAGGCCTTTTTTTATACCCCCTCTTGGCCAATAAAGATATTTAATTCAAAAAAAAAATGAGGAAGACAGTCCATCTATCAGAGTGGAATATAATGATATTTTTGATAGCATCTGGTGTCATCACTTAAGGAGCACTGAATGATTCATATCTAGATAACTTTTGCATAATTTTTTGCATGAATATTCAGTGGATCTATTTAAAAGTTAAAATATTGATTTCCTAATAAATCACAATATGAATTCCATAAGTTTTATTCAGAAGTTATAGTCACTATAAAGGCAACCATGGAAAAATCAAAAAATTTGCATGGAAAGAAAGCAAAACAATGAAAAACCAGTTGTATATGTTTTTGGAAGCATTTGGATTCAAAATATTGATTGTTTGCTTTTTGTTATCAATAACTTGTATATATTGCGAACTCCTATACATGTATATAAATAATTCATCAAGAACTCATGGTCCTTGGTCATCTGCCAGATTTTTTCTGAGCTTCCATCTGAATTTTAGTGTCTCGAACTGAACATTGTGCTCACAGATTTTGTTCTCAGGTCTTCATATTCATGGTTCAAAAATCTGTAGCATCACTGTGCACATAGTCTAATGGGTGCATTGAGTTGAGCTTATATGGATTTACATTGTACCATGTTTTAATCTGATGACACGTTAATAAAAGCTGCATTACTTACCGAAAATTTTATATTTGATATGTAGGTTGTAATATTCATTCTGAATGTTAATCAGAACACATGAATGACAAAATGGTGGACACATTGAGGAGTGACACAACTTGAGCTTAATCAGAAAATTAGGTGATGTCTGTCCATCTTGAAATGTGGACAGCAAGTACTATTCCTCATTTTCCTGATTTTCTGCTGAAGCATAATGTCACACTGGACTGGAAATTTGAATGTGCAATAATTTATGAGTAAAACACCTTACCACAAAGGCTCATATAAAGATTCTGATGATTTTTGGAAGCAAATAAAAATTACTCATTTAGAGTGAAGCACAAATTCGATGACACTCACAAACTTAAAAACAGTGTTCCATGATTGTCAGGACACCAGTGGTATTTTGAAGAAAATGCACACTGGAGTCCCTAAAGGTTCTGCTTTGATTCAATGTTGATCATGATTGGCATTTTGGACTACAAAATTACATTTATTGAAAACATGTTTTGGCCAGAACAAGGTCCTGTGGGGTCGTAATTTGTTGAGTATCAAGTCTCCAGAGCCAGGAGTGGAAAATTCGTTTTATTTGGATTCCAGAAATGGCAAACAATTTGAGACGAAAAAGACGATTATCTGATGACTTACAAATGTGCAGCAGTAACAATGATGACCATGATATTGAACTATTCAAAATTGATCTTTCTGATTTATCTAAAATACAAACAAACTTGATAATAGACATTCAAATGAACAAAGTAAGATGATAATCTGGAATGTTTATTATTATTTTCAATAAGAAAAGGAAGTTGGTGGCACTTTGATCGACCAGGAAAGAGTGCAAGATTGTTGTATAGAGGCCACTGGTGTAACACATACCACTGCAAGAGCATTGTAGACTAGAAGGTGAACTATTTGCTTGGTTGACCGAGAGATCATTTATATTTGGTGTTGAGATATGCAAAACTGAATAAAATTTATAGAAAATTCAATCCACTGGATAATGTCCTTGATCAGCTGGAAAACCAAAAAATTGATTCAAACCTGTCAGGCAAATTCATGCAAAACAGGAAGGAATGCACTGACTTCGAGCCCAAAATTGGCTGCCAATACCGAAAAAACGCATTCAGAATTTTCCAAAGAGCTATAACTTTTGTCAATCAAGCTATTTTAAGAATGCCATGAGCTAGCTAGTTGTTACATGCATACTAACCCTTCTGTAGTGATACTAAATGTAGAATTTTCTTGATTCTATATTTTCATATTGCATCTAGTGTAGGTTGACCACCATTCACAATGTCCATCATGTGTCTTTAATAATGATGACAATTTCAAATGGATGATCAGCAATTATACACTTAATTTCTGTAAACATGTCAAATAGCCTGTTTACATTACATATTAAATCTCATCTGTTTACTTGACGATTGGTGGATGTTCAATCAGCTGCATTCAAGAACAACTTCGATAGGATAGAAAATCTAAGAGGAAAATGACATAATGCATTTATGCAAAGTTAAAGTAACACTAGTACACACTGATAAGAAAAATTTGGAAGTCGTTTGACATTGCAGTCAATTATAATTCAAATTCCACGATTTGTCAACAGAACTATCATTTGACTTACAGGGTTTTTCTGTACCCCTTCATCCGCACCATGTGGAAGTGGCCCGAAATTCCGCACTCAATTTTTTTCTTACCAAGTTGAAAAAAATTTGAAAAATGCATGAAATGAGTGAATACTGTAGATAACCAATAATATGCATCAATTTTCCCAAGCCAGCATTATTTTAGAATGATAGCACAAAATAGTAGCTGCTGGCATTTCTGTGATTAGTGCTGAGATAAAACCTAACACTCTGGGCCAAAAAAAATATATTTAACATTTCCCAATGAAAAAATTTGTGTGCACAATGTTCAAAAACTTTAAGTGAGAGAAATAATTTATGAAGATCAATAAAGAAATCTCAATGTCCAACAAAATTTAAACGGAATAATGAAAATTACAGATTGCTAAATAAGATGAGAAATTTTAAATCTTGAAAACCATGAACGTTTAACTTTCAGAAGAATTTTTGAACATATAAATTTATGCAATGCTGGAAAATGTATTCTACAGATGATTTGTAATATTCTTTGTTTAGATTTTCAGTTGAAAATGATGGCATCAAAAAAATGTGGGAAAAATCAACAAATTCATGTAATCAATGTTATCAGAGTAATAAGCTACGAGGATCTAGATTTGGTATTAAAAAAATCCACTATTTGTGATTCTAACGGGAATATCTATAATTCACACATGGAATTGGCGAGCACATACAGAGAGACGTAAATTATTTATGATTTAAGGTTCAACTTTTAAGCCCAATAATGTTTTGACTAAGCAATGAGCTGATTTTTTTAAAAACCAAACCAGCTAGAAAATCAGCTTGATGTGGACCCAACTTCTAGTATGCTGGAAAATGCATTTCTCCAACACATATTTCCTGGATGATTTAATTTTTTCAATTCAATCATTTTCCACATTCATATGATGGGCAAAAATCACTGAGAAAATTCAAGAATCAGACAAGCAACCAAAAATTTGGATTATTTCACGAAATTTGAATATTTTTTGAATATTAGACAGGCTAACCATCGAACTTGAGCTGGATTAGAGCAAACAATGGTCACTATACGATGATTTGGCCTAAAATGCATCGAAATAATCGTCTCCTACTTAAATTTTCCAATTTTTTTGGGGGGATTTGGTGATGGAGCCCAATATATTGTTCACATTTCCAGATTTTATTGCCAAACACCATGGCTTTGCCAGTAAAAAACAGTAATATAGGGTATTTAACATTAGCTTCCTTCCTGAACATTCACCCCACATTGCACATATCCTCCAGTTTCAGCACTTTGAATTTAATTTAAGCTAAAGCGTTTCTTGCAGGGTGACTATTGGTAAAATGGAAATTTTCACTACTTTAACATCAAAGACACTATTCTTTACCAATGAATCAACAATTTCCCCTTGCTTCCAGAGCAATGTTTTCCCCTCAGAGTCTTTTGAGGAAATGAATTTGGAAATGAGGAAACAAATTTTGGGAGTGAATCTCATCACCGAAAAAATTCAGAGAAATACAAACACAAAACATTTTGGTGGACTTCAACTGGTCAAAATCTCAAAATTTTCCACTGCAGCACCAGTCATGGGTACAATAATCGTAATTTTCTACCAGGCACGGCCCTTAGCATATCTAAGTACTCCCAATTACTAACTAATGTTCAACACTTCTTATCAATCAAGTTACATGACTTATTTTGTAATCATTAACAGTCAATATTTTGCTGAAATTTGAGATTTTTCATCGATTCTCAATTTTTTCTCTCAGAGCTTGGAATTTTACATAGGTTATCAACATGAAATTTTGGATTTATAGACGGTGACGATAGAGCACATCATTCCAGAATGCAATTTTAGAACTTTTATTCAGGAATATTTGTTTCAAAGATTCATTTTCCAGCGTTTTGAAATGTAAAAACTCGGAAATTTTTCCGAATTTGGAACATTCGGAAGTTTTGAAGCTTCATTTTCCAATGTTTTAGAAAGTGAAAATTAAGAAAAAAATTGGCCCTCCACAGCTGAATAAGAAAGAAAAGTTTGGATAGCAGATAAATCCATGAGTACTCTATCCTTTGCATATGCTTTGCGCTCCTGTAGAACACTAATATATTATTCATCTGCTCGATTTGGCTGACCTGACCAGGGTTTTTTTTTGCACAGGCCAGGTTGCAATGTGCAACTCGAGGAAAAAATTTTGTTGCACAGATAAATTTTTGGTTGCTCACTCTTAAAGCAATAAATTTGTACAAATATATTGGAAAAACCATTGAAATCTAGTTTTCTTGACATTTCATTTGATCTGCGACAGTTTTAGGCATTTAAAACCCAATTTTCTGAGTTTTGGTGACCAAATGAAAAGGTTAATCTGAGTAGACTAGAGCAATTGGTTTGGAGTATAGCACCAAAAATTTTTTCTTGATTTCAATATTCTAGAATGCTGGAAAATAAAGCTTTGCACATTATATTTCCTGGACAGAAGGTATGATTTCTCGGTGAGTTTAATAAATTGTCAGTCGGGCAAACTGAAATTCAAAAACTAGGCAACCAATGAAGAATTTGGATCTTTCAAGCGGCAAAAATTTCAAGCATTGTCGTACTCTCCAAATGTTTTAATATGAAAGTCATAATTCAACATTTTTGTGAAGATCACAAAAAATTATAGGAAAATTATGGAGAAAAATGTTAGTTTTCATCAAATTTTTCAAAATACAATACATGATCAAACATCTATCCATAATATGATGATAATTAGAACGTACAAGCACTAACTATAATGACCTTTTCTAACCATGCATTAGAATTATACAAAAAATTATAAATTAATTGAAACCCAGCGCGAAGTGCCAGAAAATTTTCACTTTTTTTTATTTTAGAACGCATGTCCCACAGAAAACCCAACTATCTTATCAAAAGAGCTGTCAGGCCTCAAGTTGCACTGTGCAACTTGGCAGAAAAAATTTATTTGCACAGCCTGAAATTTGATTGCTGTGTGCAAAAAAACCCTGGACCTGACTAATATTTTTTATTTTCTCATTTTTGCAGGTTACTGACTCCAAAACCATCACAATGTTTGAGTATGCTCTCAAAATGCAGAAAAAAACATCCCTGACTACATTATAAACGTTTTTAAAAATTTGGAAAATGAGGAAACAAATTTTGAGTTAGGTTCAAAATCTACGAGGAAAAAAATGGTGTTCCAGATGGAGGAGAGTCAGCATGAATCAAGGAGTGACTTCTGTCAACAGACTTGAGGGATTTGGGTGTCGACAATTCCCGGTGGAACAGCACACAGTTCCACAATGCACACTTTAGGGTGAAAGTGCCCTTTGTCTAGCGAAGTGCATTTTGCCAAAGTGCACTTTGTCATAGTCGAGTTCCACAAATTTTCAAAGGTACCTTTACTAAAAGGGCACTTTGCTAAGTTCCCTTCGGTAAAGGGAATTTTTAAAAGTTTTAGTTCCACAATGAACCCTTTGATAAAAGGGACACTTTTCAAAGTGAAAGTAAAGGGAAAGTTTCAAAGGGAGGTGGGAGGTCCCTTTGGGATGAAAGTGAGAAATGAAATTTTTATGCATTTTTTTGACCAAATCATGCAATTCCTAACTAAGTTGTTTACCTAATTAAATCAAAGCCTTATAATTTAGGATTATTTTATCAGTTGAAAGTTTTTAGATGTAAAATTTTAGACATAGATTTTGCTCTATCAAAGTGTATAAAATTCTTCAAACAACAGCTGGGCGATTCATTCCTTAATGACTGAATTACTGAATTTTAGGTATTTATTTATTTTTTAGATTAAACCTTTTATCTTATGATTAATTTTAAATTAATTCACGTAAATTATGGCTGCTTGATGTGTTGTTAGGCAGATACTTGAAGAAGAAGGATAAAATTTACCTCGGATTAGGAAATTTAAACATTTAATAAATCCCTTCGATGGTTTATCTGATCTCGACATTTACAATTGATATAGATTTCTGACCAACTTTATTTTAGAAATAACGGATTTAATTAAAGACGAAATTGAAAGGCCGTCAAATAGAAGCCATGCTATACCACCTTTAATACAAGTTTGCATCACCTTGCCATATTTGGCATCAAATTCATTTCAGCAAGTAGGCTTTGTAAAATAAATATAATTAAACTAATGATTAAAAATTTTGATGATTCAACGTCATAAAGTTTTTTTTAATTAATCTAGTTTTTTCTTTACATTTTTATGTTATTGAGACACAGTTAATATTGCAAAAAGTATGTCTTGTCAGTCAATTTGAAGTTGTTTGAAGGCATTAGTACAACATCTACCCGAATTTATCAAATTTCCTACCAGTCAACAATTAATACAACAGAAAAAAAAACATTTCGAACAAGGTCATTTTCCTAAAGTTTTTGGTTTAATTGATGGTACTCATATTCGAATTATAGCACTGGCACAATTCAAAAATGTATATGTCAATCTAAAGTTCTTCCATTCTCTAAATGTTCAAGGGGTTTGGGACACCGCCAGTTATTTTACGAATTTGACCCCCATGTGGCCTGGTAGTACGCACGATGTGTGTGTGTATTCAATGAATCGGCATTATGCTGTCAATCAGAAAATGGGGAACATTTAGGTCACCCATTAGGAGATGGTGGATATGGATGTAAAGTATTTTTATTAACGCCTGATCTATCGCCAGCAACTCCTGAACAGGTTCGCTATAATATCTCTCATAAAAGAATGGGCGTCTTAATCGAACAAGTGTTTGGTTGATGGAAAAGACGTTTCGCTATTTCACACGGAGAATTAAGGGTCAAATACGAACGTGCTCCTTTAGTTATTATTTGTCTTTGTATTTTGCACAATATTGCCCTAAAACATAGATTACCAGACTTTGAAGAAATGAATGACGATTTAGAGGATGATGAATTCCCAAATTTAAACGTTCAAAATTTACAAGAGGGTTTAAGATATCCTGATATGGTTACCCACACGTTTTTTAGTGATTAAATTATAAAAAAAGTGAAAATTGACATGCTAGTTTATGATTTCTATTTGATACTTTATGTTTGGTTAAAATTTTAAATTCAACAATAATTAGTAACTTGTAAAAAAATTAAATTTACATTTTTTTCAGTGTAACAATGATGTAACCTATAGTCTGTTTTTTAGAAAATGCTTCCAGATGCAAAAGTGACGCAAATCAGTACTGTCGTCGAAATTGTTTACATAAAGTTCTTACTGTAAAATTTTTCGCTCAAAAAATCGCTTAAGATCGGGCCAGTATGCTCAGAAATTTCCAGCCCTACATGATATTTTGTTCAACAGAAAATCGCAAAAATCTAAAATACTACCTGCTTTCCACTTTCATTATTTGGAAGCATTTCAAGAAAAACAGACAATAGAACTTCAGTACAATATTTTTAGCATTAAAAAACTCCTTTAACAATGGTGTCAACTATTAGTCAGTTAGGAATTAAAATAATCGATGAAGTATACATACATAAATATTTTTGTTCATGGTGTAAAGCATTAAAAAACAAAAAAAATTGTGTAAATTTAAAGTAAAAAACTCGTTTCAATTAGCTTTTTTGCTGGTGCTTGGTTTACTTTATCGATTTATTTACTAACATACTCGTTCATATGTACACCAAGTTTACACTTTGGGGCTGCAGACTTTTTGAATCTTCAAAAAAATAACATAATTTTTTGTGTAAATAACCTAAAAATACCTTGATTGTTTTGAATTATTTGCTAGTGTTGTCATAGTTTCAAATAATTTATTGATCGCTTTATCAATTGATTTTATTTCTATGTTTTGGGAACCTGACTATATAAATAATAACCGATTTTTTTCATTTTAAAATTTATTCAATTCACAACAAATTTACAAAAAAAATTGACGGAATAATTTTTTTTTTAATTTTTTGTATTTACATGAAATCTGATAAAAAACGTTCATTACACATTTTCACCAATGTCGGTGTCCCTGTTTACTATTCGAAGGTCGAAATTATTCGCCAATAATGCAGTCTCAAGTTGTATTTTCTTGGATAAGAAACTGTAGTACTCCGACTTGGCTTGTGTTGCTGCTCTTAAATCTTGAATTAATTCCACTTCTGCGTAATATTTTTCTTTTGCTGCTAAATTTTTACTGAATTCCGCTTTTAAAACGTCAATTGTTATTTGTTCCTTGGTAACAAAATCATTTACCCTATCTGAGTCTTGAAATTTTCTTTTTAATTTAAGACGGCTGGATGATGATGTTGGTCATTCTAAGGCTGGAACCATCGTCAAAGCTTCATAACGCATTTTGGGACTTTGTTGTTGTGCTAGTGGGGATAAGACATCATCGGATGACAAATCTGAATACGTTACCGCTGTATTTGGCGGAATTAATGAGTCCAAACCACCAATATTGATAATTTTTTTTTCTTTGTTGGTTAAATCAGCAGGTGGTGAGCCGCCACCAGTAACACTAAAAGCATAAAATTTCATACAAAATCTATGATTTATGTTTTAAATTTTTTTGGGTTTTGGGAATTAAACATGAATTTTATTTACCCAGCTTCTTTCTTCTTTTTCCCAATTTCCTTTTGGCTTTTACTCAAAATATTTTCCCAAAATTTCTTAATTTGATTGAGGGTTCGAACTTGACCTGATGATTGAAGAGCATTCACGTTACTGGCCACCTAAACCTGACATGAAACTAACTTTATAAAATTACAATTGAGTCGAGTACTACAAAATTTGTTCATCAATGCCCATGCTTCATTTTTTCATCTAACCATTCCAGATTTGCCGTCTTTGGAAAAAAGAATGCCTTCAGAATTTTCAACTTGTTCAATTAGAATGGTCTGTTGTTCTTCTGTTAACAGTCTTGCTTTTTCATGTTGGGCACCCTGTTGATGCCAATTCGTGTGGGGAAATCGACATGCAAATCGACAAAGATGGACGACCAGCCGCGCAGACATTTGCATAGAATGGAGCGCCAAAGAAAGACCAAAAAGATAAAGTGAAATCATTGTTCACTATTATCGTCAATTTTTTTATATTATTTTGTTATTGCTGGCGTCCATTAAAACTTCCCAGCACTTCGTCTTATTTTGCATAATATTCATTGTGGTCAGTCCACATTCTTTTCACATATTTCGTCGGACATATTTTTTAATATATTCGTTTGTTTATTTAGATATTAATAGCGACCGACGAAGGCGGAGGGCCAGAGGCCCAGGCGCCAGCTTACACCAGGTAAGCTTTGGGAAACCCCTTGCGGGTTATACCCTAGTAAGTTTATCCCTGAGGGGATTCCTTGTCTCTGCTAGGAGACTGCAGAGGTCCTTGGTAAGGCCCCCGTATTTAGAGTTAAGTTTCTCTTTGTTGTTGTAGGTCTGGGGAACCGGACTGTTGCACTATCACCGAGGCTTAGCCAAGGGATCAGTTCTAACAGGTCAGTTCAGACCAGATATATCTTTTCTTATGCCTCTTAAGGAAAGACCTGCACAACAAGTGGTGGCCCCTAACAGGAACGAACTGTTGACCTTGGCGTTATCAGCAGGAGGTGTACCACCTCAACGAGATCCAAATGGAGTTATGCTGCAATCCCTCAACTCTGATATTGATCCAGTGTTAACAGCAGCTTATGATCAGAGGGAAGTGCCATCAAATAATTTGGCACAAGAGATTGTAGTTAGGAATATCCTTAAAGGTGTGTTACCCAAACTTTTAGATGAGGGTATGGTAAATCAGCAGGTGCTTAGCTTCTTAACAGCACTTGAAGGGGAATTCAGTAGGGATACACCCGAATCAGCTAAGTATGAAGCACTGCTGAGGCTTTCTAAAGGTAGACCGAAGGCTGTGGCAGGAGACAACATGACCTACAGGGAGGCCAGGAGAGCCATCATAAATGTCTTTGCACCTGAATGTAACCTGGAAATGTTAAGCAGGGAATTATTTGAGATCCAACAGAGACCCAATGAACAGGCCCTAGAGTTTTTAAAAAGAGTCAGTATATTAGTGGAACTAGTCAAGGGTGATTTAGACTATCAGTCTAAACAGAGACTGATCATTGACACCTTCATATATAAGAGTGACCCCACGTTCCAGTCTGAACTTAAGAATTCCAAACATACCTTTAGAACTTGGTATGATCTAGCAGTTGAAGTTCATGACATTGAACGTAGATATAGGAATGCCTTTCAGAGATATGGACCTAAGGGTACACAACAGGATCCTATTGTAATTAATGAAGTAGGTATGCCTAGTGGCCATGATCTTGAAATTGCCGTAGTTGCTAGGAACCAGTCAGAAGGATATCAACAAGGCCAGAGACAAAGGTTTCGGCAACCATATCAAACTGTAGGTAATCAGGCACAGGCCCAAACCCAAAGGTCAAGGAGTGATTCTCCTGAGATAGAAGAGATTCCAGTTCGGGAAGCCCCTAGGGCTCAGACCAAAAAAGGTAAGAAAGAATCCCTTCTATTGAAAATTTCTAAAGAGATGGTACAACTGGTCGAAAGGTTCGATCAGCTTCAGCAAAAGGTTGATAGTAGGCAAATGGAAAATCAGTCTGATGTGGCCATACCTAGTACCAGTCAGGGAGGTCAAGTTTCCGGAGATCCAACAAAGCCATGGTGTGAGTTCCATAAGGACCAACTCAGACTCTTCAACAGGGTCAATTCACAAATCAGCCGCCCCAGAAGGACTATTCGAGTGTTATGGTTGCAAGGCGATCACAAATGAGTCCTTTAGGTGAAGTAAATCAGAGAGTGAACTGCCCAAATGTTGTATTAGGTAGTATTGTGCAAATGAATGCAATTGCACCACAACCTGTAGTACCATCGGTACAAGTAGTAAGGAGAGGCACACCAGCTAGTCCTCAGGAACAACATTTGCTGGATACGTTCCCCAGAACAGCCCCATTCCACATTGAGGTTGTTATAGGAGGCCGTAAGACACTGGCTTTAATTGACACAGGAGCTCAGTGTACAGTCATGTCGGCTAAGTTTCTAAAGGAAACTTTGGGCCCGGATTACACTGAATATCAGAGGATATTAAATGTTACTGTAGCCAACGGTAAGACAGTCCAAGCCCATTGGTATATCCAATTTAGGATGGATACATTGTGTGGACAGTTCCCCATTAAAGCAATTGTAATTCCTGAAGCAGGTGAAAATGTAATTGTAGGAACAGACTTTTTGGCTCATCCTCAGGTAGGAGCCATAATAGATTTCAGGAATAGGACGATGACGCTCAACAACCGTCAACAACAGATATACGTGACGCCGGACCAGCCCCAATCGAATTGCGGAGAGGTCATGACCATGAGGTCAACGGAATCCACAATGAGTGCCGCCGACCAATATCAGCCAAAGATTTGCCTGCTAAAGGTTTTGGTGCCAGTGGTGAGTGTGAATCCCATTTACTTACCAAGTGGTACTGATATACTTCTGAGAGCAAAGCTTTGGGATAAGGTTGGCGAAAATCGCCTAAATGGAATCATAATAGAGTCTGAAGAAAATGAAGAAAGGTTCCACATAGATAGTACCATAGTAGATGGTACAAAAGACGATTTTGTTGTTATGGTATCAAACAACACAGGATCAGGATGCCATTTGAAAAGAAGTCAAATAATTGGCCATACTAATTCAGTGTTGTGCGATACGGATAACCAAGATCAACTTAAGGGGAAGATAGTTGAGGATCTGGAGAAGCTGCAAACTTGTGCAGTTCAAGCTAGACCTGAAGCTCCTCAATCAGATGTGAAAGCATTCAAGGAAGCTTTGTACAATATGCTGGGTAAATCCAACATACCATCAGAGCAATTGGAACAAGCTCTACGATGTCTCGCAAAATATAGAGACGTGTTCAGCTTGCCCGATGATCCTCCAACTACTACACCCTACTTGACCTGTAAAATAAATACAGGCGATGCAGCCCCTGTGGCAAAAAGGTACCACAGGACTGCTATTAATTTACGGCCACATGTTTGTGAGCATGTCCAAGATATGCTCAAAAAGGGTGTAATAGAGCCATCAAAGTCGCCTGGGGCAGCTCTGTTATTCCTTGTAGGTAAAAAGGATGGTACCAAGCGACTAGTAGTGGTCTTCAGGGGTATAAATGATGTTACCAAGGACGATAAGTATCCCATTCCTAGAATGGATGACTATCTAGACTGTTTAGGTAAAGCAAAGTTTTATACCACCTTAGATCTCAAATCAGGGTATTGGCAAGTGCCAATGGATGAAGAAAGCAAGGAAAAAACTGCTTTCATATGCCAAGAAGGGCTTTATCAATTTAAAGTCATGCCCTTTGGCCTAAAGAATGCGCCAGCTGAATTCCAGTGCATGATGGAAAGAGTTTTGCATCCACATGTGTGGAAAATCTGTCTAGTCTATATAGACGATATTATTGTGTTCTCAAATACATTTGAGGAACACCTAGTTAATCTAGAGCTAGTCCTGCAAGCTCTAAGAAAGGCTCATTTGACCTTCAAGCCGGAGAAGTGTGAATTCCTGCCTGAGAGAGTTCATTTTTTAGGACATATCTTAAATTCGGATGGAGTTTCCCCAGATCTGAAAAAGGTCAAAGCTATAAATGATTTCCCATTCCCAGACTCTAAATGTAAACTGCAAAGGTTTCTAGGAATGTTGCAGTGGTGTAAGAAGTTCATACCGGGTTTGGCCAAACACGCCGAACCGTTGTACAAACTAACTGGGAAGAACTGTGTTTGGGAAGTCACGGAGGTTCACCATCAGGCTTTCAGGAGCCTGAAAGAAGCACTATTGTCTGTGCCATTCCTTAGGTATCCGGTTTTGGACGGGTCTGCGGAATTTGTCCTTCAGACAGATGCCAGCGGAACGGCACTAGGAGCAGTCCTTTACCAGGAGACCAAGTCAGACCGCTGGGTAATTGCTTACAATAGCAGAATTTTAAAAGCGGACGAGAAAAAGTGGTCAGCCACGGAAAGGGAGTGCTTGGCAATAGTGTATGGCTTAAACTTATACAAGCACTACCTAGTAGGTCATAGAGTGATCATAAGAACTGATCACAAACCTTTGTTGTCAATGAAGGTCAATGCCATGACCAATGGTAAGTTGAAGAGATGGTACTCATTCATCTCTCAGTTCTACCATCAGCTAGAGTATGTGCCTGGAAAACAAAATGCCATGGCAGACTTTTTGTCCAGAATGGATGAACCAGACGATCAAGCAGAAAAAATACCACCAAAATGGGAACACATGTTCTCAGAGGATAAACGAGAGTCTGGAAATCTGAAAGATCTTGAGGCACAGCTAATAGAGAAAAAGCATCTCAATTTGGTGAAGAGATTCAGAATTCTGACAGATCGGAATCCTGAAGACGGTACTCCGTTATATCCAGAGCCTAAAGGTAAGAAAAATCAGAGGACTGATATGAGTCCGAGATTCACCCAGATATATCCAGAAGATTCTGAGGGTGATCCAGAATCAAACTCGCCTGCAGACTTGGTGAATGTCGTAACTACAAGGAGCATGGCGAAAGAAGCGGAGAAGAGTGATCAGGCTCAGATCCAGCCTCATGGCAATCAGGGTAACGAAAAGGTAAGTAAGGGAAACCAGGAAAAGAGTAAGGAAAAAAGAGTTACCTGGTTATACCCAGAAAAAGAACCGGAGTTTATTTTGGCAGATCCCAAAGAAAATGAGTTGCCAAAAGGGTTAATTAGAGACGATCTCATGGCCCTCTTACAGAGAAAGGATGAGGTACTACGACCATACTTTGATAGATTGGGTCCAAATGGGACAACTAAGTATCACAGTGGGTTTTATATCCAAAATGAAGTGTTATACCGCGAAGCCGGACGGGGATCGGATGATCAAGTGGTCGTCCCATCCTGCCTTAGGGACAATACTTTGCACCAGTACCACGGTGCTGTAATGATGACTCATCAGGGGTTCAAAAGGACCCTTGCTATGATTAAAAAACGGTTCTGGTGGCCTGGAATTGAAAAGGATGTCAGGCACTGGATAAAATTTTGTCCAGTCTGTCAAATGGCTAATCAGGGAAGCACGGAAATTCCTCCACTGATACCAATTATTCCACAAGGTCCCTTTGATATAGTATCAGTGGATATCGTGAGTATTTCTCCACTAAGTGAGAAGAGACCGTATGTCATAGTCTTTCAGGACTATTTTACAAAGTGTGTTGAAGCTGAGCTGATCCCGGATCAGTCAGCTAGCACCGTTGTAGATACTTTTCTACAATCTATTGTATTTAGACACGGGACTCCACAGAGACTACTCAGCGATAGAGGAGGTTGTTTCACCTCAGATCTGATGAAAGAGATCTGCAAGTTATTAGAGTGTCAAAAAATTTATACAACAGCCTACCATCCACAGGGTAATGGTATGGTAGAAAGGTTCAATCAGACACTCATAAAAAAGCTCAGAAAGGTGGCCATAGAGGAAAAAGATAATTGGCCGAGATACTTGAGAGCTGTGATGTTTGCCTACAATGCCACACCACATGCAGCCATGGGGCAATCCCCATTCTCATTGCTTAGAGGTCATGAGGCAACCTTCGGGTTAAACTTATTGAAAGCATATGATATTGTAATGCCGGACAGCAATGCAGAGGCATACAAATTTGTGTTGACCAATCATTTAGTCAACCTTTATGAGGATATTGCTAAAAATATCCAGAGTGCTGCCGAAAAATCGAAGAAATACTTCGATAAAAAGTCCAAGCCACATGGGTTCAAAGAAAAGGACTGGGTTCTGCTCAAAGTAGACAAGCAGAAAAAATTAGGACTACCATGGTCCGGTCCGTTCATAGTTACGGACATTTCGCGAGAAGCGGAGAACATTGTCACCATCGTACATTGGGACAACCCGCTAAATCGCCAAACTGTTTCAATCAGCAGGTTGAAACATTTTTGTTACGAGACCACTAGGATCTTGCCGCGAATAGCGCGAGCCAATCAGGACGCGCCACGTGACGAAAATACGTCACTTTCCAATATGGCACAAACAGTTACGACTGGAGCACCAAACCAAATGAAATCATTTGGAAATTTGCTCAAGGCGAATCTATGCGCAACCTCGCGCTGATTTTTTTTAATGTACATATCTCGCGCGCGTAGGTACTAATTTTGATTAAAAATGTATTAATTTATAATATTTATCGTGTTTATGTATTATTCGTATTAATTTTGTAAATTTTTCATATTTATTTCAGACTTTGGGAAAAATTCTTCGGAATTTCAGACCAAAGTGACAACCCAAAATATTTCCGATATTTTTTCCAAAAAATTAATTTTCAAATTTTTCATTTTTTCTAAAATCAAACTATAGCTGCCCCGCTTATCTGAATTCTAAACTTCCATTGGAAGGAAGAAGTAAAATATTCCCCAAACCGCGATAAAAAGGAAATTAGCAGAACTGCTAAATTAAACTTTTTCAGCGTGGAAAAATTTTTTTTAAAAATTTTAACAAATTTATTCCAAAGAGAAAAACATTTCGAAACGAAAAGAAATGGGAAAAGGCGCGCGGAAATGCCAACAAGCTCCGACGCACGAGTGGTCGCACACAGAGCGCCACGTCGAATTTGGCATGGCCCAGCTCCGCCAAGATAATCGTTTTTTCTTCATCGACGGTAAGTTTCGAACTTATTTTTATCAAATATTCTTGGAAACCGCAGGTAATGCCCAGAAGTCACTGGAAGACCAGCTCGGGGCCCCAAAGGGCAGACGAGGTTAGAACTTAGAGGGAACAAAAAATGGGAGTACTGAGAAGTGGAAGCTCGAAGCCAAGCAGGGAATTTCCAAATTGGAAATATACCTGATACCACCGAGAGCTATACGATTCAAGGGAAACCTAGAACCTTGGGTTCAGGCTGTTCAAAGTTTTATCATCAAAAATTTATCAAAAATTATTTATTTTCAAATCAAATCAAATTATATTACTTTTTCGATATCAAATTCATTAAAAATTATCAATCTCGAGCGCTATAAAAATTGTAAATACAGCGCCATAAATGGAGCATAGTTGGTCGCTCAAGCAGCTGGTCAGAGATTGGTGTCCGATCAAGTGGTGGACAATCGGATCAGGTCTACCCTCCCCAACATATAGAGGTAGCAAGGGTAAGATTTGGTAAGGTGTTAGTTGCCTACCAGCTCAATGTTAGTATATCAGTGGCTCACCTAACAACCTGCACTAAATTTATTTTCTGCGAAACTTAACCCACTTGGTGTTGTGGTGCTGGTGTAGTATAGACCCGAAAATGCGCTGAAAAAGGGGAATAAACACTAAAATTAATAGTATCTTCTGTTTAGATTATAACATCAAAAGGGCCATGGGAATCCATGAACTGGATCAGTGGTTCAAAGCCACATTTGGGTACTGGCCGACTAATCCCAAGGAACCAAAATTGGTAGACATCGGGAAAGTCAGCCAGATACTCCACTTTATCCGAGAAGTATCAATCTTCAGAGGACAGCCAGTTTGTGGGTTGGATGTCGAAAAAGTCCACCAGGATAAAGTCGCCGCCTTGTTTAAAACGAGAGAGGTCGACAATCCAATGGGAAAGCAATTTGCCCGATATGTCAGCTTCGCGTTAACAAACGGTCAAACGTACGTTATCGATACGACGTCAATGATGATCAAAGAATGGACCAGCCTCCACGACTTTTTGAATTCTGACATGCTCTTGGCCGGATATTCGGTATTGGAGGATTTGGTAAGTATCTATAACGTATGTGGTGCAGGGCGAGACAATAAGGACAGGGATAAAACTGTGCCCTTACGGGAATTTCTTAGAAAGACCAAGGGTCGCTACTTTGATTTAGACCGTTTCGCTCTAACCATGGTAGGGGTAAACCTGGAGAAAAAATGTTTTCAGACAGGTATCTGTCCCGAAACCTTTCGGTTAAAGGGACTGTTCACGGAATTCTATCTGATAGACGTGGGCCCCTATCAGTATGACTTCTCATTAAAGGCGAACCGTGATCAGTTTGCCAAAAGAGGTATATTGCCGGAAGAGCTTAGGTACGCCACTCTAGACGCATATTACTCCTTATTGGTCATGTTTGCCGCAATTCACTATGGCATGGCCAATCAGCTGCTCATGCAAATGCAGATTTTCGACCATGACAAGGTTGATCCCAAACAGATCAATACCATTGCCCTACATTTTTATCAACAATACTTAATGATTCCGGGCAACGTGAATAGAGAAATGGGGCTAGGCACCCCAGTTATGGAAACCGATCAGGTACAGCCAAATATGGTCTATCACATGATGAAATGTGAAATGTATAACCGTTGGGCCGTACAAATGCAGGGAAATAACACGGGTTATTATACCGCACCCATGGAGTGTAACCCCGTGCGTCCTCAGGGAGTTCAACTGCCAAGTGGTTTCTATCCACTACTCCCTAGAGATAGTAAGCCGATGAAGGACGACGGATACACAGAAGATAGTGATCCCGACAAAATCCAGGACGTCCAGATACCAGACTGGGTTAACATTTCAAAGGATATCTTGGAAAATCTCAAGTCAGGTGGAACCTATTGGGATTTAGATGGTAAGATTTCTTTGACCTTATATGGAAATGCCAAACTATACTGGCAACAGGCAGGGAAGCCCGATCAAATTCCAGAAGAGGTGTTTTCGGCAAACAACTATTACAAAGTGGGTATCGAAGGTCATAGACAGGCCTACAAGACCAATTTTTATACGCCAAACTTGGCAAAAATTTCAGGTATGTTAGATGAGCGAAACTTTGCGGAGTTAGAGGTCATCTGTAAATTTATGCCATTGGCCTATCATTTGACATGGCCTCACTCAAGAGCGGAGTGCGATTACGAAACTAGCGCTCTGCTGAACTATAACTTTTTAAACAGTTATACTAGAGAAGGACAGGAGATGATAAAGCGAATGTCCTGGAAGTCAGGCGACCGCCTGGCTTACTATTTAGAACTAGCAGCAATGCTACCGCCCTCGGAACCCCGCTTTCCATCTAAAAAAGGGGTATACGCGTGGCAAAATCGGTTCGGATTTGTCCAGTTACGATTTCGAGAAGCCGAAGAAATATTGCAAATCGGCGACAACAAATCGTTATTGAAGGACTGAGCCTACAAGGTAAACCCTTACTTTTACGTAACTTTTTACTATGTAGGCTTCGAGACTTTGACGCCGGGACTGCGGTATCCAATGAGGGAAGACGCATCGCCGACCGATTATCTGATTACGTACGCACTGAGGAATCTGCTCGAAATCAGACCGGAGTTTGTTAGCAAAAGCTTCCGGGAGAGAACGATTGCTTCAGAGATGCCTGGGTATACGCTAACCTATACCCCAGCCGGTGAGTTGGTATCAAAAGTACCATTAAATCGTCCCTCTACTTCCCAAACAGTGCAAGCCGGAGGGACGGGACAGGTTGAAATGCAGCCACAAGGGCCAGCACCAGTGGTCAAAGCTACACCAGCTTTGGACATTGCTGCTACGCAGGCAGCTGCAGTAGTAGGCGTGGTGCCGCCACCAGCGCAACCAGCGGTGGCAAAGCTGACTCAAGTAGCTCAGATACAGCAACCGGCGGAGCCTGAGCCAGAGGTTGTCACCATTATGCAATCGGTACCTCCGGCACCAGCTGTGTTACCAGCTAAAGTAAAACAGCTCTTGCCGAAGATACGAAATTCAGACTCTGAGTCCAGTTCAGAGGAGGATGTTGATGAGGAAGAAGAAGGTGAAATTCTGGAATCTGAGGGCCAGACATCAGAGAACAAGGATGTGATGGAGGCCAAAACTCAGAAACAGGCTATTGAGGAGGAGAAAATCCAGACTCAAATTGATGAAGCAGTGACTAAGATGTGGGGAATTGATGTCAGACTGGAAAAGATGCAAGAAGCATTCCAGGAGATACCTGTGAAGGCCAAAGATCCTAAAGATCATGATAAACAAGCGAAGCACGAGGCCCTACAGGCCAAAATTCAAGAGCAAAAAAGGCTGACCCAGCAGGAATTCCTGCGTCAGAGGGCAATTCAGAGGAAGGTGAAGGAGCAGGCATTAGCCAATGACAGCTCAGATTCAGCTATTGCAGCAACAGAGCTGACGAAGAGGGGAAGAATTGCCGAGGAAGGAATTCCTGGAGTTTATTCCCCAGATAAGGTTCAGCAGATGTTAGCTGAAGGGATGTCGGAAAAATTTATCCGACACTTGGCCAGGGAAAAAGTAAGGCGCAGGAAAAGGATAGGTAAGGCCAGACGATGTAGATTTGCAGCTCAAAGTCAGCAGCAACAGGGAGCGGCCGCCACTGAATCTGAAAATGACGCCTACAACACGGCCGAGGAGACCACGACCCCAGAATATTCGACAAGTCAAAAGTCGAGAATGGAGACTACGAAAAGTCAGACGAGGATGGAGACTGCAAAGAGTCAGATGCGAATGGAGACCTCCAAAGGCCAGACGAAATCAGATAGGACAACAGGGTCCACTGCAACTGCTTCGTACACTCAGATGCGAACGGTATCGAAAACCGACGGAGAGGTTAGTACTTCATCTGGCAAGAGTAAATCCGTGCCCTCCAGCTATACTGCAAGGAGTAGTAAACCTGCGGGAAGCGTATTGGTGAAGCCCAATCTTGAATTGGAGGAAAAGTTGATCAAGAAGGTCAAACTGAATGTGGTAGTCAATAGACCCAGAAGGGAGCCACAGCAGTTTGTCACTCCTGGTCAATTAGCCGAAACTCTGATTGATTATTGGGAGTGGCAACGGGAACAAAGGCGCCTAATTGGGCCGATCTCATTCGAAAATCCAGAGGTCGCCAATTATTTCGCCTTTGACCACCAAGAAAGGCCGATCATTTATAGAATGGTCAATGATGCTATGGCCGAAATTCATGAAAATTACCACCAGCAAATTTGAAATGCAAGGTGGATTTATGTTTGACGGAGAGCGCATCCCTGAGGAAATCTGGGAATGGATCATTTTAATTCTTATCCCCAGATGGCTTCAGGACTACGATGCCTCAGACGTCTTTACGGCCATTAGGTATGTGACCCTAATGATCTTTCTACAGTTGGACTTCGCTCCGATCACACCAACGGCAATTGGTAGGTGGTATGCCCAGGCGTGTTCATTTGCGAACAGACAACTAGTCGTTGAGGCCCAGGGAAACCGCGTAGACGATGTTTACATTGCAGCCTTTAATCAGTATATTTTTATGGGCTCGCAAAGGTTAAACCAGATGGGTGTTAAGAGGAAGGCACCAGGCGATGACAGGTCGCAAGCTGATAAATATCAGCGAACGGCTGCCAAGAGCCCAAGTAAGTTCAAGGTGCCTAGACTCCCTCGGGCTAAAAAACAACCGCCGAGGACACAATAATCGTCTGCTACGACCAGCCAGAGGTCGTATAGTGAAGCTGCTAGCACTTCCTATAAAAGTCCGCTTTCTCGATCAAAATCAACATCATCAAAATCTTTAAATTCAACTTTCCGGACACAAAAACCTCAACGCAGCAGCTCCACTAGCAGTGGTCCAAGGCAGCAGGGGAGAGACGATATGTTCTCAAACCCAGCCCCATATAGGGCTAGACCAGTGTATGACCAAGGTCAAGCCAGAGGAGGCTTCAGAGGGCGCCCTCAGCAACCCTACAGAGGCCGAGGATCCTGGCAACACCAAGGTCAAGACCCGGATGCTCAGTTCTATAATCCGAACTTCATGCCGCTTGGTAGACGCGGCGGAAGTCAACAAGGCCAAAATCAAGGCCAGGATGGAGGTCAGACCCGAGGCCAACCAGGTCAGAGGGGATACTATCGAGGTAGACCTCGAGGAGGTTACCGAGGTGGCGGGCAGCAGCAGTAATTAGCCGCATAAATTTTGGCCCAAAAAAATTTCTTTTTTCGCATATACATTTTTATTAATTTCACAAAATATAAAATCCAAAAACACTAATAAAATCACAAAAATCCAAAAAAAAATCAAAAAACAAAAAATCCAAAAATATTATTTAAATTTTCGGTGCTGCTGGCCATCTAAAAATTTTCTTTTGACAAAACCGGTGCAAAACGCAACCGCAAAAACATTTTAAATTTTTGGCCACATTTTTTGCTCAATTTTTAGTGCATTTTAAATTTTGTGATATCCGTACATTCTCGGGTCGTCTTTTTGTATCGTAATATGATCTCGTATTTTAGTTTAATTTAGAAAAAATAGAGATGCGGGAAATCAATTTGCATGCGGTTAGACCCACGGCCAACGAATTGACACAGCATGCAGACCGAGTGGCCGAGCCCAAAGCCGACCACATTCGGCACCGACGTCTGCGTCGTACTCCTTAGGGCAGGAGGTTATTCCATCAACGCCGAGGTCAAAATGGGCGTCACTTGCCAGCCATTGCGGCGAAGCCCTTGGTATTTGTTGTGTCCAACGACCATCAGGAGTCCTATTAGGACAGACTGTGAAACGGGAGTCCGAGTGAGACAAACTGTTTATCAGGAGTCAGCCGGAATTGTAGATTTTTTCTTTTTGATCAATTCCTTTTAATGCCGGGGTAACCCGGCCAAAAGTTTTTTTTCTACCTCCCGTAGGTCGGTTTCGACGCGCGAGGGATGTTGGGCACCCTGTTGATGCCCATTCGTGTGGGGAAATCGACATGCAAATTGACAAAGATGGACGACCAGCGGCGCAGACATTTGCATAGAATGGAGCGCCAAAGAAAGACCAAAAAGATAAAGTGAAATCATTGTTCACTATTATCGTCAATTTTTTTATATTATTTTGTTATTGCTGGCGTCCATTAAAACTTCCCAGCACTTCGTCTTATTTTGCATAATATTCATTGTGGTCAGTCCACATTCTTTTCACATATTTCATCGGACATATTGTTTAATATATTCGTTTGTTTATTTAGATATTAATAGCGACCGACGAAGGCGGAGGGCCAGAGGCCCAGGCGCCAGCTCACACCAGGTAAGCTTTGGGAAACCCCTTGCGGGTTATACCCTAGTAAGTTTATCCCTGAGGGGATTCCTTGTCTCTGCTAGGAGACTGCCTAGGTCCTTGGTAAGGCCCCTGTATTTAGAGTTAAGTTTCTCTTTGTTGTTGTAGGTCTGGGGAACCGGACTGTTGCACTATCACCAAGGCTTAGCCAAGGGATCAGTTCTAACAGGTCAGTTCAGACCAGATATATCTTTTCTTACGCCTCTTAAGGAAAGACCTGCACAACATTTCACACTTTACATCCATTATCGTTTATTTTAACAGAATTTTTAAACTATGTATATATAATTTTACAGTTATCGTCTATAAAATTATAATTTCATTTGTTTTAAACTTCAATGATCAACAAAACCTATAATTTAATTTTCAAGAAGGCCGGGACACCTACAATTTTTAAATTACATCTGGCTCAAGAAATAGCCTAATTAGAAAAAATCGAGATTTTTTAAAACAGTGATTGGCACAGTTATTACAGCACCTAAAAGATATACAAGCTCTATTTTGCTAAATATATATCCCTAGCTAGCACAAACTAAGTTAGATTTAAGTCAATGATGACCCCAAAATGAGAATTTAATTATATCGTAAATAAACATGTTCTAATATAGAAAGTGCCCTTTGCAAAGTGTCCATTGCTGAGTGTTGGTTGCAGTCTCAATGATGGAACTCCTTTGCAGAGGGTACTTTTGGTAGGGCACTTTTGAAAGTGCACTTTGTCGCAATAAAACCCTTTCACTTTAGCAAGGCGCCCTTTGCCAAAAGGCTTGTTTGTGGAACAGGGCCCAGAACCCTTGCAGCCTGTAAATATGAGCTGGCAAATAATTCCCTGCAAAATAAAAATTCAGTTTTCTTTCCTGACTACAGTCGACCACATATGGAAACAACAACTGGACTACATTCAGATTTTCATATACCTTAGAATCTTGCGCTGAGGCTCATTTGCCAAGAAACAGACTATAGTAAAGCTGTTGAGAGTCGTTAGTTATTTACAAAAGAAAACCATTGAGATTCACTAGTTTAGCAACATCAGGGTTAGAGATCTAGATTATCGACCAGAATACTGATTTTTTTGCTGAATTTTGAGAGTTCTAGAACTTTTGACATAAGCTGATATTTGTTTTAGAATAATGAATTTGTACTGAACTTTTGTTCTAGAACTATGCTCTGGTGTCTACTGGTTCCACCTTTCAGTTGCCCTTGGCCTCCTTGCAGAACATTTATTTATATAGAGCCCAGGGATGATACAGCACAGTGACAATAGAGCTGGCGCTCTCCCAGAAAAATTTCTGACCCTCCAAATACCTCAGGGCCCTTTTACATGTGCGCATGACCATCACGTTTTTCCTTCTAAATCCTCAATTTTTTTACTATTCATAGGTTTTTTGACTCACTATGTCTTATATCATCCATAGGATTAGTGTAGCTTACTGATAAATTAGTATTTGCACGCTAAGCTTTATATGGATTTTTTTCTACCACTGTATAAATTCATGCTTTTTCTTCAATATGGGCTGTATTTAACCACAATTCATATTGGTAAAAATCTTCCCTTCCTGATTATGTGTTAGGCTGCTGTGGGGTCAAGATGATGTAACTGGCCTTTGGGTTTAGACAAAGGAAGTTGCAACAGTTCTGACCACAGGCTAACAAAAACAATAAACACAAAACTCTCCCAGACGTTTCACCAGATACTCGCCAGAACTTCCACCAAACCTCAGGCAGAACACCTTGGCACATACCTCAGGAGATCCTACCCAAGTCTCCACTCCTAAACTTATAAGAGCCTCCCCTGCACTCACAAAACAAAACAACTTACAGGCCCAACTTGTATTGGGTGACAACTGGCGACGCCAAATAAATAATAGTAAACAAAATATTATAAACAAGGCAATAGCGGCGTCGCTCCATAAACCAAATCTTTTTAACAATGATAAAAAGACATAAAAACCACGAAACAGTGGCAGCATAAATCTATGCAAATTATCTTTCTTTTTTCGCCACTTTTTGCTGCGTCCAACCGCCTGCGCACCAACGCCGGAAGCTGAACACACGCACCTGGAGCCACCCTAACATCCCTCGGCCCTCAAAACCGACCAACAGGAGGTGAAAACCTCTCTGCAGCCTGAGTCTCATACTGAGGCCCCGACTGCATAACAGTTTTCCCCTCGGAAAACAAATTTTTGGGGCTACCCCCTCCATAATGTGATCCAGCCCCTACCAGGTCCTTCAGGTGACAGCGACCTTGACCTATCCATTCGGCAGGGCACTCCTTTTCAGGGTACTGGAAACGATCATGAACGTAGTTTGGCCTGGACTTTGACGTCGATCTGTGTCTAGATCTGGGGCGTCGCTGTTACTCTTCTCCCATGTACTGGTTTTTACAACGTCAGTGATGAGATAACCCAGGTGCGCTGCCTCTATGGTCGGCCGCTCGCCACGTCGCTCGGTCCAATACAAATCTACTCAGTAAAAAAGTTTTTCTATAAAATACTCCAATATCTAATTACCAAATAATTTTATAAATGCAATTAAAATTTTTCACGTCTTCGTCTTTTTCAGGCCCTGGAAGTAAATGAGAAAAATATGAGGGCTATATACACGCCCGAAATAAGATGGATGGAAATAACAAACTTTGATGAGAAACTTTTGAGCACTGGAAAGGAGAAAAATTTAAAATTTTAAAGCAACAATAAAAGGAGATAATATATATATATATATATTTTTTTTTGTATTTTGTATTTTATTTGTGTTTTTGTATTTTTGTGTTTTTGAAATAAAATTTGTACAAAATGATTAATTTTGGTCCAAAAACGATGCCGCTATATAAAAGTATTGTTGCCCGCCCCCACCATAACTGCCGTATTGGAAGCTACCACGGCAAGGGTAGGGACCACCCCGAGCTCCACGACCTCTGAGGAATCCCCCAAAAACTCCTCGAGGTTGGGTCGCATGAGGGGATACGCCCATCGCCTGACCTCTATACGGTTGCGGATTAACCATTCTGAAGGGTCTTCCTTGACCCTGTCCCTGACCCCGGCCTCGGCCATATCCCGCTCCAGTTCCCCTCTGGTATGAGCCCTGAGTGGAACTTAAGGAAGATACTCCAGAAGCTGAGGTACTGGGCCTTCCTTGACTTTGCTGTCAGATCAACACCTTGATTTTTTCTACCTGCACTATTAACATTCCAGATGGCAACCAGATCTGTAACCAATTTGTATCCAATGAGAAGCATGTCCGAATCTAAGAGCTCATGAATGAGCGTCCATTTCTCCGGCATGATTGTCGTAGTATCTACAACAAAGGTGTCTCCAGTCACCGTCGAGAAGCTAATGACTCTCGCGAACTCCTTCCCTTTTGGGTTATCAACCCCAGAAGTCGCGATAACCTTACTCACATACTCTTGAGTAACCTTCTCCGTATCAAAACCGATAATTGGCTGTCCTCGAAACCTACTCTCCTTCAAGGTTTCAATCATCTCAGCCACCTTACCTATTTCAAACATTTTCTGTTCCGTCAATTCCAATGGAAATATCCCAAAATTCGTGGCAAACCATCGTTCTAATTCGCGGACTCTGTCAATGCATTTAACGTTGTAGTCTAAAAAATTCATACAAAATGTTTACAACTTTTTTATGAAAATTTGTCGAAGTGGACAGTCATCGTTAAATTTCTACCTTCACCACAGATAGTAAGCACAAATAGGAAAAAAGAAAAATTGCGAGCAGGGGACAATAAGGTACCAAACATATATTGGGTTAGTGTTGGCAGATAGTTAAACAGAAGTGCGGCCCCGACTTCTACCTTACACGGGAGTACATGCACAGACCACCTGCGTCTTCCATCAGTCGACTGCATGCTGTCTCAATCCAACGCCCAAAACGGCCTATCCAACCAATAAATTAAGAATTTTCAAGAATTTAAATAATTTTGAAATTATCTACCCCTAGTCAACTAGTTGCTACACTCCACTTCTTCCCCATCACATAGACGAATTTATTCAACTCGCTATGCGTGTAGAGGAATAATGTAGTTTCGCAAAAAGTCCAAATCTCGCGCTACAGGCAGCTTTGCCACACTTTTTCAAGTTTGACAGTACAAATTTGTTCCCACTAATTTTTACAATTGTCTAGGCCTTCGTCTAGACACCCATGGGCTATAACATCCTGCTTTGCCCAATAAATTTTTAAGATCAACTAAGTTTAAAAACTTAGGTTGCTTACCATCGACTAAAGAATACCGATTATTTTGGGGCACCTGCAGCTGACCGTAGGTCAGGTGGGGGTCCGTGACCAAATATTGCTTTGTGCGGTGTCCATTGGGGGGCCGTGACATTTGGACAGCTTCTTTCTCGAATTCTTTGAATTCGGTACTATCAATTTTCGAAAATTTTCAAAATTTTTGATAAGAGCTGAAAAATCGACAAAGTTTCCGCTTTCGCTACTTTTTGTCCATTTTCACTCTAAGACTCAGCAGTTTTCCAATTCTTCCAATATTCACAGCATTGGTGGGCAACAACTAACTATTTCCTCCAAAAAAATTAATCGGACTCATGGAAATTTAAAATTTAGGGCTGCCAAAAAATGTTAAGAATTTGGGTTTGTTTGCGGAGAGTGGTTTTTTACCAAAAATTTTTGAAAATTTTAAGATTTACGCGAGAAAAATTTAAAAATACACCATAAATACGCAATAAATACATAAATAAATACAATTAAGTACAATTTATACCTAATTACAAAATTTGGGACGAAAAAATATGGGGGGGGGGGGGGGGTAATCACATGCACACACACACACACGAAAAAGAGTGCTACGTGCTGGGGCAGTTTATAATTACTGATTTTCGAATCTACAGTAAACTGCGCGTCCTTAGATGACACATCGTTAGACTGCAGCCATCTGCCGGTCTCGTAGCGAAAGTGCTTTAACCTGCTCACAGATACCACCTGCTTTTTCAGCAGCTCTCTCCAGTGCGCAATTTCAAGCACATTCTCTGATAATCTGCTATTATCAGTAACAACAACAGTCCTTGCCACGGCAGACCCAGTTTTTTCTGTTTATCGACTTTCAGCAAAACCCAATCATTGACGGAATAATCATGAGCTTTTGCTCTACAGTCAAAGAACTTTTTACTGATCTCCGCAGCTTTCCGGATATTCTCTGAAATGACTTCATAAGTTTCTACTAAACTTTCGGTTAGTATATGCTTATAAGCCTCATAGTTCATTAGCAGAACTATGTTCCTAGCAACACCAAAACTAATGCCAAAATTAGCCTCATGACCTCTCAATAAGGCAAATGGAGAACATCTCGTTGAGGTATGAGGTGTGGCATTGTAAGCAAATATGACAGATTGCAAATATCTGTCCCACTTATCTGAATCTTCTATAGCAACCTTTCGCAACTGCTTGATCAAGGTTTGGTTAATCCTTTCAACCATTCCATTTCCTTGTGGATGGTAGGCAGTTGTGAAAATCTTCTGACACTCCAATAATTTACAAACCGACATCATCAGATCAGCTGTAAAGCATGAACCATTATCACTCAACAATTTCACCGGGGTTCCATGCCTGAACACAATATTTCGAAGAAAACTGTCCACAATGGTTACAGCAGATTGATCCGGAAACATTTCTGCTTCCACCCATTTTGTAAAGTAATCTTGAAATACTATCACATAGGGTCTCTTCTCACTCATGGGGGAAATTCCCACAATATCCACAGATACTATGTCAAATGGTCCTCTAGGAATAATAGGATTTAATGGCGGTATAGTAGCCTTTCCTGGAGTCACAATTTGACATATTGGACAAAAGCTGATCCAGCTCCAAACATCCTTTTTGATGCTCGGCGACCAGAACTGCTTTTTAATAATACCAAGGGTTCTCTTAAACCCTTGATGCGTCATCATCACTGCTCCATGATACTGAGGTAGGACAACTTCTTTGAGAACAGAGGGCATAACAATTTGATCCTCTGCCTCGCCAAAAAGCCTGAAGCTGTGTCCATCTTCACCGAAGTGAAGACTCCTACAGCCTCATCCACTTCATCTCCTCTGAGTTTCCAAAGTTGATTCACTAAAACTTTGTGGTTTCGGTTAATGACTTCGTCTTCAGCAAGAGATCTCACTTCTCCTTTTTGAAAGATAAGCTCCCATTTTGGTGGCAACTTCTGTTTCTGTTCATCTGGCTCCTTCTCCCTGGAGAGAAAATCAGCCATGGCATTTTGTCTGCCAGGCACGTACTTCAGCTTGTGATTAAACTGGCAAATGAGCGTACCACCTCTAGAGTTTGTCATTAGTCTGTGTGTTGACCCTCATTGATAATAATGGTTTGCAGTCAGTTTGAATCATGACCTTTTAACCCAAAAGATAATGTTTATAAATTTTTAGGCCGTATACCACAGCTAAGCATTCCCTTTCGGTGGTGCACCATTTCCTTTCTTCCGCCGGCAATATCCGACTATTGTAGGCTATCACCCAATGTTCGGAGTCAGTCTCTTGACATAGCACTGCTCCCAATGCAATTCCACTGGCATCCGTTTGAAGAATGAATTGCGCAGATCCATCTAAAATTGGATGTCCTTAGAAAGGTACTTAGGTCAATGCTACTTTGAGTTTCTCAAAAGTTGTGTAATGTAACTCTGTCACATTCCATGTTCCCTTCTTGCCTGTTAATTTGTACAAAGGTTCAGCTAGTGCTGCTAGATCCGGTATAAATTTCTTACACCATTGTAGCATACCTAGGAATCTTTGCATTTTCTTAACAGAATCCGGGAATGGAAATTCTGTTATCGCCTTGACCTTCTTAGGATCCGGAGAAATTCCGTTCGCATCCAAGATGTGCCCTAAAAAGTGCACCTTTTCGGGAAGAAATTCACATTTCTCTCGCTTAAGAGTCAACTTCGCCTTCCTCAACCCTTCTAGCACCAATTTTAAATTCTCTAAGTGTTCCTTGAACGTATTCGAGAAGATGATAATATCATCTATGTACACTAGGCAAATTTTCCATACCAAATCCCCAAAGATTCTCTCCGTCATCCTTTGAAATTCAGCAGGTGCATTCTTCAATCCAAACGGCATCACTTTAAACTGAAACAAGCCCTCTTGGCATATAAAAGCCGTTTTCGCCTTGCTCTCCTCCTCCATTGGGACCTGCTAACATCCCGACATCAAATCTAGAGTCGTATAAAACTTAGCTCTTCCAAGGCAATCTAAATAGTCATCCATTCTCGGGATGGGATATTTATCATCCTTGGTCACTTCGTTCATACCTCTAAAATCAACTACTGGTCTCGTAGTTCCATCTTTCTTTCCAACTAGGAACAAATGTGCAGCCCACGGTGACTTTGAGGGCTCTATCACTCCCTGATCCAACATCTCCTTTATATGTTGCCTCACTCCACGCTGACTATTAATAGAAGCTCTGTAATATCTCTTTGCTACAGGTCTCGCATCTCCTGTATCAATTTTGCACCTCGGAGCTGGGGTTGTAGTAGCTGGACCACCAGGCAAGCTAAAGACATCTCTGTATTTCAACAAAGACTAATAGCTTCTGTCTTCTGCTCTTCCGATATTTTCGCCTTAGACATCATCTTGCACAGTGAAGTATAGAACTCTACAGAATCAGATTTTGATAATGCAGGCATTCCTTCCTTTACCATGCAGGTCTGATATTCCTTTTCCTCCTTTATCTTTTTCATTTCCTTCACTTTCTTGTACGTATCATCATCTTCAGTTAACATAGATTCTGTATAGCCAATGATTTGATCTCTCTCAAACGGACAACCAGAACCCGTGGTATTGGAGATAAGTACTACAAACTCCTCTTCTGATCCGTCTACAACTGCTTTCTCCATTCCGAACTTCCTTTCAGAATCTTTCGATTTGACAATAATTCCGTTCAATGTGGCATCTCCATGTTGATCCCAAAGTTTTGCCTTCATCAAAACATCTGTTCCATATGGAATGTAGGTTTTCCCATGTGCAACAATTGCAACACTTGTCTTTAGTAGACAAACTTTTGGATAAACAATTTGATTTATGCAATCAGTCGACGCCACACTGACTTTAGTCACTTCTTCCATTACTGTTTGCATAGTAGTTACAGAAGGAACTTAAACTACGTCAATCTTCTTCTCAATGCCTTGTATCGTCATGGCATTTCTTTTAAAATCAATCACCACACCTAAATCTGGGTGCGCTAGAAAATCTGTGCCCAAGATCAGGTCCTCACCTGCATCTGGCAACACTATAGCATTGACTGGAAAATGTCTGAATTCAGTCTTCATACAAAATGGTACATACCCATAGGCATGCACAATTTTTCCATCAGCTACAGTCACTTTAAGAATACGAGGGTACACTGTATAATCAATGTCTAATGCCCTTTTCAGGAGCTTAGAAGACATGACCATACACTGAGCTCCTGTATCAATTAAAGCTCTGGTAGCTGTTTCTTTAATACCTACATTTATGTAGAATGGAACCGTTTTTGGATAATTTTCCAACAACATTTTCTCTATGTCCGTCACTTACCTTCAATACTTCACATGAGCCAAATTTCTTTCCTTTACCTTCTCTAGAGGTGTCACCTTATCCAGGTGAATAATACTTCTGAGAACCAAACTTGAAGATTTGTTTCTACTCTGCTTGCTTTCATCATCCACATCTGTACGGCTTGTCACCATTACGTTATGCGAACTAGGTTGCGACTGGTTCGAAACAAATGATCCAGATTGATCCTGGACGGTACTAGCCTGAATAGCCGGTTGACTAGTTGATGCAGGTAGCATCAACTGAGGCTGCCTCTGCAACTGGATGCCTTGTTCTCTAAGCCTGCAGAATTCCCTGTATCTCTCAAATTCTGGGTCATACCCCTACATTTGATCTTCTTCCAGGAATCCTACATAATAGGCATCTCTTCCTCTCCCTCTAAATCCAAACTGAGGTCCACCTCTACCTCTAAAACTTCCTCTAAATGAAGCATTTCTATCACCACCATAATACTGATTAGACATGCCATGGTTAAATCCACCGCATTGCTGTTGCTGACGCTGGTATGCTGATGTTTTACACTCCTCTGTAGCATGAGTATTATTCTTATGATAAATGCAGTAGGGTCTCTGCTGCTTCAACTGCTTCTGCTTTTCAGCAGACGCAGTCTTCACAGTAGTCAACTCCTTTAAAGCTTCATTCTGGATAACCTGTAATTTATCCACCTTTTGAACCAATTGTAGCCATTCCTCTGAGAGAATAGCTAAAAAAGACTCCTTGGCCTGCTCCTCGTTAGACTTTTTGACATCAGGAGGCGACGGGCCAGGTTGCATCTCTTCAGCATTCTCCTCACTTCTCTCCTCTTCCACTGCCTTTTGCAACTGATTTTTTGGTCTTGACTTCGTCTGGTTATACTTTTTAGTATTTCCATACGGAGCATTCCCTACAAAAGCAATTTCCAGGCACTTCTCCGTAGCTACAACTTGATTCACCACAATTGGTTTATCCTTGGCTCCAAAAGTAGTAAACACATTCTTATATTTTTTATCAGTCTGAGTCACGGCGTATGCAAGGTCTTGCCAAGTTTTCACCAATGGCAATACATCCTGCAACTCGGTCTGATATAACGGACTACTTTTATAAATGAAGGCATTAATAATATTCTCTTGCCTCACCTGGTCACTCTGATCTGCATAGACCAGATCCACATGATTACTCAACCTTTTCAAAAACTCTAAGGCTGACTCGCCTTCCTCCTGTTTCATGTTGAATAGCTCTCTTTTGAGCATCATCAAATCATAAGTCGGCGCGAGATACTGTAAAACATTTTTCCGCACTTCTGTATAACTTGAGGATGTTCTTGCTATCCTCCTTGCCCTATTTTGAGACAACCTTCTCAAACACTCCTTCTTTACCTTATCCGCTGTATTCTCCAGAAACTCACTTTCCAGATCAGTAAAAATTTCAGCCCCTCCGTCGGCTTTATATTATCATGTAAAGGTCTATGCTTCAAGGCCTTTACCACATCTCTCACATCAACTTCTACACTTGAGCTAGAGTTCGAGATAGATGAACTGCTATTATCACTATCTGAGTAATGTCTACTCCTAGCTCTAGATCTGTGAGATCTCTTTCTACTCTTCGACCTCCTCTTTTTCCTCCTCTCAGGGCTAAAGTCAGCTCTATTTGCGGTATCTCTCTAAGGAGTGGGACGAGAAAATCTGTCCTCTCCCTGGGACGATTCGTCGCAGATAGTCACTTTCCTTTCCCTAGTCCTCCTATTCTCTGAGTAACCTTAGGCATTTGATTGTGCTTGTTCAGCATTCCTCAAACTCTGCAGCTCCTCAGTCCAACCTCTATCTCTACTCGAATATTTGTCTCTATCTTCTTGAGACCTTACATAAACGTCTGAATGAACCTCTCTCTTAGGTTCACTTACTCTTTCTACTCTACTCTCAATGTAAGAAGACTCACCTATCTTCTTCCATTGACCTTCTTCTGTTTCCTTTTCTTCAACTTGCGCGCTTTCGATAACTTTAATCAATAATTAGACTTTCTTCTCCAGCGCATTAATTGGTAAATTCTTGGGATCGACTCGATCCCTTTGCTCCTCTCGCCGGATAAAATTTGCCATTTCGGGGTCGTATTCCCTCCAATATTTATCATCCTATAAATCGGCCGGCGCATCCTCGTAATACTCGTTGTAATTCATGTCCACCATGTTTGACCTCCACGCCAGTTTTGACTTCCGTCTAATCTCCTCCAGCGTCTCGGCCATCAGATGGACCAACTTCAGGGGCGACGTCAGCCTCTCTCTCTCAAAGGTCTGCTGATCTTTGACACTACCACTTACAGTAGTTTCAATCTCAGCTTGCCTAGCCATCTCAAAACTACTCTTCCTCAACTCTTCTTCAACTCTTGCCACTTCGGCAATTCTACTCTCTCTCCTTCCTTCAGTCTCAGGCGCCTGTGCTTGAATCTGTTCTACCGCTGCGTGTTCTTCAGCAGAGTCCAGATTCGAAACACTAGGTTCATGTGACCTAGGAGTAGTCCTCAACGTTTTTCCTACCAGAATACTCATCTTTTTAATTTTTCCGGTATGTGCCTGCGAATAAAACCCAGGAGGTTTAGTTATTTTTCTGGTGGTTCTCCGGTTATCCCTCCTGAGAGGCGTTAAGAGTCCACCACTTGTTAGGCTGCTGTGGGGTCAAGATGATGTAACTGGCCTTTGGGTTTAGACAAAGGAAGTTGCAACAGTTCTTACCACAGGCTAACAAAAACAATAAACACAAAACTCTCCCAGACGTTTCACCAGATACTCGCCAGAACTTTCACCAAACCTCAGGCAGAACACCTTGGCAGGTACCTCAGGAGATCCTACCCAAGTCTCCACTCCTAAACTTATAAGAGCCTCCCCTGTGCTCACAAAACAAAACAACTTACAGGCCCAACTTGTATTGGGTGACAACTGGCGACGCCAAATAAATAATAGTAAACAAAATATCATAAACAAGGCGATGGCGGCATCGCTCCATAAACCAAATTTTTTTAACAATGATAAAAAGACATAAAAACTGGGAAACAGTGGCAGCATAAATCTATGCAAATTATCTTTCTTTTTTGCCACTTTTCACCGTGACCAACCGCCTGGGCACACTGAACACGTGCACCTGGAGCCACCCCAACATATGATATTTTTGAATTTTTATGAGATAACTGTTCTTTTTCTGTATTATTTCAAGTCGATAGTAAGCAAAAAGTCCACTAGGGCATGATCCATAAGGAAATCCAAGTTTAATCAATATTTTGCACAATGTCCTTATAATTAAATGCAAAGCTAACGAATCATCAAGAGCACTCTGTGGCAATCTCAAGCTAATTTGACGATTTTTTTAATAAAATTTGGGTATTTTCTCACAAATAATTTCTATGAGAGTAACATCAGTTTTTCGTTTTTTCCCCTTTTTTACCACAGGTTTTGATTTTGCCAAAATTATACACTTTACCATCTAACATGGTAGTCTAGTTGCAGTTTGAACGCAATTTAGCACGTTTGGAGTGGGTACCTATGGTTGTTGCACAGCTTTTTCAAATTTGAGAAAATTATATAAATTTTGGACAATTTTTTTTGCTATTTCATCTTTTATATGCTCATCATGTTTAACTCGAAAAATTCACAAAGTGTGTAGTAACCTATCTTTGTCTACATAGCTTTTTCTGATCTTTTTACATCAGATGTTTCGATCTGCTTGCCTCGAAAATAAAGTAGTGCATTGGCTTGAGGCATCTGTAAAATGTTAGCTTTATTCCATGCAGGGAAGCATTATTAGATCAGATATTAGCAGCCAGTATCTTAAATGGTACAACTCTTTGTAAACAACACAAAACTGATAGTAAAGAACAGTACTTTTGAGTGTCCAAACCATTTTCAAATTAGTAACATACTTATTACATTTATGCCCAAAGCCTTAATAGTATGCCCAACTGCTATCCCTCCAAGTTATGGGGTCCAAGAAACTGGTATTTCTTCAAATTTTTGGCTGGAAATTCAAGTTTCTGGTAAAGATTCATATTTTTCTCACTGATTCTATGCTCCAATCCAAAATTAGTGTAATCAAAGGTAAGAGAATCTGTCACTAGTTCCTTATCATTACCCTAAATTATTATTCACAAAGGTGCGCAATTTCCAGGACTATCATTTTGACAATCTCTACTAACAACCATATCATAATTCTTGGTATTCAGAAACATGATCTGTTACATTAATGCCTAAAATCGATCAACGACTGAGCAGAAAATGTGCCCCTGCAAACCATAATATGTGGATTTGTGAATACAAGCTATATTTGTGGCCTAAAAATATCTGTCATTTCACCATAAATTGTGTGATGATTAAATAAAATCTACTTTCAGAAAGAACACAATTTTTAACCAATGATTTCCTGTGTAAAGGCAACTCGACCCAATTAACTTGGCATAAAATGATTTCCTTTGGATTATCTTTGGATCCATCAATCTTTTTACCATAAATCTTTTGTGAAGAGCTCGAGGAAAAGATGTGGCTCTGTGAACAATTTCAATTCATAGTGCAGGAACCACCATTTTCCTAAAAATTTCAGCAAAAATTGCATTAAATATCAAAACTTAAATTCATTGTTCGAAAATTTCAGCTCATGATTTTACCATGCAGGTGAATTGTATCTTCCCCATATATAACACGCTTTTTAATAATACTGATTTCAAATATGAAATTTTTCGGTTGACAAAGCCTGGGCAATTTACATCTTGACAGAGAGTTGCCAACCAATCCAATTACTTTTCTTCATTCAACAGTAAATAGTCACTCTCTGACAACATCCATGAAATCACATTTATCTTTGCAAAGTAGTCTAAAATAGCACAATCTAAATCAGTTTCATGTCATTGATGACTACTATTGTCAAGTACATGTCATGTTTTCTAAAATCCAAATCCATACACATTTCATTTTGTTCAGTGTAATGAATAAATGGGTCAGCAAAAGTGCTTGAGAATGCTAAAAAATACGATTTTAACATATAACTAACATTTTTTTGATGAAATTTCACTAGTAGGTATATCAGTTTCCATGTTATCATCATTATTATCCTCTTTGCTATACACAATGCAAAACTTGTCTAAATCTCCAAATAAAAAAATAATTACCATGATGACAGTACTCACTTTTATTAATATCATTTTCGGCTAAAATTGAGGCACTACCCTCGCCCTTGCCCAATTTTAAACTCTCATCAACAGAATATTTTTGATATGAATGCTGGTCTCCTTTATTTGGCAATAGTGGACTCAAACTTCAAAGATGGATTAAAAGTGGAACATTAACGTTTCATCTTCAAATAAAAAGTACATTTTTAATAAGTCAAAATTTTTCACTTTTACTTACTCTTTTGGATTTTCTGAACTATGACCTTCATCCCAGAAATTTAGAAGGCTGGTTCAAGCTGAATCATTTTTTTCCAAACATGCTGCTAAATTTTTTGTATCTTTCAAAATGTCAATAGACAATTAAACATGACAAAATTTCTTAAGGTGGCCTCCCACTGCTAATTCTACTGCCTGGCATTGTTGTAAAAAATTTTTAGTGTTAACAAATGCTGCAAAAATGAGCATAAAAAAATTTTCTAGGGCAAAATAAATAAATCGGCCAAAATAATCTGCCCAATAAATTTTTTTGACTTTTGAAATTTAAATTTCAAAGTTTCAGTTAATAAATTTATATCAAAAAACATTCTGTTTCCAAAATTAACTTACAGTACCTGGACCATATGCTACAAGGACAGAATTCAACTTCAGCCAATTACTCTAGTTCTGTTCATTTGATTCTATGGGTGTTTATCAACTGGATGTCAAAACTGGTACACTAGCCAGTGAGATTTTCAGAAGGGTAAATTTTGGAAACCATTTCTATGTAAATATAAAAGAAAAAACGGTTACCAACCAACTACTGAAATGCTTTCTTTCAGCATTGTTTTTGCTAAAAATTTTTCATCTATTCAAGTTCTTTTCTAATGTTTGACAAAAAATTTGACATTACAAAATATAGAAAATGGGAGTTTAGTTAGTGAGACAACTTGCAAACTGGAGCTTTGCTAAAAAACTTCATTCTACTAGAAACTGAAACACAAACATCTGGTGCATCGCCTCAAAAAATTTTTTTCAGGCAAGCAATTGAGTGAGAAGCTCAAGGAGTGTTTTTTTAGTTTGATCCAAACTGAACAGTGTTCACAGGGATTCACAAACACAAAATTCCCAGCTTTCTTCCCACGCTCCCAGTTGGTGAAAATGTTTCTTTCCATTACATTTTGATTTTTTTTTTAATATAACACATAAGTAAAAATTTGAAATGTAATAAAGGATAAAACCATGAGTTCATAATTAGAATACCTATTTAAAAACATACAACTATGGCAAAACAATTTGCAATGTAATTTTTATTTAAATTATAAAGTAATTTTTATTTTGTTATGAGTAAAAAACAGTCCCCTAACAGTCACTGCCTTTAATCAATCAATAAGAGCATCTTAGAAACGTTTTTTCCTCAGGCTTTTTCCCCAAATGAGGGAAGGGGTAAAAAATTTTTATCCCATTTTTCTGAAGTTGTTTTTTGCTTGAAAAGGCTCATAGATGCTCCATTTAAAATTTTTGAGCATTTCCAAACTGTCTGATAATTGCTCATTAAAATTGAGGAAAAAAATCGAATTTCTCGAACATAATTTCCAATTTACAAGCATTGTGAAAATCATTTCGATAAAACTATTTGAGAGCATAATGACTGTGAATAACATAAGAAATTGATGGTTAAATCTTCTATGATGACAAGTGAGAGCCCAAAGAAGATGTTAATGTTTCCAGTGTGAACCTAATTAGGATATACATTAGGGTATATTTAGGGTAATTAGGGTATACCCCAATCCAGAAATCGTTAACCATATGGCTTGCCATTGGGTGACTGTCTCCCAGGAATTTCTAATCTTATGGCTAGCCATATTGTAGCTGTGGTTGCTCCCATATTTTTGGTTGTACAAATACTAAAAAATGTCAATTTTGGAACAATAACTGGTCAAAAACGCCAATTTTCTTGGCGCTTCATGCCATAAATACATTTTTTATACTTGATTTTTTTAATCTATAAGGAATTATCAAAACATTAGAAAACCTAGATTTTCCTAAATTGAATAAAATGGAATTTTTAAGACAAAACTTGAATTTTTAAAAATTTAAATAAAAATAAATTTTTTCATGCTATAAAAAACGGTTTAGAAAGTTGAGAAAATTAAAAAATTTTCTTAATTAGGAAAAATTAAAATTTTTAACAGAGAATACAAGTTTTTAATTTGAAATTTAAAAAAAAATTGAAAAAATAAATATTTTTCGGTTTATAAGAATTCAAAAATTTTAAAGAATTGACAATTTTCTAAATTGAGAAATTTAAGAAAACATTTTGCATTAAAATTTTTATTCTTTTAAATTCAATTTTTCAACATAGACAAAACCGAAAAATTTGAATAAAGCACAAATTTTGAACATTTCAATTAAATAACCCGTTATTTGCAAAACTTTTTTGAGTTAAAAATATCGAAGGATTAAAATTAGAAAAAAATCGAGAATTAATCTTAAAGTTTTTAAAATTTATGTTGCACATTGTGTAACAAGCTCATTTTTCTATTTTCTTCACTCAAAAATTTTTGGCTCCAAAAATTTCAATTTGGCCCCTAAAAATGGCCTTGGAGTCACTTGGCTCTCAAACCGAAAAAGCCCCAATCCTACTGAATGAACTGACGAACTGCAGAATTTCTATTCATTTACTGGTCATTCACAACTCGTAAACTTACTGCGATGATACAATTATACTTTTCTAAGCGAATGTGCTCGCATTTGAGTGAAGTAAAAGCAGTTAATATAATATTCAATGAATTGATGCCAAGCGCTGAGAAAATTATGCCTTTCAGGCCCTTGAAATTGCCTAAAATTGAGGAAATGTAGTTTTCCATAAGTCTAAAAGTTTGTGCAACTTGATACAAATGCTCAAAATTTTGTTGTGCCATTTCATATTTGTTGTGCCAAAAACTATGTTTTGCCACAGTGTTTTTTGTGCACAGACATTTGTGTCAATAAGTAAAATCACTAATATGTGTGGAAATCGTGCACACCCTGTGCACGAAAATGGTTTACACTTCAAAACGAAATGGGCTCCGTGCTGCGTCAACGAATATAATATTAACTATTTTTATTTGGCCCATGTATGAGCGAATTCTTTTTAAATAACGTAAGTGTTTCATCGAAGCAAATTTATAGGTGATGAAAGAATAGAAATTCTGATCTTTTTTATTTCATTCAGTTGGATTCAAGCTGAAAACTGAAATTCCCATTGTCGAATAAAAAAAATATCGTTGGCAGGCACAATACAGTGATCGAAAATTCACACAACTTTCGACTTAATTTTCTCCAAAAGTATTTGTTATTCTGGATATTCTCATTCGATGCAGGAGTGAACAAACATAGACATTCTCAGTTTGATCTTTATACATCATTGTTAAAAAAATTGGTAGCCGAAAATTGAAGGAAAATATGAAACCTTCCAAGCACTCTACGGATATTTAATTCCTCCAATATTCTATTTCTTTTCGAATCCTAAACTGGTTTTTCGCACACTTTTTCTTTTATCACTGACCTGATCAGCTGAAAAAATAGGTTAAGCAGGATTCTTCTTATGTGTATTAAAATGCTGTTTCAAGTATGTTTGTTCCAACCTTTTTGGGTTAAAACCTTTTAAAAGTTTTACTATATTTCTAGCAGAAAAAAATTTGTGCCATTAGCACAAATCGTTTTGGCATCTTGTGCCACATGACACAAATGTCTCATTTCCATTATTTTTTTACTTTTATCATTTATTTCTGATTTTCTTATATTTAATTTTTTTCTGTAATTTAAATTTGATTTTTTAACTTTATTGTTTGTTTCTGTTTCTTTATATTTTTTTAAAATTTTTTCTTTTCTTCTCTTTTTTGTATTTAATTTTCTGTCTTTAATTTCATACTTAATTTGTCTTTTTTATATCCGAGCTTTCTTCTTTTTTTACTTTTATTTTCATTTCTGTTTCATTATATTCAAATTTTTATATTTTTACTTTTTTGTTCTGTTTTTTAGTTTTATGTTAAATTTTTTTCCAACTTCTTCCTACTTTCATCTTCTATTTCTCTTTTTTATATTACATGTTTTAAAGTTGTTCTGCTTTTATCTATTATTTCTATTTTTATTTAATTTTTTGTATTTTTAATTTTCCTCATATTTTTGATTTTAATATTTGAATCGTTTCAATATTTAAATCTTCTATCTTTTATTTTTCTCTCTTAATATTCAATATATTTCTATTTTTTACTTCTTCTTTATATTAAATTTTTTTTTCACTTTTTTTACTTTTTATTTGTGTTTTTCATGTTTATTTTTTATTTTTCACTTCTATCATTTTTCTGGTTTTCTATATTAATTCTTTCTATTTTTTCATTTTTTTTATTCAATTATTTTTTCTACATTTTTCCTTTCTCTCTGTTTTTTAAGTTTAATTTGTGAAAACTTTTTACTTTTAACTTTTATTTCAGTTTTTAATATGTTTGTAACACGCAAATGAGGGAATTGGTTGGATCTCACTCTAATTCTTATGATACTTTAACTTGTTGAATTTACACAGTCCAAGAGGCCCCTGGGGTGATAACATAACAAATAGCTATGACAATGAAAACGGCAATTCAATTGAAAATAAGGTCGCCAATGGCTCTATGCTTAGCATCGACGATAACGAATGTTTCTATTTCGCAAAAATACATGAGTCAAGCCTTCACACATGAATTCGAGAGTGCAATAAAACAGAATATTTTCACTATTCTTTCTTTTGTACCCCTTCCTTTTGACCACACCCTTAGTGGGCTTCTGAAATTCTTCTCCTAACCAATGGTCGCTCTTTGTTTTAGGCACTTCCATATACTGTATGTTTGCTTAACCACACCTCTAGGCTTTCTTGTGCTTTACCACCCCTTTTTGTTTTATGCTTAGCTTCTCTGCTTGGGCCTCAGGTTCATTGTAGGCTTAGCCATGCCTACGTGCTTCCTTCTCACTAACTAGTGTGTATGTGCTTCTGTAATGTAATGGTCATTACTGTTCTACTTGAGACTGGTGTCTGGGTTGCAGTTTCTACATTTTATTGCAGGACAGGTGTTGAATTTTCGGGGAATACTGTATCTATGGGAAAGGTGTGTTTCAAGTGCCTCGAGTGGGTTATGGGAGCGAGGTTTTGATGTATGGATTGTAATGATTTCCAGTTGGGTCAATGTAGTTTTTGGGGTGCAGGAACATCAAAAACAGAACACTTCAAAAGAATGTACAAGAGTGTCAATATGGGGGAACCCAGACATTCCTGAGAAAATACATCACAAATAAAAGTATATACAGTAATCGGATATACATGTTGTACATTATGAGTTTACACTAATGTGTTATCACCCATCTTACATTCCCCTCCTTGTGAAGTTGAAGGACCTCATTCAAGGGGGTTTTGTTGAATAGTGGCATCTCGGATTTCTTCGGTACTAGTTACCCTTGGGTGGAAAGGTGTTGTCTCATTTACATAAATGGTAAAGGCCATATTTTTGAGCCAAGGTTCCAGTGTGACATTAGGGTACAAGAACCTAATGACTGTATGAGGACCATTGTGGCGGAGCAAAAATTTGAGTGTTGAACCTTGTTTGCGAGAGTGATTTTTGTATAAAACAAAATCGCCTGGCTTGTATTGAATTTTATGTGTGTTTTTGTTGTACTGAGTTGCCTATTGGTTCTGCACTTTTTGTAAGTTTTTCTGAACTGTGGAGAGAGCATCTGTGAAGTGAAATTTCACTCGAAGTGCAAAGTCATCAAGATCCACCATATAGGTGGTGGGGAGGAAATTGAGGGCTGGGTCAGATATCAAATTGGCTTGTGGGCCATGTAGTAATTCTAATGGGGGGTAGGCGGTGCTATCATTTTTGTGAATATTGATGGCAAAAACCACAAAGGTTAAATACACATTTTAATCAGTATGTTTTGAATTTATGGCAGCGAGGGTTTAGTTAGTGTTCCACTTCCCATTGGCAATGGGGTGGTACGGCGTTGTGTGAACTTTTTGGGTATTAAATGATTCAGTGATCCAAAAATACAAACATAAAATCAATATTAATGATAATTTGGCCAGTCAGGCCCATGGATTTTCTCTTTGACAAAGAACAAATACAAGAATAAACAAAAACATAAAAAACTGGACCTTTTATGCATGGTGTGTATGCAAATTTGCATAGACACAAATTGTGATGACTTTCCCTATTTCTTCCCAACCTGGAGATAGACTATGTCCATCCCCAACATCCCTCCAGCCTTGGAACTGACCAACACAAAGTTTAAAAGATCCATAATATGCTGTGAAGACAATTTCGGAATTTTTCAGGATTAAATACAGTCAACACAGTTTTCTGAACCTTTTTGGTCATTCTTATCCCCTTGTGGAAAGCATTTCAAATAACAACCTTCTAACCTCAAGTCTTTCTACAGGCACACTGGAATGTCCACAAGGCTGTCCAGGTTTGCTACCTCTTGGTCTGGACGCCCAGGGATTGACGACTCCATGTCAGCTTGACTTTACTAGCATTCCACTGAATCCACTTTGACCTGCACCAAGGCTGAGGGTCTTCGGTTGCCCACCTTCCCATGACCTTTCATTTTGGACCATGGGATTGATACTGGAGACAGAACATATATCTGTCTATCTCATACTGGTTGCGTGTTTCACCATGAAGTCTTTGCCACCTTCCCAACACTACCCCCCTCAAAATTTTCTATAAAAAATAAATCATTTACATATTATGTACATTAGCACAAGTGTCACAAAAAAATCAAATCCCAGCTTTGTCGATTGAGCAAAAAAAAACAAAAAGAAAAAATAAGATGAGATTTCAAACCGAGATTAAGTGAAAAATAAATTTTTGTACATGCCACTTCTTGCCATGGGAGGTATGAAAAACAAATAAAGATTTAAAGCACGCAACAATTAAGAAAAGATTTTTTTGTAATTTGTGATTTTTTTGTATTTTTGTAATTTGTGATTTTTTTGTAACGTTGTAATTTGGAATATTTTTTTTTGTTTTTTTGTGAAAAATAAATGGGAAAACAATGACTTTTAGGCCAAAAGCCCTGTGGCTATATTCACTGTTGCAGCCCACCACTGCCTTGCACCCCTCTGTGTGCTCTACCTGACTTTTACTTTACCCTCTTTCAGCAATCTCGAGTTGGATAAAATTGATGATAAAAAAAATTTTTGCTGATTCTACCTGACTTTTACCAGTAATTTTACCCATAATTTTAGTTGAACTTTTCTTGGCTATAACCTGAGATTTTACTCGAGTTTTATTTACCTTCAAACTTACGGGCCATTTTATTTCTACACTTACCCCATGTTCAACCCACTTTCTGTAATTTGGGCCTTAACGTCTGAGTGACAATGCAAAAAGTGATAAATTCTGTTCAATGTTAAAATAGCTTGTTAACCTGAAACATATATGTTTCACTGGGAAAGTTGCATATTTTCACTTTATGGATAGCTGGATAGAAGGAAAGTTGAGCCTGTTCTATTTTTGTTTTTTAGAACACATTGTTTAATACTGTATATTAGGTTTGCACATATGAATCTTGATAATGATATTTCCCAGAATTTTTAAATGGTAAAGGAAATTTCAATTTGGTTAAAAAAACATGCAGAGCATTAGGAGTATGAGAAACATAGTTTTTTTGCAGGTTAAATCAAATATCAGCTTTTCCATGCTGAATACACTTGCATATGTGGAATTGGCAGATATAAAAAAAGGATGTTTCTACAAATGAAATTGTATGCCACGTATCTATTGATAAAATAATTGATATGAACAAAGAAAAGAAAGATCCTGTTCATTCTCTAATTATCATATTCAAAACATATTTGAGCAAAGTACTAGAGAATGAGAAAATCACTAATTGGGAAAGAATAGGATCCTTCAACAAATAAGTAACAAGCAGCAGGTATAAGTCACAAGTAGCAAGATGTACTATACTCTGTTAGTGGAAATTTAGAGTTCTGAGTGAATTTCATTTTTGGCAACAAATAATTGTTTCTCCCATTTTTTGAAAACAAAAAACATCAGCTGAAAATCAGGAATTATAAACTAGTGGGATATAAAAAATTAAAAAATTGAAACATGTTCAAAAAACAATGTCATTACTGATAGTGTGATGGCATTGTTGTGCTGCCATTTTTACTCCATGGAGGAATGATAATTTGGCTGTATGAGTGGGTAGAGCTTGGTAAATTACAAACCAAAGAAGCTACATTTATGCTGTAATGTAAAAATGAATAGATGAAAAAGTATACCCAGAAAAACCTGACCAACTTCCCATCATTCTTTTGGTGGTCACTGCTTGCATAATTGTTTTCCAAGATCCTTTGACATGTTGTATTGGGTGCTTGTATGCCCTCGGCTACCTGGCTGCGGTTCTTGGGAGATCCAATCTGGTACGGCCCCTGACGCTAACCCGGTACTAACTATGCTCCTACTGTAACTAGTTGAGATGTACGAAGAGATTCATTATGAGCAAAACGAAAAGTGCAATGAAATACAACAGTGAGGGTCAATAGAAAACGAGTATGCAAATTTCCAAACATGTGAACACAGCCGCCTAACTACTCCCTGCCTTGCAGATCCTTTTCTTCACCCCTGCACACAGAGCCACAGGGACTTTAGGATATCTCAACACGCGGCCTAAGCTGAAACTCCTCAAAAGACGAGACAGATCTACCTGTCTCCAAACAACAACTCACTAAGCCTCTTGATCAAAAGGGCGGCATCAAAAATCCTCAGGTGCATCGGCTCTCAAATGTAAAAACCCACGAGACGTGAAAACAACGATACACAATAATCGTAATCGGCGAGGACGCCCAAGCTCCTTCCCTAGTCACTGCCTAAATTGAAAAAAACGTCCCCTCCACAAGACAGGACGACAAGAGCAAAAAAAGACGTTTCAATAATAATAATAAATCTTGCAATAATGACTGAACTGCATGGCGGCGTGCCTGACATCAACTTGCATGACCATTTATTTGTTTTAGGAGCCAAAAAATCTGTGACACAAACCATTTTATCTGTTTGTTTACTTAATAATAAATGGAAACACTTCTCTAGAAAATAAAAATGTGATAATTAGAGGACCAAAGGTCAGAGGAATTGACCCTCTGACAGATAGAATAATGAATGATCACTATTCTGAAATATTTTTTCCACTAATGTCCTTTTACAACAGGATTGTCATCAATTTCTGCACTGCAACCAGGGAATTTGCTTTACCCCATGTAAGACTTTCAAAAAATCTTGAACATCAGAAAAAGTCAAACTACTTCTTATCATCTTACTGTAGCATGGTGAAACAGTTTAGTACAACATTAATCATTGAGCTGAAATGCAGAAGTGTAAATAACCCCATAATTGAGGGCAATATTGACGTCATGCTGCCTTCACTTAGACTTCCAGAGATATACTTTATACCCTCGTATTCCTCCTACCCCTACTCAGCATTCTACTTTCAAACTGCTATGATGTCATGAACCCTGTGATACTTTCGATTAATTATTAATGGAATGACTCCTCTACCTAATTATAATTCTTACCAGCATATTCTCATCATTGCTATCTGAATCTCAACAAATCTACTAGAGCCAGCAAAACATACAACAAAAAAGTCAAACAGAATGAGATCATCATAAATGATCCTGTTCATCTAAATTTTTTCAACATTTGTAAATGCATGAAGTAAAGGAAAAGAATTCTGGAAACAAATTTTCAAGAGGTTCATTGTGGTTAAGTTGTGCTCATTCAACTATACAAATGTGTAAAATTTATGAATATGTAAATTTGGCACATGCATCCTATCCTGGTGTACTTTTCCATGAAATGAGCTCCATATGACAAAAATGATGTACGAAATCTGTTAGTGTAGTACATCAGCCCCAACTTTCAAATACATGTACTGGTGAACTGTTTTATGTCTCACTTTCTACAGATGTTTTAAGTTATTATAATTTTAAATTGTTTTTACTTGTTCAGGGATGTCAGGCAAAGAATTCTCTACAGCTATTGAGATTTTAAGACCACAAAAACAATGAGCAGCTACATACATGATGAAAATCAGAAGCACCGAAATTTTTTTTTGACTGCATGGCTGATTTAGGGTTAAAAAAACCATTGGTTTGCTGGGCGATAAAGACACAGTAAATATTCATCAAGTTAGTCAAATAGCTATGAAGAATGTTGTAACGTACCTGCTAAAGCAGTACTGTAAATATGTAGCATACTGTATGTAATAGACATTTATTAGATATTATTTTATTTTCACATTTTATCGTCTCAAGGATGTCTGGGATTCACACCCAAACATTCCTACAAAATTACGTGAAGTACTTTATTTTGATCCGTTCACACCCCGGTAGCCCAATTAAGATGCCCTAATTAATTTGCACAAACGGCAGCTGTTCCCCTAGAACCCACACTAAACTACACATTCCACAGCTACCATAATCCCCCGTAAAAATCGTAAACAACACCTGCACACAGTAAAATACGTAGAAGCCCCGCCGTACAGTAGTCTCAAGTGTAACAGTAGCGGCGGCCCCACAAAACATGTGTATACAGAGAAACCGATACAGGAAGCATGCACAGAAGCACAGAGGTGTGGCCAAGCCCACCGTAGAAAGCAAGTGAAGCACAGAAAGCATACGGTACCAGAAAAGCGTTAGAGAGGCGTTATTAAGAAAGCATAAAAAGCGTAGCCGGAAACGACGATTGGCGGAAGAAAATGGACAGAAGCTCGACCTCCCGCAGCGCCCAGGGAGTGGCCAAAATCGCCGTATAAAAGAAAAAGCAAAGCGTGATTTTTTTCATTCTTATTCTTGTATCGTTTTTATTTTGCCCCCGTGCCCACATTTGCAAGCAACCGTCTTCGAAAGCAATTAAACCATGTCGTGTATTTTGTTATTTGCAAGCAACCGCGCCGCCCCCGTTTTATTTTGTCGATGTTCAAGCGACCGTCGATTACCCGTTGTTGTGTTGTAATCGTACGCCCGCGCCCCCGTCCCGTTATTTACCCCGCCGTATCGACCGATTGGTCCAAGTAAAGTACGTCACAGAAATCTGGTCGTTACATATTTTGGTGACCGTACCGTTACGTTAACCAGTGGAACTCCCTGCCCCCAGTTAGGTGTACTCTTATCCGGGCATTTAGAAGCATTAGATAATACAGCAGTAATCATTTCCTACAGTAAGACAGTATTCGTAGAAAGCAAACTGGAAATCCCCTCCAACGAGACATTAAGCGATACATTTAAACGAATACAGCGTGAAGCAAAAATTGAAGCATTTAAGCAGAAATCCCATCGTAAACCAAGAATGACCCACCAAACGCAAGATCATTTAGGAGAAATCGTTAGAGAACAGATAAACGATTTATTTTCAGAACATTTACGTACCCTACGCACACAATTGAATCAGAATACAGTAAACCCTACCCTAATAGACGATCTAAGAACAGCAAACATTCGTAATAACATGGCAAACAATTTCTACGCGAAACCTACAGTATTCACGGGCGGCGTGACCCAACATTTTGGTGAATGGAACAAAAGATTAGAACAATTCATGGCACTCCAAGGCATGAAAGATACAGACGTACAGTTAAAGTTGGCATGTTTAGAAATTCATTTAGGAGGAGCCGCGTTAGCAAAGTTCAAAAGTTTAGCAAATTCCGAAAACCCTCCCCACACATACGAACAGTATAAAGTCGCATTACAGGCATTTTTCCCAAACAATAGAGATAATGAGCTACATCAACAATTCCTACGCGAAAGAAAACAAAAGCGATCAGAAACAGTAACAGAATTCTTATTTGATCTAGAACATCTCGCAACCCTCGCCTACCCTAACTTTAACACAGACGCACGAGAAATGATCATAAAACCCCTCTTTGTAGAAGGCATGCAAAACGAAATCAGGGAAGCAATCAAGTATAGAAGGTTCGCAACTCTAAAAGAAATGTCAGACAAAGCAGCTTACATTGAACAGCAAATTCTTAGAAATGAGTTAAAGTCTAACGCCCTTCCCTTCATACCCCCAAAACCCGAACCCATCTTTTCCCTCACCAAAAACACAGACCAACAGGATCTTTTGCATCAGTTAGAACAACAAGTAAAAGATTTACAGTTGCAGATCAAACAAAAACCTCAACCCCCACAACAAAGTAGCTACAACAATTTCAGTAACAACACTTTCAGCAGGAATAATGCTTACAGGAACAATACCACCCCCAGGCAACCCACATGCTTCCAGTGTGGACAAATAGGACACGTAGCTCGTAATTGTAAATCAGTAGGCACCCGAAAATCATGTGAAATCTGTTTCCGTAATAATCACAGTACGCGTGATTGTAAAAGCCCATGCATCCACTGCTCCCAAACAGGACATAGATCAGATAACTGCCCTTCAAAACCCTACTCCAATTTTCAGTGTTTTATATGCAAGCAGAGAGGTCATACAAGCAGGTATTGCCCGAATCAGCAGAGTCGTAATATTCAAACTTGCATTGAGTACAGGCAACCCCAACCCCTCATGGACATTGATGACCCCGCATTTTACTCAAAATTACCCGCCATAACTAACGGCCCTCAGACTACTTTAGGAACTATCATGCCCAACACCCACCGCCGTAGTGACGAATACGTCCTTGATCTGGACGTACCCGATTGGTGCGCCATGTCCCCACCCCCCACGCCTGAAGCCGCAAAAATCGAAAAATCGCGGCCCACCATCCCCGTAGGCTACAAGATCCCCCGAAAGCAAGACACAACGCCGCCCACCACCCCCGAAACCCCGTCGAAAACAGGTCGCAACTTATTGTCCCTCTTACACGGCCTGACCCCCGAACCCTACCAATTCCGCCCCCGCCAAACATTGCTACCGACCCCCGCAAGTAAGCAAGTCCAAACCCCATCCCATAATTCAACTTCTAAAGTTTTACAGAATGTTCAGATTTCAAACCGGCCACCCCCCCAGCGCAAAACCGCAAAACGACAACACCAAAAACCGCCACGCCAAATCGAGCAGAGCGAAAAAACACAGTACCCCGCCGCCTCCACTAAAACACTACATTGGCCATTGTATTGTTTATTTTTATGTATAATAATCCCCACATCGTGTAGTGCCCAATTTCAGATGTGTGGAACTTCATTGAGCGGTCACTCAGTCAGCATACCAAAACTTGTATCATGCATGCCCCCTTCCACAGTAGACAAACCCGTACAAACATTCGGAAAAATCTATATCCCCTCCACTAAGCCCCACATTACAGACGCATACAAATGCAGTGTTCGCAAACGCAAAATTTGTACTAATACAGGATTTTTTGGATCAAAAGGTATTGTCTTCGACCAAACCGAAATGCAAAATCTAACCCAACATGTTTGTAAGGCAATGGTTATAGACAAAGAACACAACGGTCAAAAATTATACGAAACCCAACCAGGATTTTGGTCAACAAATAACTCCCTAAGCGTAGAATACACATGGTGTTGTACAGACCATTGTACCTCGGTCACTAACATCATCATAGAAATAGGACAAATAGCATCTTGGAATGGAAAATCTATGACAGGTACATTAGGCGACCTAGGGTCATGCAAACCGACATCAGGTCATTGTGTCACAGCCGACGGATCCATTATCTGGAACGAAACAGCATTTGAAAACTTATGCCCTTTCGAATACAAAAATACACATCCCATCAAACTCACGCAAACACACATGATAATAGAAGAACTACAAGGTGCATTCTCGGTTAAAAATACAGTTTTTTCGAACCCCAATTGCCCAGAAATCCAAGATAGCATTCTAACCGAACAAGGCATTATCGTACAATTAGACAAAAGCACCCCACATCGTAACGCATTTTTAACCCCAAAAACCAACGAAACTCATACTACATTATACGATTTTGATGATTTTGAACCCATTAATGCAAAACTAAATTATCTAGCAGACAAAATACAGGAATTCGAAATTCAAAATTTCAAAAATGTATGGAATGAATTATGCAGACAGGCACAGCGTCACCTTGATCTCATATGGCAAATTTTACGTCTTGATGCAACCCTTGGAGCACGTGCATTCCTACAGCGAACAGACATAACAGCGGAATTCACAGGAGAACCCCTCACAGTCTGGCCCTGCAAGCAGGTAAACGCATCCAAAGTCTTTTACAACCACAAAATCAACCAAACATGCTACAAACTTTTACCCATTCTCGTAGGAACGGAACTCATGTTTTCAAACCCAGGAGGCAACGATTTGACCCCTTTTTCACAAACCATTGACTGCCATCACATGCATGTAGCCCTTTACAAACAGAATAATACATGGGTCAGTGAAACAGGATCCCCGCATGTCACAAATTTACCTTTAGAAATCGTCTGGAACCAAAATTTCTCCCTTTTCCATTTTAACACACCCGCCATTTTTCATGATCAACTTGCAACTATTTCAACCAACTTACTCTTTTTGAAACAATACATTTACAAAACTCACACACTCGAATTCATTGTCAAAAAACTCGTCAATTACACCGCCCAAATGTCTCTCAATTCCGATACAGTTTACAACATGATCTCAGGCACTGGTCAAGCACTCGGAGATACACTCTCTGGCGCTGGTCAAGGCATAGAACATGTAATAACCGGTACCACCCAAAGTCTCACGGACGGCTTAAACAATTTACTCAAAGGACCCCTGCAAATCATTATCAATCTCGCCATTATTACTGTAGTTATTGCAGGCATCATTTATTCGTTTCTCGTTCTTCGAAAATATTTCCCCTCTCCAAAGCATCATGCCACAACCGAACATGCATACGAAATACCATCAAACAACAGACATTTACATGAGACCATTCCCCCATCATTCGGCCATGCTCTCTTAGAATTAGCTAATCGTCGTGGGGCACAAACACAGCAGAAATACGTCCTTGTCGATATTGATACCCCCTGAACTCCTGCAATCGAACTCATTAATCAAATTCACCAATCTGCATCAAATAAGCCACCCCAAAATGTACCTGAGAAACATACCCCTCATATTCCAATCACACTTAACGGCAAATTAATGACAAAAGGCATGATTGACACTGATGCAGTTTACTCACTCATTGATTCCCGAGTCGCGCAACTTTTACAATTAGACATGAAACCCCCGCTAGTCCAAGCAAAAGCAGCAAATAATCTTCCAATTCACTTTGTAGGGACCACTTTTGTCACAGTGACTGCCCAAACAATCCAGGAAACAATCATGGTCCATGTTCAAAAAGATTGCACAGCAGACATCCTTCTAGGCAAAAACTTTCTCAGTCGTTTTTCGGAATACACTATCAACAATCAAAAATCACAGGTCAAATTTGGCAATGTTATACTACCCTGTGATGGCCTAGAATATAGCCCTCTTTCAACTCGTGGTGGAACTTATCTAGACGAGAAATTAGAATTACCACACTGTACAGTAACGGAATTTACTGTCCCCTTGCCCAAATCGTACTTACAGGTCAAACAGCTTGAATTCACCCCGAAACCCAAACAGAACTCTAAAGTCCATTTCGCAGCTTGCATCTCTGAAAATCAAAACAGTCGCATACGCATATCCGTCTTAAACACACAAGAAACAGCCCAAATTCTTTATCCTGGAACATGCATTGGTACAGTCTCATGTTACATCCCAAAACAAAATGCTCCCGCTAATCTAACCCCTTCAACGCAAAACCAGCCCAACCGTTTTGATACATTCACATGGTTAAAAGAAAACGTCAATTTGACCTCCAGTGACCTCACAGAAACCGAGAAAATGCAAATCCTACGCGCCCTATCGAAGTACCCTACATTATATGCTAAATCCAAAATGGATGTAGGTAGAACCACCCTCGTTTCGCATACAATTGACACCAATGGCTCCCAACCCGTACGTAGACAACTTTATCGGACTTCCCCAAAAGAAAAGCAAATCATACAAGCAGAAGTTGAGCAACTCGCAGCAGCAGGTGTCATAAGCCAAAGCAATTCTCCATGGTGTACCAATACAGTTCTAGTCCCCAAAAAAGATGGAGGCCATCGTTTATGCATTGATTTTAGAGGCCTCAACAAAGTCACCAAAAAAGATACCTACCCCTTGCCCCGTATAGACGAAATTCTAGACACCCTCCGGGGAATGAAATATTTTACGTCCCTTGACCAATCGAATGCATACTATTCCATTCCCATAGCACAAGCAGACAGAGAAAAAACGGCCTTTAATTGCTCAGCCGGCCAGTATCAATTCAATTACCTCCCCAATGGACTCACCAATGCCCCAGCCACATTCCAAAGGTTAATGGATGTTATTCTTTCGGGTCTGCAATGGAACACATGCCTTGTATATCTCGACGATGTTTTAGTATTCGCAGACTCCCATGCCCAAATGCTGGAACGTTTAGACACTATTCTTGCCCGATTCTCACAAGCAGGCCTCAAGCTAAACATACAAAAATGCAAATTCTGCCAGCCCCAAGTCCAATACTTAGGCCACGTCATTTCTCAGCAAGGCATTTCACCAGATCCCCATAAGGTACAGGCCATCTATGACATACCCACACCCAAAACCTCAAAAGAAGTTAAGTCATTCCTTGGCCTACCCTCATATTATCGCAGATTCATCCCAAATTGCTCTCAAGTTTCTAGCCCACTCACATCGCTACTCAAAAAGAATTCCGAATTTTCCTGGGGCCCCAAACAGCAAAATGCATTCACTAAGCTAAAAGAATTACTCATTCAGGCCCCAATACTGCAGCACCCAGATTTCACAAAACCGTTTATTCTGCAAACTGACGCCTCAAAACTCGGAATCGGCGCCATTCTCAGTCAGCTCGATAGTAAAGGTCAGGATCGCCCCATTGCCTTTGGGAGCTGCACATTGAAGCCCGCAGAACGCAACTATCCGATCACTGAATTGGAAACCCTTGCAGTAGTCGAATTTGTCAAGTATTTCCGCCCCTATCTTTTCCAGCAACATGTCATTGTACACACTGACCACACAGCAGTTCAGGCAGTCTTACAAAAGGAAAACCCGTCCCCTCGCATTGCCCGTTGGGGATTAGCCCTCTCTGGTATTCAACTCGACATTCGACCTAAGAAAGGCACTGCTAACCGCAATGCAGATGCAGTTTCTCGATTCCCCTCACAGACAGCAAAGCAATCCTTTGATATTGAGCAATTAGAAACCCGCCCCGAAATATCAACTATCAATTCAGTTTTGGAAGCCGAAGCAACTGAACAAGAAGAGCAACAGAAAAATTTTGCCGAACTCCAACGCACTGACCCAACTGTCAAAAGTATCTTAGCAAAAATCGCCCAAAAACACCCCCTTACCCTGATCAAATTCGCAGTGCATCAAAACATTCTCTTCCGTATAGTCGACAAACAGGCAAAACTATACATTCCCAAGTCGCAAGTCCAGCATCTCATCGCCTCACATCATGACAGCAAATTCACAGGTCATTTTGCGGCCCGGAAAACTTTACACTTGCTCAGACAAAAATACTTTTTGCCCCAGATGAGCCATGATATCAAACGTTACTGCAAAACTTGCCACCCATGCCAGACACAGAAAGCTCTTAGACACAAAGTGCATGCAAACCTGGTACCAATTCAGCCGACTGGCCCCTTTGATAGAGTTGGTGTTGATTGCATGGGACCGTTACCCCTCACTGAAGACGGCAACCGATTCATTGTCGTTTTCATCGATTATTTCACAAAGTATGTAGAGGCATTCCCGACCCCTGACATCACCGCAGCCACTATTGCCAAGTTATTCGTAACCAAAATTGTTTGTCGTCATGGGTCCCCAAAAATCATCCATTGTGATCGTGGCACCGATTTCGTATCTGATCTTTTCTCACGGATCACCAGTTTATGCAATACTCAGAAAATTCATACTACCCCATACCATCCCATTGCCAATGGAGAAGTTAAGCGTTGCAACCAAACCCTAGCCACCCGTATCCGCATGTACATCAATTCAAATCACACTGATTGGGATACTTATCTCCCGTATGCTGTTTTTTCGATCAACATTCATAAAAATGATAGCACTTCGTATCCCCCATTTGAATTACTTCACGGTAGGCAAGCTAATCTGCCGTCAGACGCAGCCTTAAACTTTTTCCCCACGTCCTACATGGTTGATTTAGACGATTACGCCCTTCGTGTAAAATCGCATTTCTCAGAAGCGCTCTCAACCGTGCAGAAAAGTTTGCAAAAAGCCCAAGCCCACTACACCCGTCAGTATAACAAGCATGCTCAAAACATAGATTACAAGGCAGGTGATCTTATTCTCTACAAAAATCATTCGTGTAAACAAGGGCTGACTCCCAAATTCCTCCCTCGCCAGAGCGGGCCCTATACAGTTACAAATTTCATGTACCCTAACGTTACACTCAAACACCCCCATAAGAATATTACATTTACGGTGCATGTAAACGAAACAACCCCTTTCTACCCTCGGAAAGCAGCTAACGAATCTACCCCCACCCCTCCTCAACCTCGAAAGCCTTGAACGAGGACGTTCAACTCCGGAAGGAGGGAAATGTAACGTACCTGCTAAAGCAGTACTGTAAATATGTAGCATACTGTATGTAATAGACATTTATTAGATATTATTTTATTTTCACATTTTATCGTCTCAAGGATGTCTGGGATTCACACCCAAACATTCCTACAAAATTACGTGAAGTACTTTATTTTGATCCGTTCACACCCCGGTAGCCCAATTAAGATGCCCTAATTAATTTGCACAAACGGCAGCTGTTCCCCTAGAACCCACACTAAACTACACATTCCACAGCTACCGTAATCCCCCGTAAAAATCGTAAACAACACCTGCACACAGTAAAATACGTAGAAGCCCCGCTGTACAGTAGTCTCAAGTGTAACAGTAGCGGCGGCCCCACAAAACATGTGTATACAGAGAAACCGATACAGGAAGCATGCACAGAAGCACAGAGGTGTGGCCAAGCCCACCGTAGAAAGCAAGTGAAGCACAGAAAGCATACGGTACCAGAAAAGCGTTAGAGAGGCGTTATTAAGAAAGCATAAAAAGCGTAGCCAGAAACGACGATTGGCGGAAGAAAATGGACAGAAGCTCGACCTCCCGCAGCGCCCAGGGAGTGGCCAAAATCGCCGTATAAAAGAAAAAGCAAAGCATGATTTTTTTCATTCTTATTCTTGTATCGTTTTTATTTTGCCCCCGCGCCCGCATTTGCAAGCAACCATCTTCGAAAGCAATTAAACCGTGTCGTGTATTTTGTTATTTGCAAGCAACCGCGCCGCCCCCATTTTATTTTGTCGACGTTCAAGCGACCGTCGATTACCCGTTGTTGTGTTGTAATCGTACGCCCGCGCCCCCGTCCCGTTATTTACCCCGCCGTATCGACCGATTGGTCCAAGTAAAGTACCTCACAGAAATCTGGTCGTTACAATGTCAAAATTGAAAAGCCTGTTTTCAATTTCCTAGCCATAACACATATCTTTTTGCATACCAGCAGTGAAATTCTGTCTTGGTCAGTCAATCAACTAGAATGATAGAAGAAAACTCTGTAATCACCACCTGCATTTGCTACAGTTTCGAGATGTTAGCACATATGTTTGTTGTACCACTTGATGGGCAGCCAAAAACATGTATTGGGACTATGATGGTAGCTATAAAGAAGCATCTTCAAGATTCTAAAAAAGCTGCATTTTTTGCTAAAATGTTTCAATTTCTATCATTTCTCACTACCCTCTGTTTATTTGGACTATGGACTGAAGTGTCATTACCCAATGTGTTAAAATGACAGGAATTGACTACAAACTTTGCATCATGCATTGATCCAACAAAACCAGAAAGTAATTGTGCTTAAATGTGTATGATATGATTCTGCTGAAGTTTCAATAAAATAATTATTGTTGTCTACAGAACCCATGAACTAAGTCTACTTTCTTAATCTCATTTGTTTCACTCAGAATTTTGTCCACAATTATTTCTTGATCCTTTTCTTTAGCTGATTGAAATTTCACCTTAAAAAAGCCATTCTCACTTTCCTACCTACTTCCTTAATTTCTGTGGGAAAAGAATTTATCAATACTTTTAGCAAATAGATCAAATGTTGTCAATAACTGTCAACTCCTTTCAGTTTGATTTGGATAGTGGCAGTGACAAAATCGCCTGCAGCAAAACGTCATACCCAGGGGGTATCAATTATTCTAATGCCAATGCCAATAAGTTTAAAATTGTGGTTTGGATGCTGAAAAAGGGGTGAGAAAAACCCATTCAATTTTAGGATCAATGAGGACATGATTCACCCCAAATTAGTTGTATGTTCCTAACCATATTCACTCATTGGAACCAGACCTTTAGGTGTTATGAACAGCAACTTTTTCGCTTTCCAGAGGTCTTCTAGGTCAAGCAAACAGAGGTCTTCTAGTTCAAGGAACTCACCGGGCCTCTGACCAGTCAGGAAGTTGCTGGAGACTAGACAAAAAGCTGCATGACCTACACCATGCAGGAACATACCCTGCATTGATTCAGAGGCTCACACTGGTTTCAGCAAATCATCGGCTGGATCCCTACCATCAGCATTGACCATTGACTGATAGTGCTCACCTAAAACTGTTTCCATCCTGCTCCTTAGCTGCAATCTGCTTTGCCTGGACACTTGCTGTCAAAAACTCACCTCAAGATTTCAATGCTGACATCAACGTTTTTCAAGTCCATGACAAGTTTGAAGAACAAAGTGTAGATAGTACTGTGACTGTACTAGTATTGATTTAAACATATATGAAATGTGAAAGTGCTTAAAATTGGAGGGATTGGTGCCATATAATCTACCACAAAATTCAGCTCCAACCATTACAGTAAAAAATCTTCTAGCTGTAGCTCCAGTGATCAGACCATTGAGTGGGGTTTATTGCCTGTTTTCTGTTACATGAACTATTGCAATTTATGCAGGCTGAGGCAGATGTTTCACCAAGCTATTTAAAAGTGAAGACTCTATATCCAAGTTGATGCTATCACTCACTTTAACCTATGTTGACTCCTGAAAAATTTGCAACTTGGAAAACATTTGGAAGGCCATAATTTTATTTGAGACAAAAAAATGCTTTTGAGCACCAAAATTGTAGGAGTTTGATTGTGGTTAATTAGTTTACCATATAGATCATTTGGCCTACCATAGTGGGACTTTTCACCTATGGAGGTTTCACTACATTAAGCTGAGTAATCTATTTTTAGTTAATCAAAACTTTGTTCAAATTTGGCATTTGTGCCTCCACATCCAAATTTTATTGATTTCTTTGTATGCCTACAGTTCTGTCTTTTTTCATTGCATAATTCAGTAAATCAACGTTTTTTTTCAATATTTTCTTTGCCATTTAGGCATTTCCAAGGGTGCACTGTCATTTTTTATGATCATCTTTTTCAGTCACAATTATTAAACCCTAACAGTGGTACCATTTCTTGCAGAAAATGCATTGCAGCCAGGGGAAATTTTCTTCCAATGAGTACAAAATATTGTATGTGCAAATTATTGGACTATATTGTTTATCCAAATGTTATATGTTGGATCTCACTGTTGAGATCATTGGTCTGATGGAAATCCATGCACTTCTACAACTCAAGGAGATGGTTCCTTTCCTGGAAAGGTCGTGGCCCCTATTAATTTCTGAAGCAATTCCTACTTTGTGGCTTGTGAGAACACAGTATTTGCAAGGAGATTGGCATATCCTTGTTTTAGGGCCATGACAATTACAAAATAAGCATTGTATTGATTGTTGCTGATGTTGAAAAAACACTTTTTGGTGAGGTGAAGGATCACCTTGAAAACATCATTTGGACAGTCTGCCCTCAAAGAAGGTGCAATTATCAGGACTTGTTCGCTAAGCTTGGAATTATCAACAATTTTATATTAACAATGTCTTGTGAAAATCTGAAAAATAGATAAACTCCTCAGGTTTCGGACAATAAAAACCAAAACTGTTTTACTGAAGAATTATATGTATTTTTATGGGTATGCTGGGCCAACACCTTGCCATCACCTGCCCCTCCTCTACAATGCTGGCAGACACAGGGAGAATAATTACTCTAATCTTTAGGGTAGATGTTTTTTTCTGAATTTCACATCATGTCCTTCATTTCTTTCATGAATTCGTCATAAGCATCATCTGTTGTTTTAGCTTTGGCTTTCTGTGCAGCTTGGGCTACATTTGACGCTGCAGGAAAAGAAGAAGACAAAATCAATCAAAAACTTGATTACACAAAATTATTATCTTGACATGAAAATTTCAAAATTTCGAACAAATTTACAAAATGATTGTAAATTGAAAATAGCAGAAACAAGTACCTTCCCAAAAGGTATTTGCACAAAGGTTTTACTGTGGGATTTTTCGCTCAAACATTTGATAATGGCTATTACAAATCTATGGTCCTATGTGGCACATACATTTAAAAAAAATCATTAAAGCAAGAAATTGCACTTATTTTTTTGCATTTTTATATGTATGCTGGGCCAACACCTTGCCATCACCTGCCCCCCCCTATAATGCTGGCAGACACAGCGAGAATAATTACTCTAATCTTCAGGGAAGATGTCTATTCCTTCAAAATCAGTTTTCTCTGAATGAAAACTGCACCTACTGGGTGTCAAAGAGTTCAACTGTTTCCCCTAAATTTTGATGGGGTATCACTGCCCCTATCTGATTGTAATATTTGTGGTGCACCATGTGTGCATACTATTTGCTGAACAAATAATCTTGCTATTGTATCAGCCATTGTAATTGATGTTGTAGAAGCTTCAATATATTTAGTAAAATGGTCAATAAAAACCATGACATATTGTGTGCATACAGTCTACAACTAGTATTTATATGGTCCTGAGACTGTTATGAGTTTTAGAAAAGTTAAATCTTGTGTCCCAAAGACATTTTTTGGCACCAATCACACTGACATATTTTTGTAAGTTATCTCAATAATATTTCCTATAGTCTGTTTTTCTTGAAATACTTCTAAATAATGGAAAGCAAGTAGTATTTCAGATTTTCAGGATTTTCTACTGAACTATATATCATAGTGAACTGAAAATTTGTCAGCATTGTGTTCCAACTTTTAGGGATTTTTCGAGTGTAAAATTTTACAGTAAGAGCTCCTTGTAAACGATTTTGTTAACAGAACTGATTTGTGTCACTTTTCTACTTGGAAGCATTTTATAAAGAACAGCCTATAGATATCATTTATATTTTGTTCCTTGCACTCATATGCCCTGGAAATTCATCATGATGATGTGTCTCGATGAGGAGTATTTGTGGTTCTTTTGGTACCACTATTTTTTCAGTCCCATGATATTTTTCTAAAAAATATTATTCCATACAATATATTCACCTGATTAACTTATGTTTTAAATTTTCAATATAATTTTCGTTTTTTTAACAAGTACCTCATCTTTTTGCTTTTCACTTAGATTCACAGTTTCTTTGTAATGCACTTAATTAATTTAGGGATGTGTTACTTGATCCAATTCAATGTTAAAGATTGACTCAGCAGTTGAGTTTGATAAACTGGGAAGTACATCAGCATGTTTATTGTTTCCCTCATGTTTGGGTTGTATGTTCAACTTTGCAGATGCATTTTATTTTTTTCAAAACAGCTTTAACTTCTGTACAATCAGTTTCAACTCTGACCTCTATTATTGGGCAATTTGTTTCAGCAGATTTCAATGATCTGCTAACAAATGCTATTGAGTGATCTTTATTCTGACTGTCCGACTGATTTAGCACAGCTCTCATTCTATGATTGGAGCATCAGTTTGATAAATGAAAGGTTTTGCAATCAGAATGTTCTAGAATTGCTGGATTCATTACTTGTTTTTCTAGTAAATCACAAGCTTTTTGCTGCTCTTCACTCAGTATAATTTTTCCTTCTTCTTTGAAAATTTCGTGAGAGGTTGATATGGTTCAGCACAATGTGGGATTATTCGTCTATAATACAATATAAGGCCCAAAATCAACTTGACCTTTTTTGACCTCTTGGTGTTTATAAGTTTTGGATTGCTTTGATTTTTGTATAATCTGACCAAATGCCATTTTATATTATATAGCTAAGATAGGCTATCTCCATTTAAAAAAATTGCATTTGTTCAGTCTGAATTTCAGACCTTCCTCCTGTAGATGATCCAAGATTTCTACCAGATGTTACATTTCTTCACTCTATTCAACCAAATTTAAATTTCATCTGGGTACACAAGGCAAGTTCTCCATTGATGTCCAGATAACAAAATGTCCATCACTCTTCGAAAAGTGATGGTGCATTGTACTGTCCAAAAGGCAAATACTTAAATTCGTATAGTTCAATTGGTGTCCATGAAGCAGTTTTATCTTTGTCTTTTTCATCTTCTGGTTGGTATGGTGAAATATGCTTTAGCCTTCCTCATTTAATCCCCTAAAATCAATGCATAATCAATAACCTTATCATTATTTTGTACTAGGACTACAATTGTAGCCCATTGGAATATGCCCTTCTTTATTACTTTCTTATTTTCCAATTCCATTATTTTGTTTGTGATGAATCTTCTCTTTTGTTGATGTTTGAAATGGAAACTTAAAATTGGGAAATTTCAAATTTCAAAAAACTCCTTTCTTGATTTCATGCTAGATTAGGTATGTTTTTCCACTGTGTTTGTTTCTCTTTGCATAAATGTTCATATATCTTGATAATAAATGAATGACCTCTGTCTTCCCAGCATCATTGACAAGTGTTGGTGAGGCAATGTTTTTCCAAATCCATTTTGCTGCATCTATTGTTCCATCCAACTGCCATATTCACATACACTTTACATGAAAGTAGGCTGTATTAATTCATTACACTGGTATCCCACACTTTTCCACTGAACTTATACTACAAACAAAATGAATTGTATCTTTGCATGGCAGAGGAGCTGGTTCAAATTTTACACATTCTGATTTTTAATACAATGCTGATATAGGTACTCATGTTTGTGTTATTGTCCTTAGCTCCACACAAATTTCACTATCCAAGGCACTCAGCCCTCTCTCTTTTGGTGAATTGTATGTCACTCTCAATGATCATACACACTAATTGTCATTGTACATTGTGCAACATGTATCCTAACAGAAAATCAGGTTTTAGAATCTGTTCAAGAAATTCACACCCAATATTATATCTCCTGTAAATTTTTTGTATATAAATGAATAGTCATTTTTGCACTTCCTATCCTCATGGAAACAATGGTTGCTCCTAGGAGTGGTATTCTATCAACATTTGCAGCTATAGGTTTTAACTCTGTTCCATAGCTTTTAATATGAGATAATTTTTTGAATATGTCATGATCAATTAGTGAGAACACTGCACCAGTGTCCCTTAAAGCAGTAACCATTATTTCATTATTTTTTTCTACTTTAAAGTGTGGGGTTCAGAAATTTCTTGGTCTGTCTCCTACACAAATGATTACCTTTTGTTGTAATTTGCTCATCTTGATCTGATCATGCTCATTCTCTGGTCGAACACTGGCTCAATGCCCAAGGGCATTAATAATAAAGTGCTTTGCATTGAATTAGCCACATGAAATGAAGGTATCCTCCATGGGTGACAATATTTATCATCATCATGAAAATTAAAACATTAATGATCAATTGAAGTGACTCTCTGAGAAATGTATTGAAATTGAATAAAACATTAATGATCAATTAAAGTGACTCTCTGAGAAATGTATTCATGTAATCAGAATATTAAGATTATTTTTCAATCAATCCACATTATCTTGAATGTTGAAGATATCAACATTTAATGTTGTCAATAAATAGTAGAGATTTCCTTCTGAATCATTGTCCAAATCAAATTATTAAATTTTTGAGCAGCAAAATTATCAAACTATGGAAAAAAATTAATGTCATTAAAAATAAAGTTTTCAGTACATTTAAATAGGAAAATTTTGTTGTGCTATTGACACAACTTCTTTGACCTCTTCTGCTAAATATCACAACTGGAGATGCATTATTTTAACTTTTAGCTCCTTGTTTTTATCTATCATTTTTTAGAACCATAAATATGATGAAAATTACTGATTATTTCAAGAAACCTCATTCTTCCTCAAATCACATGCATGAAATTGGAATTATTGATTTAGAACCAACTGAATCTGAGAATATAGATTATCAGATGGAAGATTTAGATTCTGCTGCTACAACTATCATCAAAATAATAATTTTATGGACATTGGCAGTTAAGCTTATTTGCATCATACTGCTGATGAGAACAATGCTGATAATTCAAGTTCAATATTAGCTTCTGCCAGAAATGCTGATGTGGGTGACCCCAGGGAGCACTCGATGAACTTTCCAAAATGAATGGAGTAAATAGTTTCCTTGGTTAATTGAACTTGGTGAGAATAAGTCAAAATGTTCAATATGTGAAATAAATTGAATTCCAGGAATGATTGGGATAGCTCAAAATTGATTCCACATTCAGCAAGCACAAAATGAGTCAGAAACATCGTAAAAATCTCCTCATTGCCCCTATGCAAAAGAATCTCATTACTTTTATAGAAACATCCTGTACAAAAGGAGAAGAACAGATAATTGGCTTAATGTACAATATTTTCGCTGCTTTAGAAAATGAAATGAGCTTGAACAAAGTGCAATTTTTGCATGATTTATGTGATATTCATATCAATCGAGCAATAAAATCTTGGGTTGGAGGTGCAACAAAAAATGTTATGAAACTGTTCTCAAAGTATCAATCTTTATATTCAATGTGCAAAATCATCAAAGCCATGAATAATGTAATCAAGTGAGAACCATAAAAAATTTCAAAGCATTAATGAAATGATTTTTCGCTTCTAGATGATAATCAGCCACATCGTTTGGATATGATGACGGATAATGATTAATTTGCAAAACAGGTCTTGGACCAAAGACAACTTCAAAAGGACTATGCTTTGTGCTGCTATTTGAGTGTATATTTGCTGTGAAAATGGCATAGGGCAAATGTTTATTCTAGCCATTATGGTTCTTATCCACATACATTCAAATCTGTGTTGCTATTGTTTGGTTAGAAGGATCTACTCCACCATTTGCTATGGGATAGTATGGCCTAGTATGCACTTTAGTAAAATTCATCAATTTTGTAATTCCTTTCATGAGTCTAGACATGAGGTCTGTGCCTCTGTTGAATTGTAATATTCTTGGAGCATCAGGCAATGATGTTTATTGTAGCAAATGCTTCCAACTATTTTGTGAAGTGATCTATAAATACCATTATGAATCGATTACCATTTTCAGTTTGGGTCAGTGGATCCATGCAGTCTACTGCCAAAAGTTCAAATGATCCATGCACTTCGATAGGTTTTAGACTTGCCTTTATTTTGTGCTGCATTTCAGACATAATTGACAATTTTCCCACAGAACAAGATCAAGTTGCATCATGGGATGGTGTGCTACTAAGCAGTGACTTAGAAGATTTAGGTGGATGTGTGCCCAATGCTAGTGAATGTGTAAATCATGAAAGTACCGTAATTTGAAACCAAACTATTTTTTCACATTTCTGTCTAGTATTGTTCAAAAGCCCCTATCAAGCTAAAATCAGCAGCAGCTATATCATTATTGACCAAATTCAAAAGGCCCTCAAGTCGGGTTATCAAAATAGTCCTGAAATTCATGATGCTTTGGTGCAGAGAAAAATTGATAATTTTTGCTACATCTGTCTTGAAATGTGCCCATATGCCCAAAAGCACTTGGACATTATTTGGCAATTACTTGTCTTCGATCCTATTCATGACATACCTGCTTCATTGCAAACGCAAGATGCAATAGCAGATTTCACAAGTGAAGTCCTTACTGTATGGCCTTGCAAGCCGGTAAAAATGGATAAGATCTATGAAAATTATAAATTTAATTCATCATGCTACAAATATCTGCCAAGTTTCCTAGGAAACCAAACGATGTTTGTTATCCCAGGCAGTTCTGATCTGAATGATTTCAGTCCAAAAGTTGACTGTACCCATCAACCAGTGGTCATTTTTAATAAAAAGAGCAATGAGTCACTCAAACAGGACTTATTTAGGTCACTTATGTGCCCATTCAACCTTTGTAGCGGGGCCAACATGAAATGTTCCAGTTCATTAAAATATCAATTTTTCATGACATCCACAAATTTTGTGTTTTTACATCAGTACCTATTCAAAACACACAAATAGGAATCAATATTGAATAATGTAGTTAACTATACTTCTGCTAATTCACTTGATCCTAATTCTGTCTATAATGTGCTTTGTGGAACCAAAAAAGAATCAAAACAACACTTCAAGGAATTGGGCAATCCTTTGAAGATGTACTTAAAACTGAAGGTGATATTTTATCCACCTCATTTGGTAGTTTGGTCAAAGCTCCACCTTTACATAATATTCTGATCCTCCTGTGCGTAATTTTTATTCTTGTATATTTTGCCTATGTTCTTTTCTTAAGGCATATCAAATGGAGAAGACAAAATCCTGCAACTGTTTTGCCACCAAATGAATCTCCCAAATCTAGCTATTCATTACATACATTATTGGAAGCATCCAATAAGAGGAAAAACCAACCTAAGCTAAAATTAAAATTTGTCAAACAATAACAAAATCACAGTATACAGTTCAATAATAAAACTGATCATGTAAACATAGAAGAGGAAAATTGTGCTAGTATTGATTTTCCACCAGAACCTACACCTCATGCTATTTTTCTGATCAATAACTGTGTCATAGCTAAAGCTTTGATTAATACTGGTGCAGTTTACACCTGAACGGATGTAAAAATTTTGGGAATGCTCCCCAATCTAAAGATACATCCAACAAATGCATGTCTTATAGCTGCCAGTGGGGCTAGAATAGACCTCCACAGTTGAGCTATTGTTATAGTCTCTGCCCATGACGTCAGTGAGACAATTCAAGTCCACATTCAGGAAAACTGTACTTCTGATGTTATCCTAGGCACAAATTTCCTACCAACATTTCCAACAACTGAATTCAATTGGGAATTATCTCATGTGAAATTTAGAAAGCAACCTATGCCTTGTGAAGGTATGCTGCATAGTCTTTTCTATCCCATCGAAATACTGTTATTCTTGATAATAATCTTGAATTTTGCTGGAGATCATAACATGTGATTTCAGCATCCATACCCAAACAGTGTTATACTCTAGCTGACAGAGTTGAAAATATTTTTGAGCCAAAAATTTTTGAAAACAAGAATGTACATCTAGCAGCATCATTGAGCAGAATTATAAGTAACAAATTCGTGTTGAATTAACTAATGCAATGCAGTACCCTGGAAAGCTCTATTGAGGTATATGCCTGGGAGAAGTTAGATGTCATCTAGTATCCAAAATATGTAACTCTAAACATGAAACGGAACAACCAAGGCAAAATCAACAAAATTCTTTGGATGCTCTTATTGGTGCTGAAATGTTGTTGATAGATTTTCTGATCCATAGATCTAATATTTGGCAAAAAACGTTCTAGGGCATCTAAAATTGATTGTTTCAATTTGGTGTTATATATCTGTAAATGTCATTTTCATAGTTTTTATTTCAGAAGATATTTTCTCATTGACCAGTCTCCTACTACAGCTGAATCAAAAGTTCAATTTCATTGGAGCAGATTGTCTTCGCACCACTACCCATACAGTCACATGTATCACGAAATTTGTGCAACAGGCATAAAGCCACAATGAAAAATAAAATAACCAATGAGTACATTTTGAGTATGGCCAATTGAATCACTCACAAATATCAGAGAAATCCCAGGTACCTTTCTTACTTTGTAAAGTCGAAAAATGTCAGAATTTACATATACATCTACATATTTTATGATCCATCATATTTTCATCAATTCAAGAACTAACAATAGTAAGATGATAAAAGGACCACAAAGGTGACCATGAGGCAGGAACAACTACAGGACACCAATAGGTCAATGAAACAAATTATCATAATGTTGAACAGGGGAGTTTGAAATTTACAAGTATTCATATGTATTTTTGTATGTAAAATATTTCCACATTTTTGGTTTTGAAGTCGTCCTCATTCTTTTCACTATACTTGACTTCATTTCACTTCTGGTTGTGAAAAATTTAATGTACTCATTCTTTAAGAACTTTTGGCACTGTTTATTTAAAAATTCTGTTCCAGCATCAGCTTGTAGCACTATTTTGTCTACTGAATGATGTCTTATGAGAAAAAAATCAACCTGTAGTTCTCATCACATAAAATATTGTGAACCATGAAAATGCATTTTGGTGACCCTTAAACTGTCAAAATCTCAAAATTTTCAGCACTCTGAGCCATGCAAAGCTGATCATCAATATTATTTATTAGATTTGGCTGTTAGCATATTTACCCCCAGTTATTAATTAACTCTCAATAGTTTTCATCATTTGAATTACTTTGCCTTATTTAAAAACTGTTAACAGTCAGTGTTTCATGAATAATGAAGATTTTTTTTTCTAGGGATGTGAAAATTTTTCTGCATGAACTTCTGCATTCACAGAGGATAGTGACTCAAAATGTCCTCCCAGAATGTTATTTCAGAGTTTCTATCCAGGAATAATTGTTATGAACATTCATTTTCGAGTGCTTTAAAATACAAAAGTCTGAATTTTGTATGGTGTTTTATCTGTCCTTTCACCTTTGACAATTCAGGAAAAATGATGCAAACACTTGCTCTTCATGTCTTGTGAGCTTTACAGGAAGCACAGAACCAAGGAAAGAAAAATGAAGGGATGAAGGATCGAAGGAAGAATGGATGAAACGAAAGAAGAAAAATGTCCAATATGCTTCAAGTATTACAGTGTACATAGCAAATAAAATGGCAAATCTAAATATGATGCATGAATGACAGCAAGTCCAGTGATTCTAGAACCATTTGAATGCACAATGAAAAGTCTACAGAGAAAAATGTTAAATGGCCATACTTTCAAACTAATTTCATGTCCAAAAGATTGCTGCATAGGTTGCTTAACTCCCCCTATGAATGCTGTGATTCTTTGTAATGTTTGATGCTATTGTTCAATATGAAGTAATTAAATCAGTCCATGAGCAGTGAAGAGAGCTGAATGTAGTCAACATTTACGTTGATTACCTGTATGTGTAGAATGCCATGAAAACATGGGACTAAAAAAAAATTTTAAAAGGACATATTTATACTCTGGAAGAATGAGATACAATATTTCACAAATATTCTCAATATTAGCCGAATGCAAGGGCTACAACAAACTAGAAACAATGAGTGTGAACCGTGTATTGTAGACACATTAGTGATTGAAAAACGAAATTTTAGATTTCTGCAAAAGTCTGTACATCTACTGCTAAAGTCTGTTGGATTTTCAAATACGTACTTTCTGGTTGGAGTGTTAAGAACTGTATGTTTCACACTGCTTGATTTGTTATTTAGGTTACATGTATTGCTGCTGGCTCAGAAAAAAAACCTATAAAATTTAGTTGATATGCAAAGAATCCTCCCTATCTGGTTGACTGACTTTCTGGTTATGAAAGGAAGTCTCGGGACAGGAATCTTGAGTTTTTGTCAGCAACTCGGGACAGGAATCTCGAGTTTTTGCCAGCCTTTTCCCGTCCTTACTTTGTCCCTCGCTTTTCCCACTGTTAACCCATGCTCATATTCTCGAACGAGGAGCAAGCATGGGGAAGCGAACCCAGAGATAAACACACGAAAAATCTATTTTTAGCATCCGGGACAAAAATTTAACATATATACGAAATCAGTAAGCACATAATTTCGCATTTTTTATTATTGAATAGTCCGTTTTTAACATGTCTACAAAGAGAGAAACTACTTTTTCAACGGAGGAAACTTATTTACTGATTGAATGTGTTGCTCAACAAATTATCATTTTGGAAAACAAACGAACTGACACAGTTTTGAATGGTGCAAAAAAGAAAGCTTGGAAGAATATTGCAGAAGTATTTAGGAAAGATTCAAATTCAGTTAACCGACCGATTCAAAATTTGGAAGCAAAGTGGAAATTGCTTAAAAAAGTAACATTTTATCATTTTTATTTTAACAATAACATTCGTAACATTTCGACGATCGTAGTGTCATGTGAAGTAATTTTCAATCGCGTTTCCTTGAATATTTGGTTCAAAAATTATTTCTTTGTTTCTGTTATAATTTTCCATAACTTCCGCTTATGGGGCATTATTTCTATTTTTCCGCCTCTAGCATCATAATACAGAAATTATGCAACACTGCACAAGCTACGATAATGCGTCCAAATTTCTTTGGAGTGAAACGAAGCTTCGAATCTGATCCCAGACAAGGAAATCGCCTTTTTAAAATTCCATTTAGCTGCTCAATAACCATTCGAGTTGATGACTGAGCATAATTATATCTTTTATCAGCTTGGCTCACTGGGTTAGCCAGAGGTGTCATCAAATGTCGTAATTAGGGATATCCTCAGTCACCAATTAAATGCAAATTTGGAGGCAAAGTTTCAAATTTTTCTTTCGAGTACGATTCATTGGAGATCTGATAATCGTGGGTACTTCCTTTCCAGTTGGCCACAATATTTCTGATTTTGAGCTGATCATCACAAACTAATTGGACATTGATTGAGAAAAGTCCTTTTTGGTTCCAGTAAAGTTCACTATCGTTTCCACTGGGTCGAATGATTTTAATATGAGTCCCATCCATTGTGGGAACGACACCAGGCAAACCTCTTTTTGCATGAAAACCTCATTGAATCTTGTCATACTCTTCCTGAGTCCGAAATTTGATATAATTCGGCATCATAGCAGCTATTTTTTGGACGACTTTGTGAAACAATTCACAAAGTGCAGGTCGACTGATTCCTTGTATATCTCCGACTTTTCTTTGATAGTTTCCAGAAGTGAGATGATGCAACATAGCCATAACCTAAAAAAATATTGTTTTACAGTAGGCAAAAGCGAAGGTTGCAGAGTTCAAAAAATCTCGAATAGCAACAGGTGGAGGTCCACCTGGGCCAGATCACCGGAGCTTGTGAAGAAAATATGTGAGCTTATTCCTGCTCAGTTTGAAAGGATTGACAACGAATTCGATGATAACTCAATTTTAGTTGAGGGTACTGGTAAGTTACTTTACACCTAATATTAAACAGCTATAGAGTACATTTTGAAATTTTCAGATGGAAACATCGAGAAGAATGAAAACCAACAACAGGGATCTCAGCTTGAAAATTCGAAAGACGATGATGAAGTAATGCAGCAAGTTGTGGAGCCGAGGTTAAAAAAAGCATGCTGCAACAACATTCCATCCAGCCAAAATAAAGCCACGGAACAAATTTTGAAGATTAAAGATAGTTTTATCACAGAAGAACATGAAAGAAAAATGGCATTGTTGGACAAAGAAGTACCAAATGACAAGTTTGTTCGAAAACAGAATGCAAGCTTTGGAACCAGAAATCAGGGCATCTCAAGCTAAAACTTTATATTACGAACATTTGTCGCAGAAGATGCAAAATGAGCAGCAGCAAGGAGCTAACTCAAGCAGTTTTTATGAATCCCATCCAGGAAATGGAAATTTCACAAGTTTATAAATTATAAATAAATTTAAAAAAATGTCATGCATTATTCTACCTACTTTTGTTTTGTTGAAAATTAAAGATATTACAAGTCAACTTACTTGATTGGCTGGTTGCAGGGCGTTGCTTCATTGCGTAGGTTGGTCTAATCTGTCACTTAGCATATCAATTAGTTGTCAGCCGGAAATTTCAGAAAATCGATATCGAGGGTAAAATTCAAAGTCATTGTAAAATTTGAAAGGATTAGTTCTATTCACAAACTGGTGGTTAATCCAAAACAGATTATCAATTTCCACTTCTCCATTTTCCACATCATCAAAAAAATTAATCAAATCCATAATGAAGCTAGAAAACCCAGACTTGTACCTGCCTCAATCAAAGGTTGGAAGAGTAGGATAAATTTTGAATCTTTCTCTCACGTTTATCCCAAGTTTGTTCTGTCTCACATTCGAGAATAGGATCATGTGAAAAATCTTTTCATTTTCCCAGACTTGCCCCGAGGATTACCCAAGTTTATCCCTAGGTTAGTCTATCCCGCTTTCGAGAATATGGCCCTAAGGAGTAAGCATTTGTTTCCAAGATTCTCAAGAGGTATTTAGGTATTAATCCTTTCAGATTTGTGCTCCCATCAAATTCTTGAGTGGAGACTCTAGCCACATCCCCTGACACCCATCAGCTGTGGATGGTTGTTCAGGTTAAAGAATAAACAGACCCTTATTTGCACATTTTATTGTACTTGAAAGATGCCACCACCAGCCAAGCAAATAGTTTTTGTACTGCTGCCTTCCCAAAATAACATGTTTTGCCTAGAAACAGGCTAAGTTATGGAATTTTGCATCTAATTTTTCAATTGGCAATTATCCTCAGACTAAACATGGTAGAGAAAAATTTGCAGAATTCATATAAACAGAAATGAAATCATTGAAAATATATAAAAGTGAAGGGAAAACTGCCTTTCAGAAGAGAACATCTCTAGAGTTGACAGCTATGAGAAGAAAAAGAATCCTAATCCAAAACAAAAGAAAATCAATCTCCTACTCCATTATGTAAAAAGTTGTTTAAAGACATACGTTTGGATATAGCGATCCATTGTCCTCTCTACTATGCTGCTTTTTAAATACACTAATTGAGAAATTTATATTGATGCTTTAATTCTGCTCACACATAGCACTGCAATTAGAAATGAACAAGAAAATAGATGCAGGGACTGAAATGAAGCCTGTGAAACATATATAAAGGAAAACTCCTACAATTTGCACCCATTATCAAAAATGCTGGCAAAAAATTGGTGAAAGCAGTATTGGCGCCCCAGTGAGCACCACATGCAGATAGAGGTGAAAAGAAAACAGGCGCCCCATAGTGTGCCCATATGCCTGAAACTATAGAAAATTCTTAGGTTTCAGCTCTTACCATTTTGGCTGTATGTTGGGGTGAGATGAAGTTTGGGGTCAAGAATATTATATGTTGACTCTATGACGCCATCTATGGAACCCTCTTCTATAGTTCTGATTTGAGCTGATTAGATAAATTAGTGAACAAAAGAAATTCATCCAGTCCCATTTATCCCTCCGAAAAAGAGACGTTTGCAAATATGGCAGTAGTGGTAATGGGACACATGCAATCATACACACTTGACTGATAAAAAATTTTGATGATCATGGAATTTTGGAAAGATGCCAAAAAAATGGGACCCAGTCTCTTTTTTGTAATGATCACATGCTAAAAGTACCAAAAGAGTTGTAGAGCCGCCCTAATGATGAAAATTTGTTATTTGTTCAAGCACCTGTAGTTGCTATTCCTCAACTTGAATTTGAAATTTCTTCTCAGATAATACTGTAGAAAATAAAAAACCACATTGTTTTGATTGGGAAAAAGCTTCATAGAGTTTGGAACCTGTCAATTTTGTTGTTGATAAAGATATTGATGTAAATCTTGACATTTTTGTTAAAAATTATGGAAAGTCTGAGAATGTGTTTGACAGGATCACTAAATTGGCTTTTCTTGTCTGATTCACATTGAACCATGATGTTGATTTTGAATTCGATAACAAATTTGCCCAAAATTTGCATTTGAAAACTGATCATTTGAAACCTGTTGATCTTATGAATTATGTTAATCATGTTGTGAACAAGTCAGATTTTATTGTTGTAAATGAATATCTTGGCAAGACTGTTGAGAACATTTGTATAAGTTTGTGTCCTGATGAAGCTCAATCAATTTATGATCAGCAAAAACTTGAGGCTCCTGATTTTACTACTAATGAACTGGGATCAAACCATATGCTCCTGAGATTCAATTAAATGGATATGTACCTGGTTGTTTTGACAATGTGAAACCAGATTCTTGGGAATCTGAATCAAGCTGTAGTGACAAGGATGATGATATGCCATTGCACATTCATTGACTTTTTGCTGAGCCACTGGCTTCTTTTGAAAAGATTAAACAAAATTATGCTGGGCATAACGTTTTTGTTGTGACTGTGTCAACAAGTTTTTGTTTGAGTCTAGCCCAGGCAGGCATTTGTATGCGGATTCCATCCTTGATCATTCAGTCACTAGTCGGGGTTGTTGCCACTGATAAATGAATTCATTGAAATGACTGGTTAAAAAGCTGCATATAAAAGAAAAAGCTGTGCGAGTGTAGTAAATTTTTTTCATATGGTGGGTTTACAATTGTCCTAATTTTCTTGTAACTTGCAAGACTTAATTATTTCAATTCATTTACACCAACATACAAAATTCATTATGCATGATAATTTTATGTCCCTCACTTTTCCTTCCAATATGATTTGAAACTACCTTTATCTCTTGTCGAGCTCTCCCTTTGACAAATAAATGGACCATATTCTTCAAGCTGTTGAAATTAACCTGCTGGCTGGCGATTTTTGTGAGTGTTACTCCATGTACTTTGGTAACCAATGAATTCTGATTATTGAGAGAGCAGGAAACAACATATGCATAGTTTTTGGACTACAACTCACAAATTCAGAAATAAAGGTGGTAGGGCAATACTGCTGCAAATCATTGATCAACGCAGAGCCCTTTCTGATCCATCGTGATTACAAGATTCAGTCCTCTGCACTTTTGCACAGTTTTTGCAAAGTGGAAACAGTAATCCACCACCATGTTGGAATGGCAAACAGGATGGTAAAAATTGTTTCTAAACACCGCAATGCATTTAACAAGACCTTCATATAGATTGTTCTCTTTTGTAATGGGATCAAATCCATCAGTAATTATTTTTGGATGGCCAGAAGGGTACACTTTACATTTGTTAGTGTATGGGTACAGGCTACATACATCAATGTACCCCACCTGCTCATTTCCTTTGACATTATGGTACTATTTTACACCATTTGTACGTCTACCATAAAATGCTTAAAAATATCTGAAGATTATGCATATTGTATTAATTTTTTGTCATCTTACTATGTCGTGCATTCAATGGTTGGACATATCTAGTACATAAAGCAAACAGTTTCCTCATATTTGCATCATTCTGTAGCATGTCAGCAAGTTCACACTCCTGAAGCTCTACAACTTGAAGCCCATGCTCCTGTGCATTTGTCCTACCATCAGTGATTATCTTGTTTGGATCAAGAATGCACTTTAGACACCCATGCCAGTAGCACCCCTAAAACTCATAGAAAATGTTGCCACATTTACTATCCATTCTGTAGGGCCCAATGCCTACGTCTCTACCATTGTTTGCATGTTGAATATGGATATTATTCTTTTTACTTAGCCATGTCAACCACAGAGATTTAGCAGACTCTTCCATGGTATCCATATCAGGGTATGAGACCCATAGTTTCTGTCTCCGAAAATAACTTTCTAAATACACGATTACATGCACCAGCTATTGTCAGTGATTTTGCAAAAGGATCCATGGTGGTCTTGGTGACAAAGACATCTCTGAATTTCATTCTGTCTTCCAGCAAAACATCTACATGGCTATTCCAATACTTCATTAATTCTTCTTGGATGTTGAATACCTTCATAAAATACAACATGTTTGTTTGTTTTAATACTTTAATAAAATGTAAAAATGCTCTTACCTTCCTAATTTGGTTCTTGTAAAAATGTGTAAAGTTGCCATTGGCAATGGGTTTCATACTAGATGGAGCATAGTAGAATGCCTCTGAACCAATATAGTTCCAGTTTTTCAACCTATCAAAAAAAGGGGGGGGAATCCTTTGGCTGATTCCTCTATTCCAAAAGCTTTGAGTAGTGCTGACAGTGTCATTGGCAAAAAATTTAAGGAATCAATTATCTTTATATTGCCAACTGACAAGGAAATTACCTGCAATCCTATAAAATATACTACTCTCAAACACTGTAATTATAGTTTCTACTGTAGCTCACCTTCAGTCACAACTTTAGGGGCAATGCCTTTGTTATACAGGTGACGCAAGAGGAAGTGTGCATCAAATCCTTTTGCATTATGACCAATAGCAAATGTATTTTCCATTTTAGGTTTAAACATAAATTGGCAAAAGCTTTTGAGATTTGCGCTGCCGGTAAACATCTTCTGCACTGAGCTTCAAAGTCTCAGTGTCTGCAGTCATCACAAATGGTATGAGCAATTCACAAACTTGGCATGTGCAATAGCTACTGCCCCAACTTGGTTTCCTGGACAACCATCTGTTGTGTTGTCTCAAAGTCAAAAAAGACAAACTGTTGTATAGTTTCAATATCATTTGCCCTGTTGTTAGGGTTTGTGTAATTTTTATAGCACTACTCTCATATTCATCATCTTCAGCATCATCAGCATGATCACTACTGTTACCCTCTTCATTTTCTTGATCAACATTTTTCATATAGCATAAATGGCCTGAAATATAAAGTGAATTGTGGGAATTATCATTGTATTCTATTCTAGCAAATTACCTTCTTGGAGCACCTCTTCATCACAAGTATGACACTTAAAGTAACCACATTTGTGCATATGTATGTGTGCCTGGCTGCCTTGCTTCCAGCATTTTTCACATTTTTTAATCCTGTTGCAAATTGACACTCCAATATCAGTACCAGACTGGTCAACAGTCTCTACTGTAGAGCTGGTACTAGGTGCCTGATGCCCATACTTGCGCAGATGCTTCTGATAGCAACATTCATTTCTAAAGAAACGATTACACCCTTTACTATGGGAAATTCTACTTTCCTTGCATGGGGTTGATGATAACAAGATGAACATTTGTCGATGCATTGATGAGTTGTCCTATCATTATATGCTACATTGCAATCTGGGCACTAGTAACCACACATGAAAAATGCAGCCATCAATGTGATAACTGTAAAATGATCATCATGGTTGTATAGGAGGATGACTTTTTCAGCATCACTGTTTTTACCTTAAAAGTGGAAAAAATCTTTCTTTTCAACTTGGCAAAATTTAAGATTATAAATACCTTCAAATATCACGGCACAATAAGCATTGTTGCTAAAAACTTTGAACCTATACTTGGGTATCATGTCTTGTATCATATTCAACTCTTGATTACCACAAGGCCCCTTGTGGTTCTGTAGTCCTTCTCGAGCCATCAGCTGATGAGATTTTCTAGTTTGGAGAGTACAAGGATGAAGATTTTTTGTGTATATGGTGTTCCACTGATATTCTTGGTTGTGCTTATTTAGCTTTGCAATTGCAACAACAACAGCTCTTGCGAGGAACAGTTTATTATCCTTGTTATTTATGGTGAAGAAACAACCACTATGCCCTCTATTTAGTGAATCATGATGAACAAAATATTTTTATCTATTGTGATTGCCTGAACCTGATGGTGCTGTGACAATAACAATATCAATCACTGTGTCAGGGTCTTCAAGATTGATTTCTTTGTTTGACTTCAAAACACGCTCAAATCCATCAAGAATAACTTGACCAGTCATATTTTTCCATGGATGAAAATGCGCATAAGTTGGCTCATTTAGGTTAAAATGAAAATAGGTTGCATCAACAAGAGCACCTGGCAAAGTTGTCCCAAGTATATGTTTGTATAAATTTTGGCAATTTTCAAGATTGCGCAAGTAGAATTGTCTCGCCAAGCCTTCTGTTCCGAACCTCCTTACTCTCTGCACTACAGGTTTGTTTATATAATAAAATTCTGATGCATCAAATAATACACCTGATTGCTGCTCGAAACACCCACCTATCTGATCATCTTCATACCACTTATCTAGAACCTCAATATCATCATCATACCTACTACCCTGGTCTTGACTACTTTTATAGATGCTGGATCTGGTGACGAAGATAATTATTGAAATTCATAATCATTTGCCTGGCTTAAAGATTATCATCAGTACAATCTTGCCAGGACCAAAATCCTGCAGTAAAATAAATAGGTGCCCCACTATTTCACTAAAGCAATTACCCAGATAAGAATATCATAGGAAGAAATAGATACTTTGGATTTCACTTTTTAAGCTCTCTTTTTGGTTTGAAAGTCATGAGCCAAATGGCTCCTAGGCCTAAATTTCTAGGAGCCAAATTTAAATTTTGGGAACCAAAAATTTATTATCGAGAAATAGGCTAGTGAAACATTGTGTGATGCCATTAGATTATAATTAAAGTTTTGGAGCCAAGTGGCTCCAGGATCCATAGAGAGCCATTTCTACATTTTCAGAGGCCCAGGCACCTAAAATTACTAAAAAAGCTTGACAGTCAGTCAGGAAAACAAAGGCTTTAATGATTGAAAGGTTATACACATTTCTGCCTTTCCTCATCTCAGTGAAGATTGAAAATATCAAATTAAAAAACGTTGGATTAGTTATCTTTCCCCCTCATAGATTAACAGTATATATTCACAGCCAACATGAACAGGAAAATTACCACATATAATGCAAAGCTCATCCAAAATTTTGCAGAAGTAGATAACTGTTCCATATGGTCTATGCATACAAATTTCTTTTCATTTAATGGATGGTTCAAAACTGATCTCTTTGATTGTAATTGTGAAACTAGATTATCCATGAGAGGTTCAGCCCTGCTTTTTAATACAATCAAAAAATGCATTGAATTGTAATGTGTGATGTTTACACAAAACCATTTTTACCAACATTATTGAACAATGGGGAGAATATATTACCATATATTACCTAAAGCCTCATATCCAGAATAAATTAATTAATCTCAAGAAATAAAATAGAATAAAGCCATGTGGCACAGATATGTCCAGCATAAGGTTCAGTGTGATAGTTGTACAAAAATTCAATCCTTTGCAGGACCCTATGCATGAAACATCTGACAGGAAGGCACCAGTTGAAAAGCACAGGATGAAAAAAAATAAATAACCTAATGTTGAAAAGTTGTCTTTGAGCATGAGAACTCAGTGCTTTTTCTGCACCCAGCTTTTGTCAGAGGGTCAATTCCTCTGACCTTTGGTCCTCTATTCCTTATCATTTCTATTTCTAAAGTTGTTTGTTGCTGATGGGGGTTCACTTTCCATTAGGTAAACAAATCTTTCAAAAAGGTCTGTGTTTTACTATTTTTGGTACAAAAAACTAAAAATGGACAAGAATGTTTTGCATAACTGTGTTAAGTTGTTGTTTGGCACTATTTGCCATTTGTATTCATTCACAATATTTACTTTGTTGGTAAATACCAGTTTTCCCTCTAGAGGGGTCTTTGATGCATTTTTTCTATCATACAAATACTCTCTGGCAACCTACACCATCTGTGGTTACTTTCAATGTCCACTTTGCAGTACTAGGGTGTAGTTTCTTGGACAGTGAGTCCTGTTTATCAGCTTACCTTGGTTTTGTCAGAAATATGTATTGTTTTTTGTAGGTCAGTAGGTGGTGTGGGAGCAGTGAGGAGTTTTCCAGGTGTCTGGGGGTCTCAGCATGGACTTTGACAGTAAGCCAGTTGTGGCACCCATTGTATCCTTCTAACCTGTGTTTTGTTTGTTTTTCAATAATAACAATTTTGTTTCCGTCACTGTCTTTGGCTAGATACTACTGTCTCACCTAGTTAGTGTCAGGGGTAAGACTAAGTTAGGGATCTTCAGAGAACTGGAGCTACAGTATACCGACCAATTATCACAACATGGGTGACTTGTTCAGCTTGGCAGACAAAGATTTATGAAAAATTTGCAAAAGCCGAAATTAGGAATACTAAAGCAACCCTTACGACAATCGAAATCAAGATCATTGATGTTGGAATTGAGCAAAGAAGATTTTAAAAAACGAATGGCCAACATGGATGAAATTTGTACATTCAATCAAGGACACCAATTAGAATGCATATTTGGATGCAGGGGATAAGATGAATCAGATTGGGCAAACATCTGATTTTTCATCTTTTGAAAAAATTTTTCCGCAAATAGAAATGAATTATTTATCATGAAATTCATGACTTATGCTGACTAATGCCAAATAGAAGCAAAGATGGACATTGAACTGAAAGTGTGAAAAGAAATAAAAAGATTGAAGAAGGTGACATATTCAGGATGTAGCCACTCCGGCCATCCTTGAAACTATGCAGTGAACGGTGGATGAATCCCTGAATGTGGTAATTATAGAGCAAGCAAAGGCCGCACTGTGGGAACAGAAGATAATGGGTGAATTAATGTGGGAAAGAGGGGAGCAAATATTATTAGTAAAAAAGTTTCAAAAATTAAAGCAACAAAAGGTGAATAAAATAATGGACAAAGTTGAGAGACAAATGGGACAACTTTTAAGAAAACTGAAAAAAAGCTGAAGAGAAAATGGCAAATGGTCAGGGGTTTACACCCTATTCTTCCCCATGTAAATCTATTATTTGGAAGATTTTGATGACATTTTGTGTAAAAATCCTGATATTTTCTTGGGAGAGAAGTTTAAAATTTGGTTGGATATGAAAGAGAATGCTTGAAAGAAGCTAAAAACAAAATCTTAGGGCCTTATTCCATGAGTTCTGACACATTTTTCCCGAGCACTATTTGACAGAATTCTGATATTTTTGAAAGAGCCTTGGGTTTGGATCCTCTATAATTTGCTTGCTGTAAAGTATGCTAATTACAATTTTCCTTTGGGAATTTGTCCCATAGCCATCATTTTTTGCTTACCTGGTCTGTACCAATTCACTTGCATGGTCTGTACAATACCAGAGTCTGTTTAGTTTGCCATAATATATGGTAACTGTCCTGCTGTTCAACAAACACAAACAAGATATTGATGTAGGTAGTCAAAAGGCTGAAGAATGATAAAGATCAATTCTGAAGGATTCGAACACAAATCAACTGGGTCAACTTTTCAGTTTCGATGCCTGATTAAATTGATTCATAAAAAAAGTTCAATCTAGATAAGTATCGATTCACATCAGAACCACTTCCCAACAAGAGTCTGATATGAATTGATACATATCTAGATTGGATAGATCCAGAATTGCTACTCAAAAAGAGCTATTCCTATTGATTGTATTAGTTATATTATTATAAGACACAAAAAATAAAACTTATTTTTAGTTCAAATTGGAAGCAGAACTGAATGAAATGACAGTCAGACACAAGGAAGCAGACAAGTAACCCTGAAAAGAATCAGAAATCTTTATCTTTCTTCCCTGAAGCCTCTGGAGATAAATATAGAATAAATGGGGACTCGTACTTTGCACAATTGGAACATATTTGCCTGAGGTGGGATACATGTGTGCAAAATTTACAGATTTGCTGACAAAAATCAAACTGCTGAAAGCATAGACTGATTAACAACATTCAGATTCTGATTTCTCATAGGAGTGTTTATAATCGTGTCTCAAAATCTAACCATTTGGTCCAAAAGATGAATGATGGCATGTGGCATAGCTTAGGCTGGCACCACAATCATTTCCATATTTGTAAAACCATCACCTTCTTCCCTACTGAGACTGCAATCAGCTGTTTTGTAAGAAAAAAATATCTTTCAGTTCACATTCCTCCTATTCAATAAATGAGTAGTCTGAACTAGAACTAGCAATACCAAATTTTCATTCATCTAATGTCGAATAGTAGCAGCAGAGCTTCAGACATTGTGCTATCAGATTCAGACAATGAACATCATGCCAACGATCCAGGTGGTAGTAGAATAAACAAAGACCCAAAGTATCAACAAATGTTTTGATTTTCATGGTTCAACATCCAGTTCCACCAGCCTTACTGCTAAGACGTACCATTTTGTCTACATCTGCATCCTGCTGTTCAATGTATTGTGAATTGTCTTTTGATTCATGGATAAGTTGACTCAAAGCTATATAATGATAGTCATGCACTAATCTTAAATTTCTTGATTTCTACTTATTGTACTTCTATTATTTCTCAATTTTGGAATCTCATTTGCTGACTTAGGTTCTTCTACAGGGCAGATATTGTTAAAATTTTTATTATCCCATAAAATAATACCATCATGACTGTTAAAAATGCTGGACATGGATTTGCAGTTATCTATGTCTCCCAGGTCAGTAACCAATGTGTGAGGATTCCACATAGCTATTTTTCCTTCCTCTATCAGAAAATTTGTCATTCTTTGACACATATCCGTATAGTGCCATTTATAATCTACTTTTAATGTCAAATTGGTAGTCCACACACCTGATGATTTTCCAACTAAAATGTTACCTCGTCATCTTTTGCTAACATAGGCTGCCTCACATGTCTTAGCATCTACTCTCACATTGTCATTTATGACGCTTTTTGGACTAAAGAAAGTTGTTAAAATATAAATGTTTCTTTCTCTTGTGAAGCATTTGTAAGCTTATACTAATGTTTTTGCAATGAGGTTTTGCTTCTCCCTTTATTGGTAACCTGCATTCCACATATTTAGGTGACTCAATAGCATGACCACTTTTAGATGATCCTAAGATTTGATATTGATGCTCTCCATATCCCATTTTTATTAACAACAATACCGTAAATATCATTAATATAATGTGATAGGGCTCACTTGGAGTCACCTGAATAACATTAATAACAAATTTCTATATATCATGAGCAATAATGTGTGTACTTTTATCCGCATGATCAACTTCACCGCCCTCCCTTTCTTCCTCAGAATTGTTTTCTGATTCCCCATACAAGTGTCTCATATCTTTGATAGTGAACTTCATTGGCAGATCTGGCAACCATTTTCATCGTAATGCCACACATTTTCGGGTAGCAAAGTGTATAAAACATGTATCACACATACACTCTTGTGTCACAGTACCACGTGGACTATCAAAATGTACATAACTATTTTTATACCAGGCATCCCTTGATATTTTTGGGTTTCTTCTGCACTGAAAAGTATATCCTCGTTTTTTATGGGGTTCTTTCAATTTTCCGCTGATTCTTCCAATGATGTTCTTTAGTTCAAAATTTATAGCTGATTCTGCAGATGATGTTATTTAGTTCAAAGTCATCAAAAATTGGTTCTTGTTTCCATGAGAATATTCTAAAACTTCCTTCCACAGAACCATTTAACTTCTATAACTTAGGTAGCTCATTTAGTTCTATCTTATCTTTACTTTTGCACTCCAACTGTACATGCTGGTCCTTGATTTTCCATATTACATCCAAATTATTAAAATTGTCAATTAGTTCATGGAGGTGTCACATTTTTCCAGTGCCTCTTTGGATGGTAGAGGAAAATTACAAGAATATTCTGGATGACTCCCTTCTACTTCTTTCCCACCAAGTATCCAATTTTCTTCACTTCTATCTTCCAATGAAACTCCCTTGGTTTCTTCTATACCATCAGTATGCACGGTTTCTATGCTCTAAGCTTTTTCATTTCTCTCTTCTATCTCGATAACATTGTATCTCAATGGAATACTTTCCTGCATAAAAATATCATCATCCATGTCCAAAAAATTTGAATGTTTTCCTTCTCTACTACATGGTGTTGGCATATCTGGGCTATCCCTATTATAGAAATTTCTGTGGTTACCTGGTTTCAAGGCCTTACAATCGGTCACTTCATGCCCCAATTGTCCATGTTTGGTACAGGAGCTTGCCAGATGGCCTATTTTCCTACAAATGTAACAATTTTTCATCTGGCAATTGTCACTTTTAAGCCTGTGCTTTCAGTGATATGTGAACCATTGGCTGTTAAACTTTGAAATTTGTCAGTTCCAGAATGACTTACAGTTGAATTGAATGAATACAGCATTTTGTACCTTGAGTAAGGAACCTACAGAAAGAAGGATGTGATGGCATGTTGCTTCCTTTTGTCAAGTGCCACTCAATTTCCCCAATGTCACGTGATCCAAATCATGTTGATATTTTGTCTTTCTTCACGTTTTGTTTTACAATTCATCCATTTTCCGTTTGTTTTGTTTATTATTGTTTTGCACATGCATTTTATGTTCCTTTTTATATTTTTCATGCATTTTATGTTTCGTTTCTATTTTTTTATGCAGGCAGGCTGCAGTACACCCTTTAGCTATAAACTCCCGCCAAAATGTGCTTCACAGGCACATAGCTATTTTTGTTGCATTCCATGCACCTCTTATGACAAAAATTAGCATCGTTTTTGTTACGCAAAAACGACTAGCTAAGAAGTTTAGCTAAAGATGCTCATATGCTTAGCATAGGCACTGCAGTGGGCCCCAATGCTAAATGCCTGTGAGCAGAAAATGTCTATGTGCTCATAAGCATCTTCTGCATCGCGTCTAGCTGCAGAAAATAGATTGGACACCGAGAAACTCCACCCAAGCTGGTGCAGTAGCCTTAAATTTTCGCTCATTTTGTTTGCCTCATTCTGGGTTAATTCCTGCCTCTGAATTGTTGTCAGCATTGGCCACCTTTCCCTAATTTAAATTGATTTGAATATTCTTTTTCTTTATAGCATTCCCCACCTTTTCTACCTACCCTACTTGTCCCTCATCCGTGCCAAGTTCCTGAATGCACCCAATTATTAGAAAATAGTCGAGAATCGCCTTGCGATCACTAACACCCATTGCTGGAGAACTGAGTGGATTGCATCCCCATTCCTTGCCAGGAAACCAAAAGTTCCCAGGGACCTGCCGCCCGTTTCGGCGACCCCTTTGAGGAACAGGACTAGGTGAGTCTTCCCAGGGGATTATTGTTATTGTGTGATATTTTTGTAGAACCTTTCTTAAGTCATTTTGCCTGGTCTCCCCAGATAGGTAGGGCTCTCACCTCTCGGGTTTGGGCTAAAAAGAGACTGTCCAGTTCATAATCGGGTTCCACAACTCAGGTCATTTTAGGGTTGACCTTGTCCCCAGTCTCACTGAGCAGGACTCTGGGATTGTCACACCTAATCTGGTGGCGTTGTCCATTACCCTATAGCAAGACCCCAGGACAGCACCAGAGTATCCTATAGGTCTTCCTATAGCCAGTACTCCCCAGGTTAGGCCCCCAACTAATGGAAAAAGCCTGTGTCCATCAGGAGTCATAGCCTATTACTCACTGTGATAGGGTCAAACCGACATGGTTTACCATCAATGTGACTGGAAAACACTGGTCTTCACCTGACGCCACACTGGATTACCCCAATAGTATGTCATGGTGGGGCTGGAAAATCGACCTTAAGCCTGGCAGCTGACCCTTAGGTGCAGAAAATTTACCCTTGGGTCAGAACCGCCCCCAGGTTGGGTCGAAATCCCATTTTTTAAGTTGGACAAGCCCCCTTAAAATCGGGTACTAGCCATCCAATAAGTCTGAAACCCCTGTTAACTCGAGTATACTGCCTTTTGAGTCGGGAAATGGCTCTTATTTCTGAATATTGCCACTTTAAGCCTGAATTTTCCCTTAAAATCGAGTTTTATAACTGTTAGACAGAAATGGCCCTTACAAGTGATCTAACTGTGATCTATATGTGTAAACAATTACATCATGTGTGTGTATCACCTCTATGAGTAATAAATTCACTCAGAGTCGAGTTATTTGCTCCAGAGTCGAGTTATTTGTCCCACAGAGTCGAGTTTCCATCAGAGTCTAGGTATTTGCCCCAGAGTCGAGTTATTTGTCCCTCAGAGTCAAGTTTCCCTCAGGGTCGAGCCCCAGGGTCGAGTTATATATCGAGTATTCTGATTCCTCCTCTAAGTAATCTCTTGTCACCTACATACTTCTTCTATGTTGTAATTTCCCTCATTTTTTTCTTCTGTTTGCTCCTCTTCATTTTGGGTGGTATACTGTACCCCTCAGGGTGGATTCCGTTACAGTACATCTGTGTCCATACCTGTACTCTAACTACAGTATACCCATATGGGGGTACTGGGATCACACTTCTAGGGCTTGACGGCCTCCTGAATGTTGGTGGTCCATGCCCCCATGATACATTACAACCTCCATGTATGATTCTGGACGTCATATGTATTTGTGATCTGTTAATTGTGTACAGTATTGTTCTCACTCATTTTAATATTTCCCTGGAAACTGTCAGAGTTGCTCACTTCTCCGGTCATTAAAATAAAGAAAACTGTTTACACCTTTAACACATGTATGTACAAATCTCTTATTTTCTCCTTTTTTTGTTATTTTTCCTCTGTATTATTTTTCCCTCAGCTGGGTGGTTGTTTCTAAAAAAAGAAAAAAAATTTCCATTTTTCTCACACCACGACTACAGTATAACACCCTTACGTAAATCTCTCTCTTTTTCATTTTCGCTTACTGTAAGGTCTGTTCTTTTCTATTTTCTGGTTGTTGCATTGGAGCCGTTGACTTTAGGGGTCATTCTCTTAGACGTCAGCAACAACAACATCAGGCGCTGGATGCAACCACTGACGTTCGCAACAGCCACTTCACCTGCTGTTGCTTTAAGAGGTGGGTGGCCCTCCAGGTCCTACTCCTAACGTCAGCAATGGCAACATTAGGTGTTGTTGTTTTTGGGTTGGTACTCATGCAGTACTAACCCCTGACGTCTCCAACAGCTGAAGCTCACGTTGTTGCAGCAAGATTGTCTGGTCTTACGCACCCCATCTGTGACATCAGCAATAGTGACACAACCTGTCATTATTCAGAGATGCACAGGTCTTACAGATCCCACATCTGACATCTGCAACAACTGCATCTCATGTCATTGATTTAGGGTATTGGACCTTTGGTTCCACCTGTGACGTCAGCAACAGCAACATCACATGTTACCATATACAGGTAGTTGGCTTCAGGGCCCTATTGCTGACGTTGGCAATGACAATGTATCATGTTTCTGCAGCAGGAATTGAGGTCTGCACCAGCAATGTTTTACTGTAGGAGTCTGCTGGCCTTAGGCACTTACTCCTGGCATCCACAACTGTGACATGTTACTTGGGCACTCATATCCCAGGCACCTGCAGTCAGCACCAAGGTCATGTGTTGGTTCATACCCCTACCTTTTGACGTCAGCAAAGGGTTGGTCTGTGTATGGGGTTGATGCCTGGGAAACATCAGTCAACACGCATACACCACCTGAGATGCTCTCTAGCCCATAATACAAATTGTCCGCCCGGGTAGCGGCACTGTTGATCAGGATGTGGCTACCTTCAAGCTTTAACTGCAGGTTTGAACGAGTTACACTCGGCCTCAGCTGGGTTGGTTGCTTGACTTATGTAAATGGCGGGCACTTGCAGTAAGTACTGCCTGCCTCTGATGTCTGCAAGGGTTCAGCAGCCTTCTTGTAAATTTCTTATCTAAATTCACTCATTTCTTTCATCTCACTGAGCTGTCATACATAGATCTTCTTTAGTGTCCCCACGGTAGTGGTTCTCTAGGGATCCTGGCACAGCCTCTGGTTGGGCCTAGAGTGTATAGGACCCCCTATCATATTTTATTAACTTGAATGCCTTCCTTAACTGGCTTAATGATGCCCATGCTAGAGTTGCCACTGACCCAGAGTCCACCTCCATGGTCTACCCGGTTCAGTCATGTAATATATTAGGCCTGTTGAGTCTGCCTCAGTGACGGTGTTGAGTACACCTCAATGCATAACTGGGTTCGCTTCAGTTATCTACACTCAATAATTCAGCCCGGGACGCCTTGTACCCATGATCCCTTAGATGTTTTCCGGTGGGCCCTCAAAACATCCAAAGTAAATACCTCTTAACTGACTGAGTGTGTCAGAATAGCACCCCTGGTACCCCTGCTCTCTCTCTTCCACTGTGTGACCTGGGAGCCTCATTGTATCTCAGTGATCAGCAACCCCGCCACCAGCTGTATGTAATACTCCTGGAGAGTGTCCATTCTGTACAGAATGCAAGCTCCCGTTTTTCACACAGCTGTAACTTACTAGCAAATGTCATCCAGCACGGAACCTGCTGTATATTCCATCACACAATACAGAGATTCCAATTGCTCCTGGTGAGTGAGGCCCATTGTTTAAGTGCACTACCCCTTTGTGTAACTGGGTTTGCAAATTAGCTTTGTCCCTATTTATTGCTCCCTTTCAACTTCACTTTCAGTTGTCCTCATTATTTTCACCCTAAGCAACTTTATGCACTACTCCTGGTGAGTAGAATTTTGTCAGCCATGAGTCCGCCTCGCCCCAAGGTTTGTAAACTAGCACGAACAGTCGAACCTCCAATCCCTTCTGAGCGGGTTTCTCCATCTCCTCATTTTTTCGGCAGGGGAACCCCCATCTCTCTCTCTTTTTTGCTATTCACATTGTCGGATCCAGGCCCCAACTCTACATCCTTTCCATCGGGATCAAATCCCCCATGTATCAGACCATGCCTATACCCATCATGGGTGACCAGATAAATTCCCTTCTGCATCACCCTGATGTACTTTGTTGGGTCTTGCCTACTACAACGTTGTTCCCATTCTAGCTCCATATCATGGTTGCTAGTCTTAAGCTGAACCAAGTTCCCATCACAAATGCCATTGCCTGAGCATTATTCAAATTCAGGCGCCCATTCACTGCAAATTCAAAAAAGTAGTACTCACTTTCACTTTACACAATAGAGACACCTTCTCATTCCTGCCCTCTGAGTACCCAGCCTGTACAGACCAGTGAGCCACTCTCTATTCAATTTGAAATAATTGCTTCAGGGGCAAGAATGTCAGTTCTAACCACGATACGGTAAGACAAATCCTCAGACATGAAGTAGGAAACTGACCTCCATTCACAGATCGAGAACAAGGTCCAGACAGAATTTGAGAATGCCCTTGGACCACTCAACCAAAAGTTAGAGGTCATGAATGGTCGGAGGCACCCTCCCCTGTCCAGCATTATGGCCCCTCCAACCTGTTCAGGTGCTTTTGGTGAGTCCATCATGGATTTTATGTTACATCTTACTCGGTTCTTTACACTCCAGGGTGTAAGCAAAACGGATCATGCATATAAAGTCACCTTTTTGGAGTCCTGCCTTACGGGTCCTGCTCTTGCCTCCTACTGGTACTATAGCAGTGGCACTCCACAACCTACCCGCTACTAAGAGTTCCTGGCTTTTCTATGGAAAGACTTTTCAGTAGGGTGTGATTCTGATCTGCATCAGCAGCTGATCCAAGATCACCTGCAGAAGCCAACTGAGTCCACAATAGTCTACCTTGAGCACCTCAAGAGATTGTCTAGGATAGCATATCCAGTCAGAGATTCTATCATCAAACCTATGTTACTGCCGGTATTGAAACAGGTCCTCTGAGATAGTGTCAAGTTTAGGGAGTTTAAAACTCCTGAAGAGGCTCTCAAGGCAGCCTGTTATGCAGAATTCCAAATCTATTGGGAAGAGATTTGGTACACCACACCATCTAATGCCCTTTTCTCTTCAGAACCAAAACCTGCCTGATATAATCCCGATATGCCAAATCGAAGGGCCAATGGTCATCAGAGCAATGCTCAAACGTCCGCATCCTCCGCCAATGAGGTCCGCTGCTTAAAGCAGGAAATAGCCAGGCTAAAAGCCTATGTAGCGAAGCTTACAGCCCAGAAACGTGCACCAGTGCCAATCCAGTAGATGCCGCCTCCACAACTGTTGACACCAAATCAGTCTGTGGAGCAAGGCTCATCGGGAGGACACCTTCAAACATGCTCCTTCCATGGACTGTGTACACATAGTGACGCCGATTGTCTGGCCCAGCATCCTGCCAGTGCCACCCCCAGTAACAATGCAGCTAATGGTGGCCGCTGTTATTTTTGTCGTATACCTGCTCACCCCATGAACGGATGTGATAGGCCATGCCTTCATTGTTGTCAAGTGCGAGTGCACCAATCAACTGTCTCCCTGCAGCACAATATGGCAAATAGGGATGAGAATGACTACCAATATACTGGTTATTCTTCCCAGGAGTCCAATGCAGAGGAATGCCAAAGGTTGGCTTCCTCCGGGAAATCCACCCATGCAGAGAGTTGGTCATCAACTTCCCCAGCCAGGAACTGATCTCATCCGACAGCGACGAATAAGAAATCTGAGAATGCCTATCAGGCCGGATTTGAGAAAATTTGTGAACACTTACAAACCACATTTGTACAGTTGTCTTGGATAATAAAATTGACCATAGTAACACCACTGTTTCTAGGGGTGAGCTTCTAAGGAAGAAGCTTTTGCAAAATCCTGCTTCTGGAGGCTTCTCAAACATTCGATAACTCAAGGCACATGATTTTAGGCTCTTCGAGAACGTTTTTCCTCCATCAATGGTTCGGAAAAGCTTTGAATTGCTTTCTACAATTATTCGGATAAAATGCCTGAAAGTACAAATATATGCAGTGTGGCGCAAAAGTTTAGGTGCACTTTCTAAAGTTTGATTAGCAGTAGCAACAACCTGTAATATACTTGGACACCCAAGTTCACATTGCTCCTCTAGAGCCAAAATGCTAAGAGCTGGAACCTTGGGTTTTATTCATATTTTTGGGCTTATGGAGAAACTATGGGGTGCATGTGGTCCTTTGACCTCTATCTATAAATGATGCTCAATGGCGCTCAAAAACATGAATAAAACTTCTTTTCTTTGGGCTTTTAGTTTCAACATGCCCCACATTGTGTATAGCATTCCTGACCTCAATACTTCACTCATGCATCTACCAGGTGTCCCTCAGATTGCATTTTTTCTTTTTGGAAAAAACGGCCTCAATTCAATTATATCCTGATCAATACTCCCGGAAAAAACCTATATTCCACAATTACCGGCTGCGAATAAAAAAATTTTCCAGTATAATGCAGTGCAGTGTCAGAATGCTCTGCAGTTTCAATTGAACCTGTACCGCTTTAAGTGTGACAGGGTTTTCGATTATGAGTAATTCAATGCACCCAGTCACTTTACACAAAAAAACATTTCTGAGTGTGAAAAAACTTATCCCCCCGAATTTTTGATCAAATGGGTAATGGGTAATCCAATGGAAACCCCTACAGCATAAATTGTTAAAACGGTCAAGCATTTCTTTGCATGATATTCTTCATTTGGGCAAACATGGGGATGGCAAAGTTCATTGTGACTTTATATGTAAATCAGGCATGGTGGAATGCTAAAAGCATGCAAAAATCGTCCTTTTTAGGGCCCCAAGTTTCCACAGATTCCTCAATGGGTGTGTGTCCCTGGACCTTGATACTTTTGCCTGTGCATCTGTCAGGTGTCCACTACTCGAAACGCTTTTTTTATTTTTTGAAGATTATATTGATTTAGTCAAATTATATTAGTGACCAATATTCAAAAAAATCCACTCCGTTTGGGTTTGAAGAAATCTTTTTTTGGTGAAACAGATGTAGTGACCCATATGAGTAATACTAGGTGGGTTACCATTAGGGATGTACCTGCTTCATTTCGGCTCCATCTTGGTTCTGCCCTTGTATCCACCAGAAATTTTTTGAGGGATTTTTCATGAGAAAATTTTTTAGGTAAAAACCAACAATTTTTGCATTTTTTTTGGGAAAAAGAGTTTTTGACCACGTCAAATATGGGCATACCCTCACTGTGTGAAAATATTTTTTGGGCGATTATTCAGGAAAAAAGTAATTTTTGTGTAAAATCGACGATTTTTGAAACTTTCCGGGTAGAGGGAGTTTCAACCATGTCATATCTAATGGACACAATCCCACAGTGTTAAAAATGGTTTGGGGCTTTTCACAAAATGGGGAATTTAATGGATCATTTTACATAAAGAATTATCCTTTATGTGAACTAATTTCCACGATTTTTTGATGGAAATGGTTTTCAATCATGGGGAATTCTATGGACGAGGTCACTGTACACAAAAAAATTATCCTGCATGTAGAACAAGCTTATTTCTGTGGTCTTTTCGGGGAAGGGGTTATCGAGTATTGTGAGTCCAACGAATGTGGTTACTTCGAATCTTCCCTGATGTAAACAAGCATATTTTTGTGGTGGAAGGGGTTTTTGACCGCAGAGAAATTCAATGGATGCGATCACTCTTGACAAAGAAATCCCTAGTGTGCATAAATATATTTCTGCAATATTTTGGTGGATTTGGCTTTCGACCATGGAGAATACAATAGACACAGTCACTTTACAAAAAAAATATTTTTGGACGTGAACAAAGATATTTCTGTGATGTTTTGGGTTGAGAGGTTTTTGATTATGAGGCATTCAATGGATATGGCCACTTAACAGTTTGTTCTCAATGTTTTTAAGTGCCATGTAGCTGAGACACTTTTTACTTTTACCGAGTGAGAATTCATAGCTGTAAGAATATTTTTTATTGTTTCTTTGATATGAAGATGACCAAAGTTAAAACTTCAATGTGTTTCAATGAAGGCTTCTATGCATGGTCAAGGCCAACAGAAAAGGTGGTGGAATAGTCCATTAGAAAATGCCTCTATGTGGAAGAAAAAAGAAAATACTTGTTAAGATAGTTGCCAAGCCAGAAAAAGGGGTGGACTAGGTTTTTGGGAACTTGGGCAAGAATTTAAAAAATCAGTTTTTTATTATTGGATTTTCATTCCTTCGCATTTAAAAATTTGCCTTGTCTGTAAAAAAGTATTTTCTACAGCTGAGTGCATCTACACATCTTCCAAAACTATACATGTGCAGTTGCAAAATTTTGGGGAGGGTACAGAGGGTAGAGCCCAGGTTTTTGACGATTTTTAAAACAAAAATTCAATAAAGTTGGCCAAAGATTTTTTTCACATGGAAAGTTTTTCAATTTCAAAACACAGGAGGGTATGTACCCCCATATCCGTCATTCCACAAATGTGCACTTCCAGCTGAATTGCTCCTTTGTCATTGAATTTAGTGTCCGTAAAACAGGAATCCACTGTGGAAAGTAGGCACATAAAATCCAGTTCAGTTTTTAAGAGAAAAAGTTACAGCACAATGTCTTCTTAGTACTAAATCAACTGTGTGAGCTAAATCTGCACACAAAAAGTGTGCAGATGTGGAAAAATCTGCAATCGTATCAATGTTATATAGGGCCTATATATTATTTTATGCGCTCTGCTGAATCAGGAGTCTTTTAAATACTGTTTTGTATGTTTTCTCTGTTGACCATCTGCTGATGGTGCCCAATGATTGTAGCCAGGGTCTAGTTGCACTAAATGGGTTTAAGCTCGAGATCAAGATAATCTCCAGCAAAAGGATGATCACCTAAGTTTCAGGATACTAGCATGTCTAATATCTCAAGTTTGGTATAAGACCGATGTCATCAGGATTATCCCATGTTCGATGTGGAGATTATACTCAGCTCGACCTGTGAGGTTGCATTAAAATTTTCTCATAATTTTTGATGTTTGTATGACAATTCACACCCAGTAATTCGCCTCCAGACAATTTCCCCCCCCAACACAAATCGCCCTAGAGCAATGCGCCCTGCCTCATTAATTCGTCACTGGTACTTATACCTTCTGTAGGTTTGAGGTTTGGAGGCAACTCCATGACATGTTATATAATATAAATCTAGACATTTCCCCCATTAAGTTACCATATATCATGTGAAGCATAAAGGAAGATAGAAAGATGATTTTTACTTCACCCTGTCTCCTCTGCTTTTTTTTTATTCTTTTTTTACATTGTCTTTTTTCTTTTATTTTCTGGTTTCATATGTATTTTCCTTTTGGAGCTTCGTTTCTTGTCATTTTTTATCGGGATCTCTGGAGATCAATCAAGTGCATTACAAAGCATCACAATGATTCTACATGTGACTCTATCGTGTTCTTTACTATCTTTCTAATGACAAATTTGGAATGTATCAAAAGCAAGAAAGAAATAAAAAGATTGAACATAGGAAAAATATAAAAGAAAATAAATGAAAACGAAAATTATTAAAAAAATCAAAAACAATATAGAATAAGAATTTAAACAAGAAAGAAGAAAGAAGAAAGAAAAAAATAGGAATTCAAAAACAGGTAAAGGGAAAAAACAAAGGCAGATTGAAGAACATGAATGAGTCACAATTTTGCTTATGATATTCGTGTTAGACATTAAGATTCTGCATAAATTGTCCCGAGTATTGACACCATCAGACTAAAATTTGCCTGGTTACTGATGATTGGGACATAGTCATTACAAACATAAAAAAATGAACTTGTAAATTGCCAGTGTCACACATTTTTACTCAGAATAGATCCTTTTCACCCACTTAAACTTTGGCTGTGAGGTTTCATTTTGAACTCGCAGCCTCACATTTTGTTTCAAATAGAAAAAAACAACCATCCTTGCATACCATAGTCTACATGCACAACGGAAAAATAACAAAACGCTATGGAATGAAAGCACAAAATGAAACAGAAACGAGGGGCAAAAAGTACATAAAGAATGCATGTAAAAATATAATAAACGAAATGCAAAATTAAAAGTAAGTGACAGTAAAACAGAAAGTGGCGAAAAGCATAAAGCAAAAACATGATGTGAATCATGTGACATTGGGCAAGTTGGCACGTGACTTTACATTAGTTGACCATGGAGATATGCTTAGTCGAATTACTTCATTCTCTAACAACTTGTTTCAATTTTATGCTCTACCAAACTAATTCTTTCCCTATAAATCTGGATATTGAACCAGGAGGTTTACCATCTCCCTCTTCTCCCTCAGTGAAAGGCCACCTATTTTGCATTTTGTTCTATCCATTTTTGCTTATTAATGAAGTTATTCCAACATCTATCTTTTACATCTTGATCATACTGACTATCATACACTTTTATGTGTCCAATCATTTGACCCTTATACAATTATACATCAAAATTGTTGGGCTTCATAAGCTATTGAGGGATCAGTCAATTATGAACTTCACTAACAGATCTTGCAAAATGTGTTTTGTTTAATGCATTAGGTTCAAATATGATCACAGCAGTATTGCTATAAATTTCTGACACATAGCCTTGTACAGTTCGCCTATATTTATTGGTGTATTATATACCATTCCACAACAATATATTCTTTCTTTGTTGAAGATCACTGTCGAGTCTGCCCAATTAAATTGAAAATTTTTAAATCTATTCAGAAAATTTGTACCGAAAATGACATCAGCAGAACATTTTTTTTGAATATACATGTTCACGGTCTATTACATCTCCACATCTGACTGTTAGGAAGGCACAACCTTCAACTGGTATTTGAGTACTGTTAGCTGGGATTGGTTTAAGTGTTGTTTCACCAATTTTCACTCCTGGCAACCTGCTCATGATATCATCATTGATCAATGAAAAAACTGCCCCTGTGTCGATCAATGCACTAGTTTCCAAGGTATAATCATAATCATTGATGATTATCATCACATGAGGAGTTCTAAGACATCTCGTTGAATCAACTAGCATTAAAGCACCACTATTTCCTATGTCTCTACTTGTGGAAGCAAGTTCTGTCAACTCTACTTCCTTTTGATCATCATTTATATTGGATGTAGTTCTCCTATTTCTTCTTTCCTGTCTAGCTCTAATTTGACTTAATCTTAACAATGCATTTCCAAAGCTTCAACATAAGCTTTGTGCACGATTTAAATTTATGGTTCTAAATATGAACCACTGTTCTGGCATATATTAATGATCACCGAGTATAATATGAATCCAATGATTATCAGAACTAATGCAACAACAAATGCATTGAAAATCAATTGAATCAGTCCCTTTAGTGAAGTATTCAATCCTTCTTTCATATTCTGCCTCTCTGCATTAATCACATTTTCTAGCACTGACCCTGCGCCTATGGCACTTTTTTCTATGCCAGCACCTATCCCAGAGGGTGTCTCATACAAAGTACCTGGCTGTAATGACATATCTGCTTCATAATTCACTACATTTTCAACTACCCCTTCTGTTTCTTGCATTTTGTGTACATAATGCTTTGAGGATGAAAATGCCATTGGGAAATTTCCTAGTTGATCATGGAATATTGCTGGACTGTTCAACTGAAAAAGTTTTGACTATCCTCTTTAAAGTAGTTCAATCAGAACCATACTAACATTATAGTGCCGTTTTTGTTTTAAAGCCTGCCTTATCTTTAAAAATATCTGCCATTTGATGATGACAGTCTATTACTGGACTATCTTTTATCATGTCTACTGTACCAGGTACTTCAAACAAAAGTTTACCATCAAAATGCACAGGCAAATATTTATAACACACATTACCCACTTTATAGGTGTCATAAATTTTACTTATGTTTACTTGCGGACAGGGCTGTACTGTCAAAACTTCTCCTGTGAACTCTGTTGTAATATTATTTCACTGCAATAGTGATCTGACACTTAACGTTGCATCTACATGTATAAACTCTAGATACCTTTGTATCTGATGGCACAGTTCCATCCAAGTTTGTCCGAAATTATCATTTTCTAACCCGATTATTTTGTATTCCAAATAGTTTAGTTTCACATATGTTGCATCATAATCACCAAAATTTTCTGACTGTCTCATTGAATAGGGTTTGGGAATTACTTTGTATTTCTTCCCATGTATTTTCAGGACTATTCCCTGGCTTGTCCACAGAGCATTTGTGAACTGATTTTGGCAGTAGGGGTAGGAATTTTTCAATTCCAAAGCTGCCTCTAACTCATCAACTATAACATGCTTGTTGCTCAATATTGATGTGTATTTTCCTTTGTGGACTACTGGGCACACAGCCTGAAACTCAGCAGCATAGCAAAGGATTACACTATGATGTGCCTCACAGCTGCCATCAATGGCATGGCAGCCACCCAGAGCACCAAGGTCAGTACTAATTTTGTGTCCATTGAATGAGGCTATCTGTCCTTCCTCAATCATGAAATTGCTAACATCCTGGCATGCTTCTGCACAACACCATTTGTAGTTCACCTCAAGTGACTTGTTTGTACTCCAAAATCCTTCAGAGATTTTAATGAGTTTTTCATTTCCATTGTTTTTTGTTCAGAAAGCTGTTCAGAAGCTTCTTTTCTAATTGACTCAATTAATGTCTCATCATTCAAAACCCCTTTTGAACCAAAGAATCCAGTGAAAATGCAAATCTTCCTATTCCTGACAAAACATTTGTATGCTGTCGCTTGCAGAGGTTCAGTTCTTGGAACATAAATACTCACATCTGCTCTAAATGATATTCTTTCCTCTTTCATAGGCATTCCACTGTCTTGGGAATATCCAAAGCATGACCACTCTTAGACACACCACAGATTTGATATCCAAAGCATTTTTTATTTTAAAAAAATATGATAATTGCTACAACTATTGTCACTAATCTTTCAGGCTTCTTTGCCCATGATACTGCCTGTAAAAATACAATACAAGTCCATACAAGTAAATATATGGCATTTAGTATCATCCTTTTACTTATTAGTGCCGGGTTTTCTAGCTCATCTTCATCACTTTTCTCTTCTGAGCTGGAACTTTCCTGGACCCTCACACCTTTCATTGTTTTGTGTCTTTTAATTGATTTCTCACTGGGTATCACTTTTCCCTTGCTCGGTATGAAGCTCGATAAGCTCCTCACTGTTGGCTCTGGCTCATCATCATGTACTTAACAATGTGCATTGCAAAAGCACACTTTTCTTTCTGCATGTAAATAGTTAATTTATCCTCTTACTGTCCTGCTATCATGGTCATCAAAATCACGTTTAAAACTCCTTTTCAGTGTATTATTCTCACAATCTTTCAAAAACTTTTCATTGCCTTTACCTTCATTGTTGTAGCCATTGAAGAATTCTTCCAAGTTGAAATCAATCAAATCATTATAACTATCCACTCTACTGCTGTTTGGAAAACTGCTGAATCTTTCAAAACTACCAGGAACAAATCCCTCGAGTCTCAACAGTAACTCCTCCGAGTTTTTGTCTGCCAATATTGCCTCCTGTTCTTCAGAATAATTTTGATGAAACTGTTCCAAATCAAAGTCAATCACTTCTTCCTCTTGTCTAGAGTTGGCTGCTTACTCTGATGCATTCCCTAGCCAAAGACTTTTTGTTTCACCTTGGTTGTAGGGTTTGTACTCCAATACTGGCTGATCCCCCTTGAAAAACCAAGTCAATTCAAGTTCATTTAATCTTTCTATGTACTCGTCCATATTTTTGTGGGGGCCCATTGCCTCCTTGGGTGGCAAGGGCAGAATTGGAAGCTCCTCCCATGGCTTTTCATCTTTTCCTCCTAGCTGGAAGCTAAATAAGGGCTTGACATTGCTGTTGTCCTCCATTTTTGTAACAAGACATTTTTCTCCATCTATAATATAGCACTCACTAGTTGTTTGCTCTTCTTGTTGATTTGACATAGTCAAAAGTTCATCATCATAATCCAACTGATTGGAATTGATTTGATTCAATTTCTTAGAGGATCCACTAGAAGGTTTCTCCCTTGCACTGAAAACTGTCTGACCTCTCCTGTGTGCATGCATGGTAAGCTTACTTTCAAACTTCTTACTCTCTGGTCTCTAGGTGGTCCATTCAATCTGCTTTTGCAATCAGTGGTTACATGACTTTAGCCTTTGCACCATAAACATTGTGGCTGATCACTCTTTTTACCATGTTTTTGTACAATTAGTTGATGCAAATCATGCAACTCTTCTTGCAGATTGTCCATTTCCCCGTTTTGATTGCCTGAAGAAACGATATTTTGATGAGGTAACACTTGTAGATCTTCCGAAAGATCTGAGATTCAGCAAACCTAGCTGCCTTAGCTGCTTCTCTCAATGAAGGAAAATCCCTGTATTTTAGCCATTCACAGATATTTGACTGAAGACCTCTGATAAAAATTTGTTTAAGGATCAAGTTTGTAGCATACTCTCTTAGTGTAGGATATGCTGATCTAGACATTTTTCTCAATTTATTCAGGTACTCCATTAGGCTTTCTGTCTGTTTTTGTTTTCTGTCATGGATGAGCTGCTAATGGACGTCACTATCATGACCCTCTGGGTACATTTCTTTGAACACTGCAACTAACCCATTATATGTGTTCTGAATACCACCATCCTTTCTTAACTCATGGAATGATGCCAATGCACCCAATCAGGTTTGATTCCAAAAATGCAACCTTGTGAGTATTATCAAAATAACCTGTTCCTTGCAGAGTCATGAACTGCTGGAATCTATCTACCCAATCACTCAATCATTCTCCAAAAGAACCTGAAAAAGGTACTAGTGGCCTGAATGCCATCATTGAATTAAACCTCATTAGGGAATTTCTTAACTCTAAATTCTGAGTATCTTGACTCTGTTCAACTTCCAAACTCAACTGCTCTTGCCTATCTGCTATAGGAGCAGCAATGTTTTCAGAAGCTTCCTTAACTGTCCGTTACAGAGCTTTTGCTTCTTCTACTATATCTCTAGTGTTACTTCTCATCTGTCTGGGGGTGCTTAGTTCATGCTTTGCCTGGTCAATTATGTTCGGAAATTCTTCTGAAACTAAAGACTGTCTACGTTTGGATAATGAATCCAGATTATCCAAATCTAACTTGGATGGACTTAAAAACAACTCAAAGTGCTTAACTCAAGCTCAACCTATGTATCTGCCTTCCAAAAAATCTTATGACTATATTTAGTCAACTGAGCATATACTTGCTCAAATCTATCTACCGAGTACTGTCCTTAAGTGAGACTCATCACTTGACTTGACTAAAGAGCACACAAAGGCTCAAATCTATCTGAGGAGTTCAGTGTTGCATCACTAACTTAACCCATCAGGTAACCAACCCTTTACCTTGTGGGAGGTTCCTTAAAGCCACTTAATCTAACTTCTGACTAACTGTCCTGTTCCTTGGACACTTGTGATCTGACTTTTGTCTGAGACCCTTTGATCAATGACTAACGCCTAGCTTCATCAACCTTCAAACTTAATCAATGTTTTCTGACACTCAGGTCCGAAAAAAACAATCTGCTATCTAACTTCGGAATTCCTTCCTTTCTTTCCTCCCTTTCCCAGATGACCCCCCAAATTAGTCACGGCCCAAGCTTCAATTGTAACTGGGATTCTTGTCAAAAGATAAATTCTAATGACAAGTCCTAAACGACTTACTTTTTATTGACCAGGAAATAATATTAAACAATACTGAATTGACTTACAGAAGATAACACAGGCTTATATACAAAAAAAGTTGCATGACTTTACAGCTCAATGAGATTAGAAAAATACATCAAGCACAAATTAGGCCAAGCCCCAAGCATAGAAACACTGCTGATAATACTGACAAAATATGGAATATATTTCACTTCACTACTTATTAAGATTACTGTACTTGTGATACATGATAGAACAAAACTAGATAGACAATAACCTGTAGGAATGCTACAAAGGTTGATATTCTAACTGGGTTACAAAAATACTAAATCTAATGATATGGAAACAAAGTGCATAGTACAAAAATACAAGAAGCAAACAGGGTTCCTTTTGACAAGCTGGTACAACTAGGTCCACATATTTCATAGGCAAGCAAAGGTTTGAGGCCACTAGAAACCTTCAAAGTAGAGGATTATTATAGTTTTAACCAAGATTCAGATTTAAATTTTCCATTAACCCACTTGATATATGCACAAGATACAGGTAGTCATTTTGTAATGAGACTAATACCAGATTAATTGCTTACATACTTATACATATTGCCTCAATAAAGTTGATGCATCTCATTGTCGATCTTCAATATTTCCATCATCTAATGCCACAACTCTGTGCACTTCTTGGTAGTCACAAAATAAAGAATAATCCTTCAATGACATTACCATGGCATTTATCAAGCGATTTTAAGCATTAGGCACTTTGATTAAATGGTAAACTTCATTACCATACTTAGAAGAGTGCATGTTTACCATTCTGGCCTTGTAAATCATTCCAGGCCATGCTGCATTGGAAAACAGCAATCAAATTATTATGTAGTTCAGAATAAAATTGCAATAATTCTTTGAAAAATCAGATGCTTTCAGACTTTTCACACATTTCATGGCTTTGTCCGAATTCTAAACAAGTCCTATACAATGCCGGCAGTAAAATCAATATTCTTGCACAACAAAATCTGAACAGGAAAAAGTTTCAAGCCATTACCCCGGTATAAAGCTGGTTATAAAGTGATGTCAATTAACAGCATGGAGAAAGAAATTACATGACTTTGTCACCATCCAAAGAATCCCTGCTGATCAATACATTCACCCAGGGAATGTTATTGTGAGCTCCACTTGCCCAGTTTGGCCTCATTAAACATTGTAAAAGTTTTCCTTGACTGTTCTTCGTCGAAGTCAGCCTTATAGATAAGCCAGCTAATAAATGTCCAAAGGGCCCAACAATTCTTAGAACACAATGTATAATGTTTCGATATGGCATATATTGATCTTATATATGCTGCCAAGTTGTCTTCAAAGCCTACATAGTAAATCTCGAATTACTACGAAAGTAATGCAAATGGACAAATAGTTCAATTTTTTTCATAGAACAATCGATAATCAAAGAAATTCCCATTAGAGATCACATGCTACTACTGTAGGCAAAATCAGCGGCATTCAGCTCTGCTTTTTCTTTGCTACAAAGAAATTGAACAGCAAAGAATATATGGCACTGATAAAAATCAGTTGTTGCCTTGTTGGAGATACACTCCAAGTTGATGCCTTCATCCTCATCATGCCATTCTCAACAACGGTCACTGACAACACTTTTTGTATAAGCCAGCCACTCACATGGGTGCTTTCAAGTGGTCTGGGTGACCATCCTCATCCAAATCATCAGTTGACACTGGACAAATCTCCATGCAATGCATTGTTCTCCCCTGTCTTTTTTTCAGTTGCATCTTGGCTTTGTACAGGGCGTACAACTTTCCCCATGATCTTCATGATAGTAGAAATGATCATGGACATGATCGATGTACTTCTGGCACACAGGACAAAGAAAAAATGCAAGTTTCGACTGCCTCCTCTTTTTCATTTTGACAGCAGAATTTTTTTTTGTCAAAACTGAGTTCTTCTGCAAATTTGCTTGTTGCATTAATCAAGCGAGCCTGACTTAAGTTTTTCAGTGTCCAAAAATTTTTTCTGTAAATTCTTATGCCATTGCTTGTTTTGGCATTACATTATATGCTGCATTGCTACTTTGGCTGAAGCAACTCTTATTAGTTTCTCATTTTATTTCTGTCTATTTCTACCTGTTTTTCTTTTGACGATTTCTTGTTTCAGATTTCACAAGGTCTGCTGCTGATAGATTACCTCAAATTCTACTTGTTAACATGTTTTGGCAAATTCTGGGATATAATAAGCAAATTATGGTTATCCAATACACAACTGGAAAAACAAAATTACAGGTCACAGATTGCAGAGATATGGAATCCACAGATTCCTTATTTCTGTTACCTGTAATCCATGTTTCAGCTTGCATGCTGGATTACAAGCTGTATTGATGGATTACGTCACTTTTTGTACACTTTAGAATTATTTATCACAGATGACATTCTATCATCATCATTGAATATAAACAATCAACAAGCACACTACATGGAAAGATGAATGAGAAAACATGGAAAAAATAGAGGATAATAGTATAGAAGAAAAAAGAGAAGAAATGGAAATTGATGAAAAAAAAATCGTACATAAATGTCAGAATTCGCTAACTATTTGTTAAAGATTGCCAAAAAGTACTATTACCTTTTTTGCTCTTTAAGGCCCAAATCACAGAACACCCCTAAAATAAAAGTAAGGTTAGAGTAAAATAATCTAATGCAAGTTTAATCCTCCCTTCACCAGCCTTTTACCTACTATTTCACTGGCGATTTTACCCATCTTAAACCTGATGTTTTACTTGCGATTTTACCCTTGTTCAACTAGGAAATTGACCCGACTTTTTAGTTTTCCTATTATACCACATAGGTAAGTGGGGGTTACCCAACCTATCCTTTTTATAAATGTTTTTCATGGTGAGCTTGTTTTTAGTCATTTGAACACTAGAATGATATATTTCACAATGAAACAATTCTTACTGTTCAAAGCAATGGCTCTCATGACTATGTACTACTTTCTCGATTATGTGAGCCATTCATCCATGCTTCTGTAGCTGCAGCTATTCTGAAATAATTATTATGCTTTACTGTTTTGTGTACAGGAATAAAATTCACCCAAGGGTATTGATTACTGTAGAAACATAAAGTGGGCTTTTTGGCGCCTAATAATTAAAAAACTAAAAGCTGTCTGAGCAAAAGCTTTACGCCATTCAATAAAGAATCTAAAACTCCACTAGTGATAAAAAGATCAGAATCAGTTGAATTGACTAGTTTTAACAGGGTTTCTTGTACAATTGCAACAGAGTGCACAACTATAAACATGAAAAAGACATTGAACTATTTGTTCTCTAATAACTTTTGAACTGTCAGTCATGCACCAAAGGCGTTTACACTGCTGAATAGGCCTCTAAAAACTGCACATGTTTAAAAAACAGAACCAGAACTGGTTTGACTGGACTTTTAGAACAGGATTTCTGGTATTAGTCACTTTAGAAACTTGTGTCAGAATCTTGTACTGTCAGTCAGAAATCATGCCCATCCATAAGATTTTTCAGATCATTCCCAATATCAGCACATGCTGAAGCTGATAATTGATGAAGCTTGCAAGTTTATGTTCAGACCCTATGTGGACACACAAATGAAGCTTGCATCAATGCTCACTAACCTGTCTCTATAGCAAATCCAAGGCTTCTGGCAATAGCTTCTTTGACTTGATTGGCTTCTTCAGAATTATGGGCCTGTACAATGTGTAATGGGTGGTCAAATATATAAGAATTTGAATATATACAAACTTACCTCCATGATACAATTTACAGCTCATGATGGAACTCCAGGAAAAAGACTAAAAAAGTACAAAATAAGAAAACCCCCATTTTTGTCTCAACTTTCCCTTTGTTACCAGGATAGCACAGAGTGAGCTTCATTAAAATTCATGAATAGGTGGGCCCCAGAAAAAAGGTTCTCATGTACAAACCATATTTTAAGAAAAGTTGTTTCTGAGAAAAGTACTTATCTCATCAAGATTAAAACAACATGATATAAAATATCACATCAATTGTCAAATTGAATCAATTCCATACTGTAGGGCATACTATAGTCTTACTGTAACCAAGTAATTAAAACCTTCTTCTAAGTGCAGCCATTTATGTGAAAAAGTTCCTCCAAAAGGCTCAGTGCATTTTTATTGTCTAAATTGAACCTAAACTTGTCATGAATGCTACCAGAAGCATGTTGTTAATGCTGCCATGTAATAACATGAAAATTAGCATTCAAACTGGAATAACTTGCTCAATTGATTTTACAAAAAAACTTGCAAATTCGGATTCCTCATGAAATTCTGCATCACATATTTCAAGAACAGAGAGCTCGATAATAGATTTGCAGATGGTCGAAAATTTGAAGGTGGTCTTAAGCTCAGATGAATGAAACATGAATAGTGCTATCTCATGAAGGAATTCCAGTATAAAATGAGGCAGAAGTATTTATCAATAAATTTAAGGAATAAAATTATAACAGAAAGTAAAATATACTATGTCTGGAATAAGAATTGTAATTTCATTCCTCAAATTTATACCTGCATGGAGCAGGTATAAATGGAGATGGAAGAAATTCTTTCACCACTTTGCTACAGAAAAAATTGTGGACACATTTACTTTTCTTGTGTTTTTTGTGTACCATGGAAATAATTGAAATATTGGTGAAAATAAACTGATCCTATCGAAAATATGATTGTGTCCCTAAACAGTTCGTTAACTCAAATGAACCTATTCGAAATTTACACTGATCAAGAATTTCTCTCATGTTACCATTTTCATAACGAAACAGTTCAAATTGGAATTGATTAATATAGAACTATGTGTCAGAATAATTTTATCAAGTGTCAGAATACTGACTATGTGCCAGAACTACAGCACTAAGTGTCAGAATAATATCATTAAGTGCAGGATCACTTCTCTCCCTGTCTGGTATATATCTTCGTGGTATTATGAGTGACTGGGTGAAGAGTCTTTATTGAGGAACCTCATACAATGCATTTTTAAAATTTTCACAGTAGCATACACTGTCTAAATATAACACTTGGTCATCATTTTGTGCATTTGGCTAGGGTAATTGAAGCTTCAAACACCTATAGAAAAAATTCGCTTGGGGATAATTGGCAAACAGGGAGGGGGCATCCTCACCCTAGTGTACCCAGTGAAAAAGAAATATCTAGTTGCAAAAACCAAATCAGCATCCATATCTGTCAAAACTTACTTCTTCATGGCAGCAAACTCAAGATGATAAAATCACTGGCAGCATTCCCCTACCACAGTGACTGGCAGCATTCGAGTTGTAAATGGTAGCATTCACTAGGATAGAGTGGAGGTTGTGAATTCTGTGTACTGGCAGAATTCTTCACGTCGAGATGCTGCCATGTAAAAGAGGTTAATTCCATGATATTAACTTTATTAACTGTTGCTTGAAGTTAGCTTTGAATCCAAGGAATCTGATGACTTGGACAAAAAAAAATTTCATCAAGGAAATTCTGAAAAAATAATGAGCACAGAATGGATTATCAAGTAAAAAATATTCTGGAAAATCAAATAGCAGCTGAAATCATGTAGAAGGGTTGTTGATGGGGAAATTCAGTAAGCAAAGAATCATGAACATAACACCTTTCACTAATAAGCAGATGATAAGGTATCCTTCATGAATAATTTTTGCCAATATGATAAACACATGAGAAAGCTTTAACAGACAGATATAACAAATTTCAACAACTTTTGTAGCATCCCCTTTGTTCAGTCAGATATCCCAGAAATTGCTCAGGATCCTCAGGGGTCTCTATTAGTCAGAGATGTGTTCACCACAATGAAGTCCATTGTTACAAAGTGACTTCTCCATTTTCCTCTGTGAGAACACTATATCCTTTTTTCAGTATAGTAAAAATGGTCAGTAAAACCTCTGGATGAAACACCAATTTTAAGATTTATAAGATTATTTTTAAGTCTTCTCAACTATTTTTTAGAATTCAGAACTTTCTTTGTTTGGCTCATGTATTCAATGTTCGGACACAAGCAACATGGCTCTTGTTCCCCTTAATTCTCCTCATTTTAATCATAAATCTTCTTAGAATTTGTGGCACATTTCTTTCGAATTAGATATTTGTCTAGTTGATTCTTGGTAAAATCATGATTCGGCTATGACATGTATTAAGTGAAGGACATTTGAGTCTAATGAATATAATCCCAAATATTTTAATGAAGAATAGTAGAAAAATTTAAAACTTTTTTTATACATTACATGAAAATAGAAAAAAATCAAAATTTCCATTTTATATGCTGGATTCAGGTTTTCAGCATCTCATAAGTAGAAAAAGAAGTTTTTGAGAAAATCGATTATTTCAAATTTACACAATTGTCCACCATTTTCTTCTCAAAATCGCCACTTTTTACCATTTCTCAAACCCCAAAAAAATTTTCTTGTGAAGGAATCCATCTGAAGTCAAGTTATGGATGTCACGTTCAGCTCCTTAGATAGTCTTCAATGTGAAAAAAATTAAATTTTCGAAAAATTCAGTTTTTCTGAAAATCTTTGTCAAAAAAATTTTTTACATTTTTCTAACCCAAAGAACTTTTCTAGTATCAGAATTCATCTAAACTCAGCTTAGAGATGCCCAATTCAGCTCCTTCAATACTCTCGGATGTGAACAAACTTAAGTTTAAGAAATTTTTTTTTTTGAATTGACAATTTTCCATAATTTTTCTCTTGAGATCGTCCATTTTTCATATTTTTTAACCCAAACATTTTTTTGTATCAGAACCTGTCTAAATTCAGTTTCCTGCACCTTGAATAGTTTCAGATGTTGAAACAAAATTAAATTTCCAAAAAAATCAGTCTTTTAGAATTTAGTGAATTATCTATAAACAATTCAGTGTGAACAGGGCACATTAAAAATTAACAGTGTATCCCCATTTTATTGCTCATGATATCTTGATAAGTGCTTATCATTTCCCTCAAGAATTAGGAATTCATGTGATTTTTCTTGGCCTTCCTTAGTTTTTGAAAGGAAACATTAATTTTTAACAAATTCTAACACACTTATGGGTTTTCAGAGAGTTTGCTTTTTTCTTATAGGACTGCAAAGTTCTTGCAATTTCTTGTGCAGCATGAGCAACGTATAAGTATTTACTCTTAGTTTAGCAGAGGATATTCAAGATTTTTAGGTATTTTGCCTAAGCAAGACTGCAGAATAAAAAGGAAATATATACAATCACAATTCTAATGTTTTAAATAACAATGTAGAATTACTAAAATTTGAATTGTTCTTCATAAGAATCATTCACTGGAAACGTTTAGTTCTTCAAAATGGCCACTCTCTTTGATAGAGAAATCAAATTATGTCATTAGGGGCTCAACTGGAATTGGCTCAAAGACTTGTTTGCGATATTTTTCTTCTATCTTTTTGATGTGATTCATTGTTCTTTTCCATGCTTCCCTGTTGATTTTCACATTTTCTTTCAAGGATCATTGACATCAGCCAATTTAAATGTGTTCTGCATTGCCACAATAAATTTGATCAGACCTCAAATCAGTTTGATCAGTTTTAATTCACAATGGTAATCTGGCAACTGCAAAATTTCTATGCCGAATATTTTGGATAGTTGTACCAAACAATATTTTTTAGGTATTGCATCCTGTAGTCTCTAACAATGGACAATTTTTTGTTTGTCTAACTTTCGTCATGTGCAATATTTTGTTTTGATAGCAATTGTAGAATTTCATCTTTTTTGGTTGTAGTGCATGGTACCTTGAAAAAAACAGTTTATTGCTATTGAGTTCCATATTTGATAGCATGTCTCATTATCTAAAACATGATCCAAAAACTATGGTTGGTATAATTTATTTGAAAGTCATTTTGCAGATCTGAGTTGATTTTCTTCAAAATTCTTGTTAACAACTGACTTTTTTGAGAACACATGAATAGTATGGAGCATTGTCAATAACCATGACTGGGTTTTCTGGCAAATTATATTGTTCAACATATAGTACTCATATCTTTCTGAATTTATCTCCAGATGATATTGTCCATTTTATCACCTTGAAAATATTTTGGCCACTATTTAAAACACTATCTTACCCACAAATAAGTCAAATGATGAGCCATTTGCCTTTACCTGAATTTGAATGTGGCAACCATCAAAAATCACCAAGTTCAAAGGTGTTTAAATCCTCCTGTCAGAGAATGATGAGTCAAATCAATTGTGTAGAAAACTCAACACTCTCTTCATCAAATTCCACCTGTACAATTTGTGTCACACCTATCAGATAGTTTTGTTATAGTGGTGTAGAACGTGGTGATATCACATTTGATCTTCTTAGGAACCTGATTCAAATGGATCGTTTTTGTGTTTTGTTGATGATCAACAATTTATGTATTTTGCATTGCTTCAGTGTTGATGTTGAGAAGAATGTTGCTGAAATAAAAGAAATAAGATTCATGATTTGATGTAATTTTGTGAGACAACTTCCATTCATTGATGGTAAAGTGGAATAGAGATATTTACATCATCATTCAGAGAGAACATCTGTGCATCAGAAGTGAAGAAGAAATTTGTTTTGCTTTTCAAAGACAAAAATCTGTTGATTTTTACATCAGATTTTTCAAAGTTGTTGGTTGAAAGAATTTTTCAATCAAATTGAATGAGTGCATAGATTAAATGAAAGGGTTGAAATCTACACAATGAGCCATAAGTCAAAATTTGTGTGTTTGGTGGTGTGAACCGCATTTTCACACTCAATTAAATTAGAATTTATGCATTGCTAATTGTTGATGATCCATGATTTGTTTAGCTGTATTGTATAATATTCCTTTCTAGGAATCATAATTCATGATTACAGCACAGGCCACATATACTTTGACAATTGTTCCTTTGCATATTGTGCTCCCAATTCTTGAAAATAGTGTGGTCCCATGTCCTCCCATTCGGATGCCAGCTGGGTGATTATTAATTTTAATTCATGTTGTTTTATATTTTCTCTTCCATTCATTTTATTTTCAGACTTATGGTGCAATCCAAGGCTAAGATTGATGAAATAAGCTTGTGTATATCTGATGTTTTGAAGCTGAAACAGGAAGCATCCATGATGCCCATAAAAATCACCAAATTAGTTGCATCCTTAAGCAAAATGCCACCCCCCCCCATACCATAAGGGAAATTGGGTGCTTGAATTTTGGATGCAATTGTACGTATAAATATTTAATACCTACTAAAACCTATAAGTAACTATATACCCATGAAAATGAATTTATATTGAGTAGCAGTATTCTACATACCTTACAGTATATTGTATACTTACAGCTTCTCCTTCCCAATAGTAGCATTTCTTGGTATACCACTTGAGTTGTATTCTCTATTCATCGGAAAAAATTAGCTAATCGAAATTAAACCCATTCACTATTTCAGCCTTCATGCATATGGCCCATTCTTTATGCAGTTCTATATTTCTTGGGGGAATATGTTGACAATATCCCCCATTACAGTATATGCACCCGAATTTTCGTCTGGCCCTTATCACCATTCTGATGGCCAAGTTGTATCCATTCTGCAATAATTTTTTTGTAACTCCACCACAGATAATTGTCAGTTTTTCACTAAGGGGCATTGGATAATTTCAGGAATATAAAATGTTAGTTGTGTTCATTTTTTTTGACCATCGCCAGCCTAATTGATTGATCCTGTTGCATTGTGATGTTGAAAAAATGTACAAACCAATTATGGCGAACATTCATATCCATGCCTAGCACGAACATCCCAACCATTAAATTTAAGTTCTTCTACTAATCTACTTCTCATTATAATCCATAATTTGGAAACACATTTGGGCTGCATCTATAGTATTATATAATTATCAGGAATAATACATATAAAACTTAAATTTAGAAACAAACCATAATTAAAAATAACTTTGGCTTGTGAATGATCTGTTGTGTTTGACCCCACAAATACAACAGACCTATTGTCAGTCTTCATTACTGACAAATATTTCTTTCTTGATATGGTCAGGATATTACTTCAACTAAATTAAAAATAACTTTGGCTTGTGAGTCATCTGCTTTTTTCCACCACACAAGTACAATAGGTCTATTGTGGATCTTGGTCTATCATCTATACAGTTGGTCCTCTCTGTAGTGGTCCCATCTAATGCATACTGCATCAATAAGACACTACCTTTGCCCTTAGTAATTTACCACAACAAAGTGTCTAATCTACTAGGAACCTACATAGGTTTTTACAGTATACCTAGTAGATAAGACCACTAGACATGGAAGGGGCATGAGGACCATAGGTATGCACTCAGTAGTTTTTATTACCATGTTTATGATACCACAGTGTCTTGTGCACTGTCTATGTGTAAGAGGATGCATATTCCCAAGGAATAGAAAGAAATGATTCACTTTAAGGTTTTGCTGGTGGTCATTTTTAGACACCCATTTGACTCTTAGGACAGAAAATTTAGGACATACATAAATCAATGTTAATAAAGTTTTAGGTAACACAATCAACAAAAAAAATCAACATTCAGTCATTCTCTGACAAAGTATAAATAGGTATTACAAAAACACTTTTCCCCCTTTTCCTACTATTAGTGATTTGCAATACATGATAGGCTGCTAAAAATATGGCTAAACTTGTTCATGTTGAATGGCTAAACAATAATCATTGCTTCGATGATAGAATCAATAAAATTCCAAAATACCTGATAAAGAACCAGTATCTGTTAAAGGCTGGAATGAAAATCGATGCCAGCTTTGGAAAAAAGTGCCTAAAGCTAAAATTTTAAGTTTTATAGATTCAACCCAAAAGTCACCAAGAAATCACCAATGAACAAAGGTAATCTGCAAACTTTGCCCCCGCCCCAAAAATCCCCTCCGAAAAAAAATTGGCCCAAAATCGCTCTGAAATCCACATGGAACTTTAAAATATTATTGTTGGTGAAAGCTTTGACAATGGAAGACAAGGAGTTCAAGCCTGGTTACATGCCGCCATGGGACGAGGAAATTCCTATAATGACCATTGACATTCGTGGCATATCCAACAATAATAATTACCAAATGAATGACATCGACAAAAACAATCAATTGATAAACAACAATTACCTTATACAACCAATGGACAATCCCATTCCATGACATTCCACTTTCAGAGATGTAGGTCCTATAAACATATTTTGTGAATAAACAACCTGCAGAATTTTTTCCCCTTGCCTTTTGGAATTTGGTTCATTCCTTACAGTAAAAGTTTTTTCATATATAGAGCTACAATCCATACTACTTCAATGAGCCAGAAGAAGAACCCAATGCTAAAGTTTTGAATACTCATTCTTCTAATTTTTTTTGGCAGACAACTTGGCTGAAAAAATGAAAGTTTTGATCTACATTCAGAAGATAGTGTCGATGCAAATGACATATTTGAGCAAGGTTAAACAATTATTTATTGACAACAAAGTCGAATTACAAGAGACCATACAACTACTGGAGATTCATCACAAGGAGAAAAGTAACTACAAGTTAATTCACAGGATGCTAATGACGATATCAGTCCTTTGCTAAATAATTCCTTCTTTGATAATCACATTTTTCTCACTAAACAGATCCATTTTCATACAGCATTAGTGGGGACTCAAAACATAACCTGGGCCAAACCTTGGATTAGGGTCGACCAACAAATGCAATGGACCAGTGAAAAATACCACATGTTTTCAAAATTGGTAACAAACTTGACCATTTCTCTCACCATCAAGGTGATAAATTACTTATTTGTTTTTTTCCATTTTAATATATTTTTGTGGAACATTATTTTTAGTGTTTTTTCAGTGATGGTGTGCTCAAGTCTCATCTGTCAAAATGGATGATCTGACAAAACAGGTCACATGGCTCAACAAAGCAAAGCTGCGCCAAATAGAGGACATTGTCTGCACCCAATGCTGAAAAAGATCAAATAATATAGAGGGAAACTTCCAGATACATTGGGCAGTGGCAGAGATGGTGCTTCGAAAGAAGTGCTACAGCCTGCGTGAAGCCCAAATTTGAGAAGCCACCCATTCCAAACTTGGTAAGATGGCAGTTGATGGTGAGCGCACAAAATTTAATTTTTTACTACTTTAATAGTATTTTTTTACTAATTAAAAAAACTACTTTTTGCATGTTTCTAATCAACACTAACTATATGTATGAAAAATTCGAAAAAATTGAAATTTAAAAAAATAAAAAAGGACCTGCATGCTCACATTCAAAAAAATGCATTCTCACATGCAGGTTTCCATGTGTAGCCTCTGGGTTCTCCTCCCCATGGCTGGACACCTTGAAATTTAGTGAGACTAGAATTTGGAGGATTTATTTTGAAACCATAATATAATTTCAGAAAAACATATTTTATAACTTTTGCATTTCTGTATTTTATATTTTGATCTTTGACCGATATCATTTGATTTAAACTTTAAAACCATTCAGTTTAATTTATAGCTAGTTTCAGTGATGGTATCAATTTTGTAACTGAGATTTGTGTCATATTATTATGATTCTGGCTATGCTCTTCTGTGTCTCTGTCTTTGATGGTGTATTAGGAACACTATTTGGTATACAACACTAGAAATTCTCAGCCAAAAATCACACAAATATGTCAGACCACTTTGTGAAGTGATTGAATTGGGTGCATTTTTGTGCTTTGCTGCATCCTAAAGTATCAAAATACCCTGTTGCTTTCCTAATATTTGGCCAAAGGTTGTTTGCAATTGGCGTATAACATTATGATTCTCCATTTCTTGGCCTTACAATTGCATAAAAAATTCTTAATGATGTGTGAAGATGATTCATTGCAATAAATGTGAGGAATGTAGCAGATGGTATTTACAAATGTTGTCTTTGAAATGCCCTATCAGCTGGCAGATCAGATATGAAGAAATTGGTTGGTTCCCTTTCTCCTGTTACAAAGATTCTTTCAAACCACTCATAAAAAATATAATTTTGTGACAAAACTTGAGAATGAATTCTACAGGAATGGGGCGTTTGAAAAATGCAACTGATTCCTAGAGTCCTGACATTTTTATCATCCATGCAGGTAGTTTTATTGATTTGAATACTATTGGATGCAGTCTGGTAGGCACTTTCCCTATTGATTCTCGCTTGATGGGATTTCATGCTAAGAACTCAGGAACTAATGGTTAATTAGAAAAGATTTTAGTTGGCAATAAATCACCTGCAATCAGGTGCTATAGTAATGTGCTAAAAGTACCGAAAATTGTTCTCTGACACAGAGCTCTTGGGGGGGGGCACAGTTTATCCAACTCCCACATCTCAAAAACTTGTATCCTTTGCTGCTCATAGAAGCACATAGCATATAGTGAAAACTTTCTCTGTGAATTCTGAAATGATACCAATCCATTCTATGAAGGCTCCAACATATGAAAATTATTGTGCTTGATAACAAAGGTCAGCCTACATTCACTGGCGTAGCCAGGGGGGGGGGTGCTTGGGTGCTTGAGCACCCTACGGAATTTATGAATTATGTTGAAAAATTGTCATGGTTTAATTCTTGCTAAAACAAATCCAAAGCTGTGCGTTGTTACTGTAATAATTTAATTGGATTTCTATAATAATTTTATCGGATTTTTTTGACAAATATCTGGCTGCTGCTAGGATGCTGAATAAAAAGAATAATCATTTATATTTCGAATAAAAATGAGGGACTATAGTTAATCTGAATTTGGCATGACGTTTTTCTCAGTTTTATTCCTCTTAGTGACTGATTTTATTTTCACATCAAGGTGTGCACAGAAAAAAACCCTGAGTATAATCTATTTTTTTTCAGGCTAAAATGGCAAAACGTCAGAAGACTCTGGATGCTTTCCGTTTTATGCCGTCAAGCAGTGTGATGATAGACGAACCTGAAGGGGATGAAGTTGATGCAGCATTGTCCCCAACTACGGATGATCCTATAAGCAATGAATCTGATGTGTGTTGGAGCAATAAAAGTATGAGAAATACATGATACATTGTATAAGAATAACATTTTTATTTTTCAGATGATATTGGAAATTATATTGAACAACAAATTTCTGATGCTGTCAAAAAAGAATTACTCGAAAATCATTGGATGCCGCCAGAAAATTTTCATTTTCCTGAGGGAAATGATAGAAGATCTTTTCAGAATAATTGGCTAAAAAAGTTTTCTTGGTTAAAATATAGTAAGCTGAAAAGTGGTGCTTTTTGTGTTCCGTGTGCTTTGTTTGCAACAGGAATTCAATCAAATAAACAGCTTGGATTGCTTGTAAAACGCCCTTTCACAAATTACCAAGTAGCTTAAATTTTTTGAATTTATTTTTCAAACATTTTACGTTCTTTTCTTCAGAAAGCGCTCGAAAGTTTTTCCCAACATGAAAAGCGTGAATACCATTGCTTCAGCATGTCTAAAGCTGCCAGCTTATTGGAAACAAGCAATGCTGCTTCTGAAAATGTTGCTCAACAATGCAACAGAAAGGATAGAGAAAACCGCGAAAAGAACAGAAAATTGTGAGAATCTAAGCATAACATAATTTTGTCAAATATTAATTGCATTTTTCAGCTTGTCTGAACTCATTGACCTGATTATTCTGTTTGGCTCTCAAAATATTCCAATGCGTGGACACCGAGAAAATTTTGATCTAGATGCGCAATCAGACCACAATAATGGAAATTTTGTTGAAGTTCTAAAATTTATTATAAAAAAGAATCCAAATTCGGTTTTGCATAACCACTCTATGAATGCTGCAAAAAATGCCCAATATATTTCGCCCCAAATCCAGAATGATTTGATCAATTGTTGTGCCAGTGTGCTGCAGGTGATAGCTGCATTTTTTCAGAATTTACATGTCACGAGTCAAATATTTTTTCTTAGAGTACATATGTTGAAGAAGCAAACAAAGCCGGAATTTTCGCTGTAATTGCTGATGAAGCCACAGATTGCTATTGCTGTGGCACAGAAATCATGAGTGTTAGTATACGTTACGTCTATGAAGTAAGAAGGCCTTTAAAATTCTTCATACTGTATGCTAATGTAAATGTTTCTATATTGCCTAGAAAAAAATTAAAGAATGCTTTCTTGGTTTCAGTCATTTGTCAGAAATGACTGGAAAATCAATTGCCATTGCTTTATTGAAATTTTTGCGAGAAAAAGGACTTCATCTTTCAAAATTGAAGGCGCAATGTTATGATGGTGCTTCTTCAATGTCAGGTATCTGATTTTGTGACCTTTCTGGTGCCTTTTCTAAATCTATATGTGTTCTTTATGTCATACAGGTTGCATCAAAGGTGCGCAATCAGTGGTATGAGAAACATGCCCTACTGCAAGATATATTCACTGTGCTTCTCATCAGCTAAACTTGGCCACGGCATTCCCGCTCTGTACTTTACCCAGCCATTCATGTGTTTGACGTCATCTAATAGAAAACATATAACTCTTTTTCATTAGAATTTTCTCATTAACGGCACGTTAGACATTGATGATATTATAGTTTTCTGAAGCTCTCGTGGTGCTCTTTCATCGTATCGTGAAAGTTTTAGATGAAATTCTGTATGAAAAAAGTGGTTTTTTCAATCAGCTGTGAACGAAGTCAAATATTTAGCGGCGACGTTGAAGAACATATTCTGTGTACTGTAGAAAAATAAGTTCCAAGCCAGTGTTTTTCTTGTGTGCAGGCAGACATTTGTGCCAATTAAGGTTTCTTATGTTTGCCCACAGCGATTAAATTTGGGGCTGTGCAACCAATTTTTTTTCCAATTTGTACAGTGCAACCGGAAACCTGATTGCCCTTAAGGGTATAGAGCTTCCTGTTCGAAGATGCATTTTTATGCGGTTCAAACAAAATAAAAATAACGAAAAGTTTTCCAGTGCTTTCACGTCAGGCTTCTTTTTTGCACACAGCAACCAAATTTTGGGCTGTGCAACCACTTTTTTCTGCCAAGTTGCGCAGTGCAACTTGAGGCCTGAATGCCCTTTGTTTAGGTTATAGGCTTTTCTGTCCGGAGATGCATTTTTATGCGTTCTAAAATAGAAAAAAGTGAAAATTTTCCGGCGCTTCACGCCGAGTTTCAATTCAATTCATTTATAATTTTTTATATTATTCTAATGCACGGTTAGAAAATGTCATTCTAGTTAGTGTATAGGTTCGAATTATCAACATATTATGGATAAATGTTTGATCCATTATTGTTTTTTGACGAATTTGATGAAAACCAAAATTTTTTTCGGTCATTTTCCCTAAATCGTTTTGCGATCTTCATAATAATTATTTACTCTCTTGTGATCAAAACATTTTGAGTGCTAGAAATTCTTGCCGGTTGAAAGATCCAAATTCTTGGTCGCTTCCCCGGTTTTTTAATTTTAGTTTCTCTGACTGAAAATTTATTAAATTCACTGAGAGATCAAACCTTCTGTCTGGGAAATAAAACCGACGTGGAACGATCGAATGAAATACAAGAAAACTAATTTGTGATGGTTTTTCCGCTAAATTCAAGCAAATTTATCGATTTTTGATGGAGAAATCAAAAATTTATCTGTGCAACCAAAATTTTTCCCCAAGTTGCACATTGCAACCTGGCCTGTGTAAAAAAACCTGCTTCGCGGTACTGTTTTTTGAATTATATTCGACATAAAAATCTACTGTTAATGAAATCTTTTTTATAGGTCCTTATTCCTTAACAAGATTGGCTTTTGTAAAGATTAGCTTTCTGTAGTTGGGAAAAGGCCAATGTCCCCACACTAGAAGACATTGACCGAAGCTCTTGCTGGTTGAAGAATAAAGAATTCAAATTTGTTGTTGCCTGCCTAATTTTTGAATTTCAGTTCACCACACAACTAAAAATTCATTGAATCACCGAAGAATCAGATCTTTTAGAGAGTAAATTCCGAAAAGATTCATTCTACAGATTTAAAATATGAATGTTTTATGACGCCTGTGCGCCGGAATCACTGACTTTGGAATCTGAGAAAAAATGTCGCGTTTTTTATATTTTATATCATTTATAAATTTTTTGTTCCTTTATAATATGTTTGACCTCTATGCCTAATGGTGAAAAGACCACGAGCAATGTTCGATAGCTGTGGACAAATAATAAGATGAAAAAATGAATTTTCCAAACTTTTGAAAGTCTCGAACGAAATCAAGATTTTTTCGGCATCTCGCACGGAACAAGTTACTATGGCCTTTCTTTTCATTTTTTTCTGTAAAGCTTAGGAAATTCATTCTTAAAAGTTTAGAACTGACGCGAATTTAATGCAATACAAAAAACTAGCTTCTTATCATTTTTTGGATAAGATTTGTTGAATTTATCGATTTCAGAGTCGAGCAACCAGAAAGTTTTTTGGTGCAACCGAATTTTTATCGCAAGTTGCACATTGCACGTCCTGTGCAAAAATAAAAAAGCCTGGTGCCAATTGGCACAGAAGGGCCAAACAAAATTTTCACTCCAAAAACATATACTGAAAACCCTTAAAAAGTTTTATGCCAAAAGTTTGATGAAATTATAACTAAAGATTCTTTTACCGCATTAATTTGCATAAAAATCGTGCCTATCCTATTTTATCTCACCACCACATGAGTGAGATAAGAAAAACTGATCGAGAAAACGGTTTATACGATTCGTAAAGAAATCGAATTGTGGGAGAATTAAGATATTTTGTTTGGAAATTTATGTTTTTCTTTAATTTTCGGCTATCTTCCTAACAACAATATATCAAGATTAACCTGAAGATGTCTACAATTGCTTTCTCCTGAAGGAAAGTAGTCAAAAGTTTCATAAATCATTAGTCCAAAAATTGTACCAACAATGTCAATTTTTCTGTTCGAATCATCAACCACCAAAAATAAATGTTCCAAGTACGACCACTGAATGAACGGAGGAAGTTCAGATTTGCCGCTCATTTATCGGTCGTTGACAAGCTATAAGCTTGCTGTGATGACTAATCATTGGTGATTCACTCCTGTTCGAGGCAAATAAAAGTAGTCAAATGATAATGCTCATTGTCTCGGTGGAAAGCGCTCAGCCCCTAAAATCACTAAAACTCAAGAAAACTTAGCCCTCGACCAGCTAAAAAATTTGTACCAAGTGGCACAAACGCTCAAAATTTTTTGTGTCATTCCAAATTGTTTTGTGTCGAAAACTATGTTTTGGCACAAAAAAATTGATCATAATTCAAACCCGAAAAAAATGGAAATTTCCCATCTTTCTCGGACTCCAAACTAACTGAAGAAGCTGAATTCGACATGTCCGAATTTAATGGTGCAATTTTTTTCTTGTAGAAATTTCAATTTCCAATTCAGATCTGTAAAAATTTGCAATTTTTGGCTAAAAATTGATCATAATTCAAAAATGAAAAAATGAAAGTTTTCGATTCTTCTCGGACTCCGAAGTAATTCAAATAGCTCAATTCGACCTGTCGGAATCTGATGGTGCAATTTTTTTCTTGTAGAGACTCAGATCTTTGAAAATTGGCTATTTTTGGCTAGAAATTGATCGTAATTCAAAAATGAAAGTTTTCTGTTTTTCTCGGACTCTGAAGTAACTTGAATAGCTCAATTTGACCTGTCTGAATCTAATGGTGCAATTTTTTCTTGTAGGAATTTGAATTTCCGACTCAGATCTGTGAAAATTTACGATTTTTGGCTAAAAATTGATCGTATTTTAAAAAAGAAAAAAGTGGAAATTTCTGATTTTTTTTGGACTCTAAATTAACTGGAAAAACCGAATTCGACCTGTCCGAATTTGATGGTGCAATTTTTTTCTTGTAGAGATTCGAATTTCCGACTCAGATCTGTGAAAATTGGCGATTCTAGGCTAAAAATTGATAATTGAAAAACCGAAAAAATGAAAATTTCCGATTTTTCTCGAACTCGGATTAGTTTGTGATCTGATCAAGAAGGTTTACCAATGTAAAAAATTTTTTTTCTCACCTGTACGGTATTTTAATATTATTTTCTCTCAATATGCCAATTATAATAATCAAAAAACGATCTCCTCGCTTGTAGAGTATTTTAGTGGTTCTTTTCATGAATCCAAGTTTCTTGAGAATATAGTTAACCGAAAAAGGTTATCTTTTCATGTGTGGTGTTGTGCAATATTATATGTTCGTGTGCCATATTCAGTTTCTTTTTCAGCCTACTTATGCCAGAGATTCCTGGTGCTGTATTTTGAATAAAAATTCTAAAACTCAAATTTTCAAACTATGTTTCAAAAGTTTTCTTGTGATAACTCAACGATTTGTGCCAAACAAATGTGCAATGTTAACTCAATTATGTCTCGTCCTTTTTTGTTGTTGTTGTGTATAATCATTGTAGTCGTTCTTTACTTGTTATTTGCATAATTTTTGGCCTAAAGTCTCATGAACCTTAGCCCAACGTTCATTATTACATCTTACAGGATGTAAATGTAAATGATGTTTGTTTAAATTTCTAAGAATTCCATTATATTGCACTCAAATCCGATTTTTGGCAGAGTGATGGCAAGTGTGGTCACGAACACTCAATGGCTCTTTTGCATTTAAATATGCCTGGGAATCATTCAGCCAATTTGTGTTTGTCACCTCTTGTGCCTCCTCTTTCTTCATTTTGTTTGTGCAATCCTGTGTTGATTAGTATGGTATTCCTTATTAGTTTGATGCCCGACTAAGTAAGTGAAGGTAAGTCTTTGTGTGAAAATTATGTATTATATCTTTTTATGTCACAAGAGCAAATCATTATTTGTTTGAAATGAATAATTTTCCAGTTTTCTAGTTAGTGCTACACAAATTTCGAAATTCGAACGATAGTTGAAAATTTACCATTGGTAGAACATTCATTTAATGGGTTTTTCACTGGCGACAGGCTAAAAACACGTCTTCCTTCTTCACCTCTAGTATCCCACATGCTATAGTTTCTGTCTAAAATCTCTTTAAAATCCATTAACAACTCTTGTGTGAAAGTACATTCTTTTTTGTCTCCATCGTTTTTTCCTTACACGCCCACGCCTATGTTTTCCAAAATATCGATTTTTTTGCTTCCCTTTAAGGTTTGAGGCTTTTTAGACAAAAATTTTGAGAAGTGGCCCCCGACACCAGAAAAGTGGCTTGACCTCCCTCCATACCCTGGGGCTCTTGGCAGAATCAAGATAATGTCTTCAGATAATTTTTTCCAGGTATCCTAATGCTGCCATGCATGCAGAAAGGATTTTTAGCACACGTTCCATTATCACCCGTGCTAATAAAAAAATATTTCATTAGCACTGTTAGCACAGTTGACAAATGATACCTCTTTGGTCTGAAACTAATGTACGAGCTCGTCAATTCTAATAACTTGCTTTTATTGTATTATTGATCTGCGAAATCATGCTTGATGTTGGTAGTTTCAAAAAGAATTTGAACAAAAAAGAAAGTTTTCATCACAATTTGTTGGTATCTTTATTTGGTTTTCTTCTCGAACTTCCCTTGAAAGTTTGTCACTTTCAGTCATTAGCACGCCTGCTAGCGTCTGAAATTTCAATAAGTACAGCTTTAGTTTCTAGCAACATGCCAAAAAAACCATACTTGCAGATATGCATGGCAAGAATTCTCCAGGGGGAGAATCATCTGAGTCTTAATCGAGAGGATGTGAGTGAGTGAGCAAAACATAAAAAGAAAGCTACAAAAGCATGTTTTTACACTAAATTTGTTTATGAAGTCAGGTTTTTTTCACACAGTGTGAATCTTTTTTACGCTCATGCGTAAAATATTTGGAGAGTTTTCCATGGAAACCTTTTCAATGTTTTTAGCAGTTTTTAATGGTGGTGCGGAAATTTTTCTGATCGATTTATGCAAGATGCACAATGGCTGGTGGGGAAAAACCCCCTTTGTGAAGTAATCAGAAAAATTTTTTCGAAAAAACTACATGACTTCCGGACGAGGATATATAAAGAGTCTCAGGTGAGATGGTATACTTCACCGTATTCCCCATGTGAGTGTATGCTGCTTGGAAAAAAAGGAGCAATATGTAAACTGAAAACATGAGTGGATTGAACAGTAAGATCCAGTCAAATTGGAATTATCCCTGGAAAGGACATGGTCTCTGAAGCTAAACTCATCTCATTTTTTCTATTTGTGCGCAGAATGCACCAATTCGGCTGTTTGAGGAACGTTTTTCTGCCACTTTTACTTTCATCCAAACGCTCCATTTATTTGTACTCTTCTGGCTTCTTGTCCGAGAAATGTTCATATTTTCTTCTAGTTTTAGTATCCACTAAATCTTTCTGCAGTATTTTTTGCTCGTTAGTTTTATGGTTATTTTTATGGCCCCCACTTGTATTTGTTTTTCAAGGTGCAGTATAAACGTTTTTCTACCTGATTAATTTTTCACCCATCTATTTTAAATTTGTTTCTCATGAACAGTTAATTCTATTCGATTATTCACCTAATTCTAATTGCTTTCGTGATGACCTACATTATCAATTTCACATTTAAAATGGTTAGGCAAGATTGTTTAAAATCTAAGGCGTTGTTTGAAAAGACAGTTCAGCCATAAACTCGACGTTTTTCAGGAGCATAATTTTCTAGGAGCTGTGTAAAAAATCGTTTTTTTTCTAGGGCTCTGTTTTTTATATCAATTTTGTACCATAAGCACGTTTTTTCCTTGTTTATTCATTTTTTTCCGTCCATTATCCTCTCCACCTCTTGCGCCTATCTGCTCTGTGCGTTCTCCTTTCAAGTTTATTGATTTTTTCACCAGCTGGTCGGTCACATATTCAAGACGGGCCTTTTTCACGTTTTTTTGCAACCAGTATTCAGTGGGCCACTTCCATCTGTTTTCCCACGCGTTCTCAGTATAGGACTTTTTTCATCAGCTTGTTATTCTATGTTCACTATCCCTCAGTTATGTTTCCACCACTTTTCGGTGACCATTTCACCATCCTCCATTGCTAGTGGAAAAAAATTTGCCCTGTGCAAAAAGACTAATCCGTCTTCTCTAGTTTTATTTATGACATTGCCCCTTCTTTATACGTTTATTGATTTTTTCGTACCTATCATGTCGTGCACCAGTTATTCATCGCATTCTCATTTCAAGTTTATAAACTTTTTCACCAGCTTATTTGTCTCTGCTATCCCTCAGTTTTATTTTGAAGAATGTTGCATTATCGATTTTTTCACCAGCTCTATTTCTTCGCCTATTTTATTCTTTTGTTCAGCAATTTTAGTTTTTACTGCATTTATCTCCCACATTGTGCCATTTTTCTCTCCATTGCTTTTTTAGTTATTCACGATATTTCACCTAAATGCTTTTTAGGGTGAACGTGAATTCGCAGCAAACAGAATCAGAAAAAAAAGAAAACGAATATGCATAACTTTTTGCTTAAGATATTATTGAATCAAGAATGTTTACGATTTGACCTGACTGATAAAGAATCATGTTGAGACCAAAAATGAGCTAACAATGACTGGTATCTGACAAAATTCAGCAAAAAAATTAAAATTAGACTACATATCTTGATCTGGAAGTAGTAACCATGTTCGAAATTGCTGACTTCATCAGAATGTTTGTTTTGCACTTTGAGCGGAATGAGCTCAGTTTTAATAAGTGACTGACAAAACTGATCGTTAATCCATGAAAACCTATTGTCTTCTCGTGCAACATGATTCGACAAATTTTACAATAAAAATCAGATTTACCCATCATGCAAATTAGCTCCTCGAAATTAAAACAGTGAAAAAATATATTCACATTATTTTAAGATTCATGAAAAAATTAACTTGAGTCTATTCAAAATATCCCCTATATAAGGGGCTCTAAGTAATTTTATCAAAGTGAACAGATCTCCAGCAAACGTCGTATCCAGAAGGCACATTCTAGAGCCAAATGACACCCAAAGCCAGAAAATTCTGGTTTCTATAACATTGAAAAATTTATCTTTTCGTTGCTCCTTAGGTAATAACACCTAAAACATCTGCAACTACTCTCGTACTCCGTTAGCATCAAAAATGCTCAAAAAACTTTCCGTAAGGTAAAACCCAGCACAAAGGTGAAAAACGAATGGTTGGGCACCTGATGTTGCCTAGGTTGGAAATCTATATAGGGGTAAAATTCTAAATGGTGAGGGTAGCACTTACTCCTGCGCAGTGACTTTTTTCGCTTATTGTGTCAAGACATAAGGGATTATATTTCTGTGGTTCCGTCAACACAATATGCTAAAAATCACTTATTATCCAATAACAGCCAATTTTCCATGTTTATCTTACAAAATGCACCAGAATGTTTTTTCACGTCGCATTCACAACATTTTCCCACTTTTGCAAACATTTTTCCCCCAAAAAAAGCACAATTTCGGAAAAACCAGTGGATTTCCCAATCTGAATTAGGAAATAGAATCCGGCGAGGGCCGCAAGGGCATTTCTCAGTATTTTCTGATTTTACGGCCTAGAGAACCATTTTCTGACCATGTAATCTCAACAAATGTTTCCAGATTGTACACATATACAAAAAAATCTTTTTATGGAACCAAAAATGTTTGTCTCATACAAAAAATAGTGGTACTCTGCAGCTGTCAATTTCTCCAATTGCAAAAATCAAGACCAATTATGTAGTATTAAAAAAGTGTGGACACTAGACGTATTGTTCGTACCAACTTACACATAATATCTCAAAATCGTTTCAGGAGCAAAAGTTGCTCCTGTTTGCATCAAATGACCAGTTCACTGACTGAAAAAATTGTTCTGTCAAATTCGAATAAAAAAAACACCAGCTTTTCTAAAATATCACTTTAACGCCAATGTCAAACCAAAAATGACTTTTTTCTACCACGATTTTCTCAGAATGAACTGGGGAGACACATTAAACATAATATACAAATGCGGCGTAACATGGATTTCACGCGAATTATAAAACAACATATATAATATATATATCGGAGAAATCATATGGGTCTTGATAACCAGAACACAAAAAATCGCTGAACCAAATGATTAACAGCGACAAAATGTGTGCATAGTTACATAGAACCCAAAATTAATCGCGAATAATCCAATAAGACGTAAACTACAACAAAATGAACTGAAAGCAATATGTACTGCCTGAAATCAGACCGTCTAAATCAATCAAGATTAAGTCTGAATTTCTCAGAATTTGTGTTTCAATTCTTCAAACTATTTTACTAAATAATTTTCAAAAAAATGCAGTTTTTCGCGCCAACTTTTTGCCAGCTGGACTATGAGATCAAAAATTTTCTTAACATTTTCCCCAATGTGCTTCGATGCTTAACTCAACAACTTTTAGATTTTCATAGCCGCTACTTCCTCAAAAATCAGTGAAAAACTAAAATTTTCAGCTTAAAATTGGATCTAGTTAAAGGCTTAAAATCGAATCAATAAATGCAGTAAAATGGACATTAAACAAGTCGAAAAACTTGGATATGCATGAGCATTTTGACACGAAGTGCTTCAAACACATCAGTTTCAACATTCTAAAATATTAAAAATTTGGATTTTCAATTGTCATTCGAAAACCTGATTCAAATTCAGTGATCAAAAACACATTCTCATCTAAACGAAATTTAAAAAATAACAATTATCAAATGTTGACTACTAAATGAAGTAGTCGTGCCGGGGTTAGATTATAGCGCAATCAATGATTATTATGATCGTTTGGAGCACGAGGTATAGTGAAAACCATAGAAAATGCACCTACTTTGAACGCCCGAATCGTTTTGGAATTCGACTAATAAATGAGCCCAAAATTTTTTTCTTATTTCTGCTGTTTTATTGCCAAAAATATAGATTTGGCTGGAAAAACATGTTTTTAACTTTTTTAAAGATACAACTGATGCGCACCATACATGTAATGGGGGGTGGACTAGTGCGGATTTAGGGGGGGTGGGGGCGGCCTCCCCCCTCCCGAAGCTTTTGAAATATGATTTTTTTCTGTATACCTACAGGCAAATTTGAAAAATTTTTGAAAATTTTCTGCATTTTTTTTAATAAAATAATTTTAAGCCAGAAAGATGTAGGACATGTCGAAAAACAACATTTTTATTACAGTACGCACGTTTTTTGAGGCAAAAAAAACAATTTTTTAAAACCGCCACCCCAACCGCCCCCTCTCGAAAAAATTTCTGGATCCGCCACTGGGGGGAAGTGCTATGGGAACCTCCCCCGGAAATCGTTAGCAACTTTTAATCATTTTCTGATCATTTGGCAAATTTATCAGTTTTAGATTGAGCAACTGAAAATTTATATGTGCAACCAAATTTTTCCCCAAGTTACAGATCAACCTGGCTTGTGCGAAAAAACCCTGATTGGTTTGAATAACGACTGACCTAATTTATGAGCCTTATTATTCTGTGTGTGATTAAGAATGTATTCAAAATGATTGATCTGTTATGTGGGCCTCTACTGTGATTCTGAGGAGTGTTTTTGACTAAATTTGATGAAAAAATTGTTTTTACTACGACATTTATTCACAAACTTTTTAGTTTTGGCTTGTTGAAATTCCTATTAGCCTGTAAAATTTTGACCATAGGAGCCAAATGGCCTGTCGAGAAAACCCTGCTTTAGAGACCACTCCCCTAAAATTTTGGGATTTTAGGGCTCCCAAAAAAAAATCGCTCGACCCCACCAGGCTTCAGAGCTTCGTTGACATGTAGGATGCTCAGTTTTTTTCTCACGAATTTTGCTTTTTGGAGAAAAAACCAAAAAATGATAAAAAATTTTGGCTGTTTCCCCAAGTGAGAAGAAAATTCTGGTGGTTTAACAGATGCATTCTAGAAAGTATAAATGTCAAATTCTCGGGGCACTTTACGCCAGTTACGAGGTTAATAATCATTATTGTTCATTAATCATCTCAGGCACGGCTTTTAGCATGTCTACGTTTACTATTCAATTAATCTTCGATAAATTACATCACTTTAAACGTATTGTCTCATGTTTTATTTGGTAATACTTTGAGATTTTTCGAGACACATTCTTTGGGATATATTTACATATCAAGTTTTATAACTTCTCAAAACGATAGTTCCTTTCTTAACATGAATTGAATTTAAAAGCCAGTGGAGAGAAGTTTTCAGGAATTTTTACTCTTCTTATTCACACCTTTTCAATCAAATGTATGGGAGCTCAAGAATGAATAATATTTTTGAAATTTTCCAGAAGAAAATTCGAACCCACTTCTTGAAATAAATGTTCGATTGATTTTATTTAATAGATATTAAAAAATTTTCTGGTGCAAGATTAACCCCATTCTTGGGCTCTCATTTATGATCATGCAGACTGTAGTGATAAATTTATCATGCAATTCAAGGCGGATTTTTTTACACAAGCCAAATTGCAATGTGCAACTTGGGGAGTAAATTTGGTTGCACAGACGAATTTTTAGTTGCTCACTCTAAAGTTGATGATAAATTCGCTAAATTTTATCGAAAAAATTAATTAATCATTAATTAACAGATTAAAATCTACTTCACTTGTATTTCATTCGCATTTAGTGAATTTTGGAGGAAAATGAAAAGGCTGGCAAAAGAAACTTGTTCAGCGCCCAGCACAAATAAATTTTGATTTCGAGACTGCTAAAGCATCAGAAAACTAATTTTTTCAGAACATTATTCTGCAACTATCGACTATCAATTTCGATTATGATCTTTCGACCATTTGATTGAGAAAAGACGTCAAACATTTTCCTCCACTTTCGATCACCAATTATTAGTTATTTATCGAAAGAGATTGTTTTCAAATGATCTAAAGCATAAAAAGTACAATAGGTATTTTAACCTCGACTTGAAAATCGGTCAAGTTATTCACTTAATTGAAAAAATATTGCAGTTTTATATTCTATAATGCTGGAAAAAGAATTCTTCAATTTCTATTTCCTAGATGAAGGTCTAACTTTTCAGTGAATTCAATGAGTTTTCAGTCCGGTAGACTAAAATTCTAAAATCAATTTAAGCAACCAAGAATTTGAATTTTTCAGCCAGCAAAAACATCTACTATTGCCCAATGCTGATTATGTTTTAATCACTTTTGAAACGCAAAAGTTTATATTCACGGAAACTGAAAATTCTAATCGTCTAAAAAACGATTATGTGAAAACAATCGAGAAAAATCTTGATTTTTGTCAAATACGTCAAAAACAAGATTAAAAATTAATCCATAACATGCTGGGCTGATGTATGAAAGATAAGCTCTAGGATGAAAACTTCCAGCTGCACAACAGAAATAATAACAAGAATCATAAAACATAAATGGTTTGGAATCATGTGCAAATTAACAGAAGATTGTCGGTATTTACCATTGTAAAACGCATAAAAATGCGTCACCGGACGGAAAACCCTATAAACGTGACCAAAAGAGCTATCAGACTCTCGGTTGCACTATGCAACTTGCAGGAAAAAATTCAGCTGTGCAGCCCGAAATTTGGTTGCTGTGAGCAAAAAAGCATTAATATTCGAATTCAATCAAACGCGAAAATGTAAACTTTTTTCTCAAATTTTAAAGAATTAACGGCACTAAAAATGCCACAATGCTTGACTAAGTTCAAAAACGCGTGAATAAAGCATCCGAGCACTATTAAGCGAAAAAACGACTTGTAGAAAATTTGGAAGAAGACTTTCGGGAAAAATTCGAGAAAATTGACTGAAAAACAGTGTTTCTGCCTCGAAAACAGCACAGTGCAATATTTCCCAAGTTATAATGGGAATTTTATATCTCAAGCTTCGAGTTCTTGACTGCTTTAGGTGTAGTGAGTGAGATGATAAACGCAACCACTCTAATTCCCCCCAGATTTGGCTTTTTGGGGAAAAAATTCAGAGGGGAAAAAATAGATGCATTTTAGAACGTCATAATCTCAAATTTTTCCGGCACTTCGCGCCAATTATAACTTCAATTATCATTACTATGTATTACCTAGCTCAGGCGCGGCTTTTAGCATGTACACATTCACTTATCACTTAATCTATGACTTTTCATCGTCTTAAAAGTATTATCTCATGTTTTAATTGGTAATCATGAATATTTTATCATGATATTTAATGAAGATTCGAATTTTTTCCTTGGCACAATTTTTGAAAAAGATCAATTCGTCAAGTTTCGAAGCTTTTTGAGGCTATTATTCCTTTCCTAATGTAAAGTCAATCCAAAAGTTTCACGGAAGTAGTTTTCTGAAATTTCTACTCTTCTTACTCTTATCTTTTCGGCCAAGTTCATGAGAGTTTACGAATAAATTACTGGTTTTAAAATTTTTCAAATAAATAAAATTCTGGAAATTACAACTTCCGAACACAAAACTCGAATTTAATTCTTGAAATAAATGTTCGGAAAATTGATTTCCAAGCGTCGCAGAATGTCAATACCCAAAGAATTTTCTCGGCGCTTTGCGCCAGAAACATTATTATATCTTTTTTGGGCTCTCACTTGTTATCATAGAGGATTTAACCTTCGATTTCTCATGCAATTGAAAGTCATTATGGTCTTGGATATTTTGCTTGAAAATTTGTTTCACAATGCTTGAAGATAAGACTTCAAACTCGAAAATTTCAATTTTTTCCTCACTTTTGATGAATAATATATAAAAAAACACTGTAAAAACAACTTAAAGTTTAAAAAAGCTCAAAAACATTTAAATGATGCCTCATACCTGTACTTGGGGGGGGGGGGTTGGGGGGGGGACCCCCCCCAACTTGGCCAACCCTGTACCCAAAATCATTTCCCCCCCCAACCCCCCTCCCCAGTTTGGAAAAAATTAAAAAGTTTTTCAAAAAAGTGTATGTTTTGGCCTTTTTTGGGAAAAATTTCGGCTTTTTCCTACCCCCCCCCCCCAAAATTTCGGATTTAACCCCCCCCCCCCCCAACTGGTCGGAGGTCTTACAGGTATGATGCGTATATGAGCATTTTCAAGCGAAAAAAACGAATTCGGGAAAATGGGGAGAAGACTTTGACCCCTAAAAAGAAAGGAAAAGGCCTAGGGAAAAAAGTGAATGCAAACTCGGAAATTCAAAATCCACAAAAAACAGAAAATTACGGTGTGACGCGAGGCCACCAATTTTCAGATTCTGATGATAAGGGAAAGAAACATTAAAACCACGTTATGAAAACATTATCGCGCGAAAATCCGACGAAATATCTCGAATTTTATCGGCATATATACTAACTTCAAATTCAAAAATTGGAACACTCAAAAATTACTCCGCTCTGTGACAACAATTTTCCGATTTTTTGACTACAGTAAATCGCAAAAAAGATTCAGAAGTACCAAAAGTACCCGAGAAATATTGATTTTTGAGGAAGGCGGTCACGTGACGCCCAACGGCAGATCGAAAACACCGTGTGGCACTTAGTAAAGCATCCTCAGTCACCTCAGTCAGCACTGTTATATCTAAAATTCAAGTAATTTCTGTATTTCCTGCTTTTGCAGCTTGATTACTCTTATTTTTCAGGAAATAACTTTCTACTTTTTGAATTCGCCAAAACGCAAAGAAATTTTATGGAAAATAATCGAAACCCGTCCATCATATGCACATGATAAGTTGATCAAATTATGCCTTACGAGGTATGTAATAACATCAATCCCACTAAGCTTAATGTAATTTATGCTTGTTTCAGATGGGTTGAAAAACATCATTCAATCGATCGTTTCAATGAGCTATTTTCGGCAATTATTGAATCACTTGAACAAATTAAAAATATCTCAAAAGATGCTGATGTAAATCTATTTTTTGTCTTTATAAAAATGTAGCATTTATGTTTACAGGCAGCATCGTTCAAAGCTTATATGTGTACTTTTGAATTCATTTTTGTGCTAAAAAATGGTTTCAAAATTTTCGGACCAATTTGTCATAATCAGTTCAAGCTTACAGAAGCAAAATATCAATCTTATGGAAATGCACTTAAAGATATCCCGATTTATTGAATTTGTTGAACTTGCAATGAATGATGAAAAACAGTTTATCCGTATTTTTGACGATTCATTTGTTGGTAAGCAGATTTTTAGCCTTTTAGTTTAAAATGTCTATTTTACTCTAGTTTTAATTTTATTAAATTATTCGCAGCTATGGGCTAAATCGATGGCATGTCTGAATCAATACCATCATTCTACAAACACAAATACCATCAAGTGGGGCTACTTGAGCCGGCGGGGCTACTTGAGCCACTTGATCTAAATTTTGTTTTCATCACGTTTTTCTAATAAATGTATATTGTTTGGTATCACCGAATAAACTTTTTACCATACTCTGTCTTATGGGCTATCTAACAAGTATACTAACATACTTTGATATTGAACGTATGGTATACTGTAGGTATGTTTATACAGGTATATAAATTTTTCAATTTTTACATGTTGTCAAACTTCTGATATTTCCAGCTTTAATTTATTACAATTCAAATATTTGATTCATCGTTCATATACATCGACATACCAGGACTCTGAACAGGTAATTACAGTTTGTGATGTTTTGTTCATAGGGTCAAAATTTGAGTGGCTCAAGTAGCCCCATCATTTTGGAAAAAAATGGGGCTACTTGAGCCACTGTCAGAAATCGGGATAAAAACGATTTTCATACAGAATGCGTACTTACAACCATAAATTGGGTGCTAGAAAGTACAAAGACTTCAGTGATGAGCGACTTGAATCCGCTTTACAGGCGATCCGGGATGGCATGTCGATTCGAAAAGCTAGTCAGGTGTTCACAATCCCTCGCGCAACTTTGAACCAAAAGATTAAGGGCAATCGTAATTGTCATGGCCACCCAAATGCTTTATCGGACGCAGAAGAAATGCAGATATGCAACAACATTGTTCGTGTCTCCGAATGTGGATTCCTGTTTTCAAAGAAAGATTTACGTCATTTCGTCAAGGACTATTTGGATCGTAAAGGAGTTGCTAATCCAGCATTTGTCGACAATTATCCAGGCAATGATTGGTGTCTGAATTTTCTCAACCGTCACAAGGCTCGTTGAATGAATTGCGCTATGGTGATTGGGTGGCCGTAGAATACGAATCCCAATGGTTTTTGGCCGTCATACATGGGCAGGAATCCGATGGTTTTGTAGAGGTCAAGTTTCTTCATCCAAGCGGCCAAAAAACAAAATTCCAATGGCCAAATCGCGATGATTTATTGTTGGTGAATTTGGAATCAATTTTTGCAAAATTACTTGACGTGCCGGTGCTACAAAGTCGCTATATGATTATTAGTCAAGTTGTTTGTGACAGTATTGATTTTAAATTTAATAATCTTTAAACTCTGATTGCTCAACTTCGATAAACATTCCATTTTTATCGAATTTTGTCTTTGACTTTTGATTCTCGTGCCTTGATCTTGCTTAAACTTGTCAATTATTGTCATAACTACGTACCTGGTATCATTGTTAAACGTGTCTTTATTATTAAATGTTTTTTAAAACATCCAAGGTGGCTCATGTAACCCCAAGTAGCATCAAAACGAGCATATATATGATATATCGTGATTTTTAATAGGATGGCTCAAGTAGCCCCAACAGCGGGGCTACTTGAGCCACCCAACTTTTTTTTAAAAAATACGTGACTTGCTGAAAATTTCGAAAAATTAACTATACGACAATAAAGCTACACCATTTCTGCATATATATACCAAATTTGAACTATCTGCTCATTTCTTTAAAAAAGTTATGAAACTTTGTTTGCTCTGAACTATGGAAAAGTGGCTCAAGTAGCCCCACTTGACGGTATACCAGTGCTTGACAGCAGTATCATCATGAAATTTACAAAGCATATTTAGGGGAAGTCAAGGACAATCTGAAATTGCGTTTTAATCAAGAAACAAAGATGATCTATTGTTTGCAATGGTTGATACCAGCTTATTTTCCTGGTAGGTAAAAAAGTATATGCAATCCACATTGAATTTATAATGGCATTTTTTCAGAAGATAAAAGCAAAGTTGAACGAATTTTCGATGATTTTGTAGAAAATCTCGACTGTACCAGAAGCAAGTTTGAAGCTGAATATAGCATGTGGGCATCGCAATTTTCTAGTCAAGATAGCTTACCGTCTACAATTGGGGATACTTTATCCATCTGCAACCCAAATTTTGAGCCAAATATTTTTCATTTATTACAAGTAATAAAACACATTCATATTATGATTGAAGCTTATGTTTCATTCTTTTCAGTTATTCGCCACAATTCCTGCCACAACTTGCACCACGGAACGAAGTTTTTCAACCCTGAAACGAGTCAAAACTTATCTGCGAAATACCATGGGTGAAAAAAGAGTAACTGGACTGGCTTTACTGAATATTTATCGACCAACTAGTCTGGACAAAGATAAAATTATTGAAAAATTCGAAATTGAAAAACGACGTCTAGATTTTTAACTAATGTTGTAATATTTTGTGATTTATAGAATCATGTCACATTGTATTGAAGAATTTCTTAAATTTGTTATGTATTGTTATTGCTGATCATTGATTAAAAATAATTAACATATTTGACCCAAAAAAATTTGTGAGCACCCTACGAAAAAAAATCCTGGCTACGCTACTGTACATGATTAAAAAATTTATAAGTTCATTCTTGAGCATTTTTGCTACAGTTCAGTTTGACTTTCACAGGGGTGTAATAGGCAAAATTGATGACTGACACCATCACCAAAAGTTTTCAGTATTTTCCAACTAAAATATGCCTCCAGTTAGGGTAAGGAATATTCTTGTAAGAAATATGTAATATCCAATTAGGTGGAAAGTGTTGATGGAATGTTCCATTGTATATGTATTGCTATGTACCACACACATTTCCAGCATCAGGGCTATCACATTAACTAGAATCAGCTTTGCAACCTCCTACATCTTCCAGGTTTGGAAATCGAATATTCACTATTGTAAATGGCAATAATGACTTGTTCAAAGTAGAAGTTGGAAATTTGATTGCATCATTACCTGTAATCTATAATTCAGGGGTTTGGAAGTTTTGCTTTGTGAAAACTTTGCATTCATGGGGAATAATAAGCTGTGTTATTGCCCAGCTCAATGTGCAGCATACTGTTTTTTGAATCCTATTGTAAATCCCATTATTGATGATATTGTGCCAGCAACTTCATGAGATCCTCTTTTTATTCATCATAAGAATCTTTAGATATTTCCACATTTTGTCTTATCCATTGCTTATGTCCAGCTTTCTTAAAGACATTTAAATACATCAATTGCTCAAAAAATTATGTTTCCCTATAGTATGCTTCAACAGTGCCGATTTGCATGTGTTTATACAAGGTTATGAGATGTGGGTTTGCATGAGGATCACTGTGTCCTCAACTGGACTAATACTCCCAGCAAAGTACACATATTGATCATCACTTTGCTGTCCAGGGTAAAACTGTACTTGTGGAGTTCACCAATACATCTGTGATATATGCCCATCCAAAATTGTCATGGATCATAAAGGCAACTGCTACACCTCCACCAAGATGACTGTTCCATGCTTTTCCTGAGGGTTACACTATCCCCTCACCCAGAAAATATTCCTATTCGAATTTCATGGTTAATATAGCCCAGTTAGATTAAAATAGTTAAAACAAAGTAAAAGATTAAAAATATAAGTTGAAAATAAAAACATGAAAAATTTGATGGAAAAGGTGATCAAGAATGTAGAGAATGAGAGATAACTTCAGCAAACAGAAGAAAATTCAATGTTTAAATATACTTGATCTATTCTGGTGAACATGGCCAGTGTCATCGCCATCCATAGACAAGCTTCCCAGACTGGATTGAGTACTTCTCTAGGCCCAAAAATACTAATAATTTGAAAAATTTTAAGACTTGGAGATGCCAAAGCTCATTCTCTGTTTGAAATGATGGCTAAAATTTAGCAATAGAGAGCATAGTATCTCTCCACACAATAACAGCATTGAATTTCGACACATTATTTGAATGATTTTTTTTTTAATTTGTGTGATGTTGTATGCTCCAGGGGTTTATTTTGTCGTTTTAATCAGTTTTTCTGCACAGAATTTTTGACCATTTGGTAGAACAAGCCAGAACATTTTAGCCAATGTTTTGCTCTAAAAAACTAGTGCATGCTTTAGTTAAGCTTTTTTTAGCTTATTGGAACTACTGTTTTTTTTGCCAATTGGTGCATTTGGTGAGAAAATCCTATTTTAGGATTGCTTTCAATTGTTAAATCAATAATATTTTTGGGCTGACAAGGGTTATCATTCAGAGGTCATCATTATCCTGGCCAACTTTTTGGTGTAATGGGAAATATAAAAATAAAGGAAATCTTCAAACTCTGCTCAAATTTTAAATCGAGTCTGGCAATATAATCCTCAAAGAACACATCTAAAATGCCAAATTGAATGCTACATATCTAAGTCAACATATTCAAAACAAATTATTCAAATGCTGTGGTGATTTGATGCAATCAAAAATTGTGGAAGACACTAAAAGAATTAGTTTTACAAACCCTGATTTGTTAAAATTCACTACTTTTTTAATTGGTTTTAGGCGACTTATTCTACTATTTTTGTTGATGAGATTATGGACGCCACACATTTGCAATGAATCTGCATTTGTGTTCCATATCTTGACACCAATAATTGTGAAATTATGCAAAAATTTCTAAAGGTCTCTATTGCCAGGGATTTAACAGGTGTGGCCCATAAGCACAAATGACCTATTAGCGTGAATGAGCCCACAAGGGTGAAAAGCCCATAAGCACAAAAACCGAGAAGGAATCATAAGTTTGAAAGGCTCAAAAGCACAAAAACTTCATTTCTCACATTAAAACTCCCTGGGAGAAATGGCCTATAACATGTTAATGAAGCCTCGACTTTTTGAGTTGAAAATAGAAACAGAAAATACAACTAAGAACTTCCACAAAACAACAATAAATTCAAAAACACTGCTCTCTCATTGAGTTTTGACAGATCAGTGGTAGAAATAATGGGTTTTGGTGATGTTAATCAGTTTTTCAATATAAATCTTCAAGATTCCTAATTGGAGCACTGTGCATTCCAATATCTAATGGGTGAAGTTCACAGTTATCTGCCCCATGTTCAACCTCTTGTTGGTAAAAGTGTAACGTACCTGCTAAAGCAGTACTGTAAATATGTAGCATACTGTATGTGATAGACATTTATTAGATATTATTTTATTTTCGCATTTTATCTTCTCAAGGGTGTCTGGGATTCACACCCAAACATTCCTCTAAAATTAAGTGAAGTACTTTATTTTGATCCATTCACACCCCGGTAGCCCAATTAAGATGCCCTAATTAATTTGCACAAACGGCAGCTGTTCCCCTAGAACCTACACTAAACTACACATTCCACAGCTACCGTAATCCCCCCTAAAAATCGTAAACAACACCTGCACACAGTAAAATACGTAGAAGCCCCGCCAGACAGTAGTCTCAAGTGTAACCGTAGCGGTGGCCCCAAAAAACATGTGTATACAGAGAAACCGATACAGGAAGCATGCACAGAAGCACAAAGGTGTGGCTAAGCCCACCGTAGGAAGCAAGCAAAGCACAGAAAGCATACAGTACCAGGAAAGCGTTAGAAAGGTGTAACTAAGAAAAGCATAAAAAGTGTAGTCACATGTCACAAATTTACCCTTAGAAATCCTCTGGAACCAAAATTTCTCCCTTTTCCATTTTAATACACCCGCCATTTTTCATGATCAACTCGCAACTGTTTCAACTGATTTACTCTTTTTGAAACAATACATTTACAAAACTCACACACTCGAAAATGTTGTTAAAAAACTCCTCAATTACACCGCCTAAATGTCTCTCAATTCCGATACAGTTTACAACATGATCTCAGGCACTGGCCAAGCACTCTGAAATACCCTCTCTGGCGCCAGTCAAGGCATAAAACATGTAATAACCAGTACCACCCAAAGTCTCGCAGACTGATTAAACAATTTACTCAAAGGACCCCTACAAATCATTATCAATCTAGCCGTTATTACTGTAGTTATTGCAGGTGTCTTTTATTCTTTTCTCGTTCTTCGAAAATATTTCCCCTCTCCAAAGCATCATGCCACAAATGAACATGCATATGAAATACCATCAAACAACGGACATCTACATGAGACCATCCCCCCATCATTCAGCCATGCTCTCTTAAAATTGGCTAATCGTCGTGGGGCACAAACACAGCAGAAATACGTCCTTGTCGACATTGATACCCCCCGAACCCCTGCAATCGAACTCATTAATCAAATTCACCAATCTGCCTCAAACAAGCCACCCTAAAATGCACCTGAGAAACATACCCCTCATATTCCAATCACACTTAATGGCAAATTAATCACAAAAGGCATGATTGACACTGGTGCAGTCTACTCACTCATTGATTCACACATCGCCCAAATCTTGCAGTTAGACATGAAACACCCGCTAGTCCAAGCAAAAGCAGCAAATAATCTCCCGATCCACTTTGTAGGAACCACTTTCGTCACAGTGACAGCCCAAACAATTCAGGAAACAATAATGGTCCATGTCCAAAAATATTGCACAGCAGACATCCTCCTAGGCAAAAACTTTCTCAGTCGATTTTCGGAATATACTATCAACAATCAGAAATCTCAGGTCAAATTTGGCAATGTCATACTACCTTTTGACAGCCTAGAATACAGCCCACTTTCGACCCGTGGTGGAACCTATCTAGACGAGAAATTAGAATTACCACCCGGTACAGTAACCGAATTTACTGTCCCCTTGCCCAAATCGTACTTACAGGTCAAACAGCTTGAATTCACCCCGAAACCCAAACAGAATCCTAAAGTCCATTTCGCAGCTTGTATCTCTGAAAATCAAAACAGTCGCATAGGCATATCGGTCCTAAACACACAAGAAACAGCTCAAATTCTTTACCCCGGAACATGCATTGGTACAGTCTCATGTTACATCCCAAAACAAAATGCTTCTGCTAACATAACCCCATCCACACAAAACCAGCCCAATCCTTTTGATACATTTACATGGTTAAAAGAAAATGTTAATTTAACCTCCAGTGACCTCACAGAAACCGAGAAAACGCAACTTCTATGAGCCCTATCGAAGTATCCTACATTATATGCTAAATCCAAAATGGACGTAGGTAGAACCACCCTTGTTTCACATACAATTGACACCAATGGCTCCCAACCCGTACGTAGACAACTTTATCGGACTTCCCCAAAAGAAAAGCAAATCATACAAGCAGAAGTTAAACAACTCGCAGCAGCAGGTGTCATAAGCCAGAGCGATTCTCCATGGTGTACCAACACAGTTTTAGTCCCCAAAAAAGATGGAGGCCATCGTTTATGCATTGATTTTAGAGGCCTCAATAAAGTAAGCAAAAAAATTCCTACCCCTTGCCCCCCATAGACAAAATTCTAGACACCCTACGTGGAATGAAATATTTTACGTCCCTTGACCAATCCAATGCATATTATTCCATTCCCATAGCACAAGCAGACAGAGAAAAAACGGCCTTTAATTGCTCAGCCAGCTAGTATCAATTCAATTACCTCCCTTTTGGACTAACCAAAGCCCCAGCCACATTCCAAAGGTTAATGGATGTTATTCTTTCGGGTCTGCAATGGAACACATGCCTTGTATATCTTGACGATGTTCTGGTATTCGCAGACCCCCATGCCCAAATGCTGGAACGTTTAGACACTATTTTTGCCCGATTCTCACAAGCAGGCCTTAAACTAAACATACAAAAATGCAAATTCTGCCAGCCCCAAGTCCAATACTTAGGCCACGTCATTTCTCAGCAACGCATTTCACCAGATCCCCATAAGGTACAGGCCATCTATGACATACCCACGCCCAAAAGCTCAAAAGAAGTTAAGTCATTCCTTGGCCTACCCTCGTATTGTCGCAGATTCATCCCTAATTGCTCTCAAGTTTCTAGCCCACTCACATCGCTACTCAAAAAGAACTCAGAATTTTCCTGGGGCCCTGAACAGCAAAACGCATTCACTAAGCTAAAAGAATTACTCATTCATGCCCCAATACTGCAGCATCCCGATTTCACAAAACCGTTTATTCTGCAAACTGACACCTCAAAACTGGGAATTGGCCCTATTCTCAGTCAGCTAGATAGTAAAAGTCAAGATCGCCCCATTGCTTTTGGGAGCCGCACACCAAAACCCGCAGAACACAACTACCCGATAACTGAGTTAGAAACCCTTGCAGTAGTTGAGTTTGTCAAGTATTTCCGCCCCTATCTTTTCCAGCAACATGTTATTGTACATACGGACCATACAGCAGTTCAGGCAGTTTTACAAAAGGAAAACCGGTCCCCTCGCATAGCCCATTGGGGATTAGCCCTCTCTGGTATTCAGCTAGACATTCGCCCTAAGAAAGGCACTGCTAATCGCAACGCAGATGCTGTTTCTCGATTCCCCTCACAAACAGCAAAGCAATCCTTTGACATTGAGCAACTCGAAACCTGCCGCGAAATATCAACAATCAATTCTGTTCTTGAGGACGAAGCAACTGAACAAGAAGAGCAACAGAAAAATTTTGCCGAACTCCAACACACTGATCCAACTGTCAAAAGTATTTTAGCAAAAATCGCCCAAAAGCACCCCCTTACTCTGATCAAATTCGCAGTACATCAAAACATCCGCTTCGGAATAGTCGACAAACAAGCCAAACTCTACATCCCCAAGTCACAGGTCCAGCATCTCATTGCCTCTCATTATGACAGCAAATTCACAGGTCATTTTGTGGCCCGAAAAACTTTACACTTGCTCAGACAAAAATATTTTTGGCCCCAAATGAGCGTGCATGCAAATCTGGTACCAATTCAGCCGACTGGCCTATTTGATCGAGTCGGTGTTGATTGCATGGGACCGTTACCCCTCACTGAAGACGGCAACTGATTCATTGTCGTTTTCATCGATTATTTCACAAAGTATGTAGAGGCATTCCTGACCCCTGACATCACTGCAGCCACTATTGCCAAGCTATTCGTAACCAAAATTGTTTGCCGTCATGGGTCCCCAAAAATCATCCATTGTGATCCTGGCTCTGATTTTGTATCCGATCTCTTGCAACGGATCACCAGTTTATGCAATACTCAGAAAATTCATACTACCCCATACCATCCCATTGCCTATGGGGAAGTTGAGCGTTGCAACCAGACCCTAGCCACCTGTATCCGCATGTACATCAATTCAAATCACACTGATTGGGATACTTATCTCCCATATGCAGTTTTTTCGATCAACATTCATAAAAATGATAGCACTTCGTATCCCCCATTTGAATTACTCCATGGTAGACAGGCTCATCTGCCATCAGACGCAGCCTTAAATTTTTTCCCCACATCCTACATGGTTGATCTAGACGATTACGCCCTTCGTGTAAAATCGCATTTTACAGAAGCACTCTCAACCGTGCAGGAAAGCTTACAAAAAGCACAAGATCACTATACCCGTCAGTATAACAAGCATGCTCAAAACATACATTACAAGGCAGGTGATCTTATCCTTTACAAAATCCATTCATGTAAACAAGGGCTGACTCTCAAATTCCTCCCTGGCCAAAACGGGCCCAATACAGTTACAAATTTCCTGTACCCCAATGTTACACTCAAACACCCCCATAAGAATATAGCATTTATGTTGCATGTAAACGAGACAACCCCTTTTTACCCTCGGAAAGCAACTATGGAATATACCACCACCCGGCCTCAACCTCGAAAGCCTTGAACGAGGACATTCAACTCCGGAAGGAGGGAAATGTAACGTACCTGCTAAAGCAGTACTGTAAATATGCAGCATACTGTATGTGATAGACATTTATTAGATATTATTTTATTTTCACATTTTATCGTCTCAAGGGTGTCTGGGATTCACACCCAAACATTCCTCTAAAATTATGTGAAGTATTTTATTTTGATCCGTTCACACCCCGGTAGCCCAATTAAGATGCCCTAATTAATTTGCACAAACGGCAGCTGTTCCCCTAGAACCTACACTAAACTACACATTCCACATTTACCGTAATCCCCAGTAAAAATCGTAAACACCACCTGCACACAGTAAAATACGTAGAAGCCCCGCCAGACAGTAGTCTCAAGATTAACGGTAGCGGTGGCCCCACAAAACATGTGTATACAGAGAAATGGATACAGGAAGCATGCACAGAAGCACAAAGGTGTGGCTAAGCCCACCGTAGGAAGCAAGCAAAGCACAGAAAGCATACAGTACCAGGAAAGCATTAGAATGGCGTAACTAAGAAAAGCATAAAAAGCGTAGCAGGAAACGATGATTGGCGGAAGAAGATGGACAGAAGCTCGACCTCCCGTGACGCCCAGGGAGTGGCCAAAAACGTCGTATAAAAGAAGAAGCAAAGCGTGATTTTATTATTCTTGTGATTTTACATTTTCGACTTCTGCGCCCCGTATTTGCAAGCGTCTTTTTTTATACTGAGAGCGAGTCTCATTTTTATTCGGAAGCAATTAAGCCGTGTGTACTTGCCGCGTTCATCATTTATCGTTTGTCGTATCGATGACTAAAGCAGCCGTCGATTATTGTAAAGCCCTATCGCCCCGTATTGTACCACCCGCCCTCCTTTGCTCCCGCCGTAACGCCGTTTGGTTGAAAGTAAAGTACCTCACACAAATCTGGTTGTTACAAAAGATCACAGGTGGCTGTTATTGTTAATTTTTTCAGAGTAAATAAAATCTTAAACATTAGCACAGATTAAATCAGAACTGCAAAATTTAAACATAAGCATGCTTTAACAAGGGTTTTTAGCAGGCTGCTAACAGGAAATTTCAAAAAAAGTTCAATAAGAAAGTTGAATATATCACCAAACTGTGATGAAATATCAAAATCGTCATTTTCACAAATAACAACTTTGTCAATGTCCTCACTCTTTGCAACACTTTTGCTCAGTAACTGATTGTGGGTCGAATCTGGATCCTCTTTGGCTCTAACCTCTTGAACAGTACTTGAATAATTAGAAAACAGCTTTTTTGACATTGGCTAAGCTAACACAAATCAGTAATAGTGAGGAAGAAATATAATTGTACATTTTCTGAAAAAATCGATCGATAACCTATATTGAAGTTGGAGTGCAGTTCCAGATATAATAAAAATATGCATTTTTTTAATTAATAAATAAATTAATTTGAAACATTTTGAAATTGAAGTTCCTCCAATATTGCACAAAATAGACGAGATAATGTGGCTAATCAAAACCTAAAAGTCATAAATGGATGGAATAAGAATTATGCTATTGTCTATCTTGGTTCTACCTCTATTTTCATGTTCGTCTTGTGTGTCACCATTTTTTGAATGTTTGTCCTTCAGCATTGAATGGGCAAATGCTTGTTTTTGCTTGTTTGTGGGCTGAGGCTTTTTTATCCTGTCAAATTTGAGTTTCAACTCACATACATAAACTAATGAAGGTGTAAATCACATGCAGGCATGATAAACTGTAAGAGTGCTGCTGATGTTTAACTCAAAGTTTATCTGATAAGATGATGCAAAAGCTGTTGTGAATTTGTTATGCTACAATTATTTTCTCCTCTCATTTCTTGTATTTTCATTTTTTCACCAAGTTTTATTCTCTTCTATATTTTTACTTTATTTTCTTTATATTTCTCATTTCTCACTTCATGTTCCTTTTCTATTCTTATTCCTATTTTCTATTCTTATTCCTATTTTCTATTCTTATTCCTATTTTCTGTTCATTTCCCTATTTTCTGTTCTTTTTCTTTCCTGTTTTTTTTTCCACTTATGTCTACCAATGGCTAATACACTTGCCTGTGCAACTGAGAATAGAAACACATCTTGGCATCTTGGCTGAAAGTACTTTTGTCAGGGGCAAATGACAAAATGTAGATTTTTGGGATTTTTTATTAAATAAACTAACAATTTAAAAAACTACTTTTCCGTGCGTAAAACAAACGTGGCGCCATAATTGCTCGATAAAGGTATAACCAAATGCCCAACGGCGAACTTTAGAAATTTTAAACTAACGAATTGCGAAAAATTAAGGCTAACCAAATACACTAAAATTTATTATTAGAAGATTGGTATTTATAGAAAACTGGTAATGTTAGGTTATAAAGAGGAGGTATTACGGTAGGCGATTACGGTAGTTATGTGTGGAAAAAGCTTTGGTTGGTTTTCTGAGAAAAGAATTATATATTTTCTGATCGGTTATATTCTTAAGATAGTACGACTAGGTAGCATTTTCTAAGATTAATAGATAACAGGCGCATAAGGGCCAAACCGCATTAGCTAAAGGCTAATGAATCAACCACATATGCTTTGGTATAGATTTGGTAGGTTTAGGATTAATGTTTTTACGAAATTTGGTCAAAGTTGGAACTTTTGGTTCGGGTGGTGCTAGGAACCAGTGACAGGATTACTAATTATGCAGAAAAAGAATAAAAATATAAAAACGATTAATTAAAACGAACTACAGTAAACTTTCTATAAAAATTATGCAAATTATACCAAAACTATTTTCTTCTTCACATTCCCCCGCTAAATTTGCGAACGTCCTTGTTCGTCAATTCCGTTTTCTCAAGTTGTATCCATGTTGTCGATTATCATCCTTTTGAACAAAGTCGGACTTCAAAGATAACCGAATTTCTTTGTCTTCTGTATCTGGTTGAGCTATCACTTGATCAAAATTGTTTTGATTTTCGTTGTGGCGTCCAACAAATGGTCGAGAGCGATTGACGTGAATAGTTTCAACACCAGTTGAATTGTTAGGATTTTTCAGAAAAAGATTGGGATATTTTATGTCAAGGCTTTTGTAAGGACCTTGAAAGATAGGTTGTAACTTTTTAGCTTGGTTTTTCCTGATCATTTGTGACTCTTTCCAAACATAGTCACCAATTTTATAAGTCACATTGTTTTGGTTTTTATCATATGCTTGTTTATATTTTTCTTGTGCCTTTTGAATTTCATCTTGAATTATAGTGAGTGCTTGTGTGAAATGCTTTTTAACTTCCACGTGATAGTCATCAAGATCAACGAAGTAGACTGAGGGATTAAAATGTAAGACAGCATCAATTGGCAGTTTTGGTAAACGTCCGTAAACTAGCTGAAATGGTGAATGATTTGTGCTTGCATTAGCATGTATATTCGTTGCAAAAACTGCATAAGATAAATGATGATCCCAATTAGCATGATTGCCATTTTGAATAAACATACGGATCTGAGTGATCAACGTTTGATTGGCACGCTCCACCTCCCCATTGGCTATTGGGTGGTACACTGAAGTGTGGATTTTTCGAGTATTAAACAGGCTAGTGATTTCTGTCATGAGCTTTGACGTAAAATCTGTCCCTTGATCTAATTGCAAAATGCTTGGAGCTCCATGACGACAAACTATATGATTGACAAAGAGTTGTGCTATGGTATTAGCTGTAATGTCGGGTGTGGCGAAAGCCTCAATATATTTGGTGAAGTAATCGATAAATACAACTATAAATCGATTTCCCTTTTCAGTTAAGGGCAGGGGACCCATGCAATCTACAGCAACTCTTTCAAAAGGTCCATCGATTGGAATTGGTTTTAGAGAAGCTTTGATTTTTCGACGCATTGGTTTATTTTTCTGACAAACTGTGCAGGTTTTACAGTAATTCGTTACGTCTTTTGTTAGGGTTTGCCAAAAATATCTTTTTTCAATGAACTGTATAGTCTTTCTTGAGCCAAAATGTCCCGCTAATTCATCATCATGATGAGTTTGTATAACCAAGTTAATCAATGCTTGAGGGACCACAATTTTTCCAATGTCATTTTCATTTTTGTATAGGATACCATTTTTAAGAAGATAGTTAGGAAAACTTTCACATTCTTCATTGTCACTAAGTGAAGTGATTATTGGATTCAAAAACTGATCATCTCTTTGCAATTTCTTTAAATTGATTTGTTCATCAGAAATAGAGTTGACATTTGGTTCATGTTTTGATTCTTGTGGGCGTGCAATGGCATCCGTTTCTATATCAAACACTGGTTTAGCATCAGAATCGGGTAATCTTGATAAAGTGTCAGCATTGGCATTCCTGTGACCTTTTCTTGGTTGAATGTTCAATTTTATGCCGGCTAAGGCAAGTCCCCAGCGAACTATGCGTCCATTGGGGTTGGATTTTTCCAATACAGCTTTCACGGCTGTGTGATCGGTTTGGATCATGACTTCCTGTTGATAAAGATAAGGTTGGAAATATTTTACAAACTCTACAACTGCTAACGTTTCGAGTTCAGTGATAGGATAATTTTTTTCTGCTAATTTTAAGGTTCTACTTGCAAATGCGACAGGGTGTTCTTTACCGTCACAATCAATTTGGGTAAGAACTGCGCCTATGCCATCCAAAGAGGCATCTGTCTGCAAAATGAAAGGTTTGGAAAAATCGGGATGCTTCAAAATCGGAGGGTTTATCAGTCTATTTTTCAGATATTCAAAAACTGTATTTTGTCTTTCCCCCCAAACAAACTTAGCATTTTTTTTCAGCAATTCGGTTAATGGTTGACATAGCTGGGCGCAGCTTGGTATAAATTTTTTTTTTTTTTTGGTTTTATTCGGAATAATTACATACAATACGACATAAAGTATTTAGTACACACGCAAAGGAAAAGAAAAAAAAAACATATTCATAGTACTACTTACCCTTGAGGCTAGGGGGGTGGCTCTATGGCCGTTTTGATTTGTTGAGTTGATTTTCATTTTTATGATATCACGAGTTCCAGGATAGATTTTTCTGCTACATAGGCATGACGATCCAAAAGCTTTAGGAAGCAGCTGAGGTCATTTTTAAAATGTTTAAAGGATAATTGCTTTTTTGTATTTGCAACTTTGTATATGTGAAATTTTGTAAAGATTATCAGAATATTTATGACGTTTGACATTATATTTTTTTCTGCCAGTTTGGTTCCCAAGATTATATCATTTTTTTCGAATCTGAAATTTGGTTCTACAGACTTTCTTACAGCATGTTCTACATCATTCCAAAATATTTTTACTACAGGACATTCTACAAATATGTGTAGTATATCTGCTTTTTCGTTACAGTGTTGGCATTTGTCCGATACCTGTATTTTATATTTTGTAAGCAGGTAAGGGGTAATCAGAATGTTGTGGAGAATTTTAAACTGGAATTGCTTATATTTGTTGCCAACCTTGAGTGTGCTCAGAATTTTCCAAGGTTCGTCAAATTCTCTTCCTGCTGAGAGTTGTAGTTTCTTTTCCCAAGCTAGTTCGCCTTTTGGGATATTTTGTTTCGCTTCAATCATATGTTTTTTTGCTTTATCTAGGTCATTAATGTTGAAGGATTGTATGTTGTATTCAAATTCACTCCATAATGTTTGATATCTGCTTAGAAACTGTTTCCATTGTTTAGGTATGGCATAAATTACTTTAGCATAGTCCATCCAGCTAATTTTGGCTCCTTCATTCTTTAATTTCTGGTAGGTTTTGATGGACCATCCATCTTCCAACCAATAATATAAGTAGTTAAATTTCGTTCCTTGTATATTCGGTAAGAAGATGGATTTCTTGTCTATTAACACATATCTGTTGTTGTTTATTCTTTGTAGAATTACTTCAGCAGGTGAAGTAATCTCGAGCGTATTGCTAATGGGAATGTATTGAAGAGTGTCAAGTACCTCAGCGTAGAAGGGTGACAGGTATATTTTCAATTTGCTTGTGGAGAAATTCGACTGAATCAGTTCTGCCAATCCTCCCACCTTTGCCAACTCACATGTTCCTAACTTACTCCACTTACCAGGATGATTTACTAGCCTCTTGATCCATTTTGATTTGAGAGCTGTGACGGAAATTTGCACATCTGGCATCTTTATACCACCATTTTCATAGCTCTGTATCATTACTGCGGATTTTATTTTCGGTTTCGATCCATTCCACATGAAGTTCTGCTGCATTTTTTTCAGTTCTCTCACAATTTCTTTACTCACTGGCAGATTTATGAAATTGTAGTTTAATGTGGACATTATTAAGTAATTCCACACTGTGACTTTTCCAAAGAATGTTAATCCTCGGGTCTTCCATATTTCACATTTTCTCTGACATTTCGTGATTTTTTCACCAAAGTTTTTCATGTTCATGAGCTCCTCATTGTAGGAGAAGTGTATACCCAGTACTTTTAGCACATCTTTGACAGGGCATTTACATAAAGTTGTTTCTTTGCTGCGATTGTCTCCTAATCCCAATACTTGGGTCTTGTCCAGATTTACCATCAAACCTGAAACATCAGCAAATTCGTTCAATATTGAGATAGCATTTTCCATGTCTTTTCCATCTTCAACTAGAATTGTAGTGTCATCAGCATACATCGAAACTTCATGATTTTCACCTTTAATTTCCAACCCTTTATATTCTTTAGATTCACGTAGATTTATAGCTAAAAGTTCCATTGCACATATGAAAATGTATGGTGAGAGAGGACATCCTTGACGGACACCTCTTTGCAGTTTGAATCGCTTGGTTGAGAAACCTGCATTTTGTACTACTGCTTCAGCTCCATTATAAAGTGTATTTATCCAATTGCAGAATTTCTCGCCGAAATTGAATTTCCTCAATGAATTAATCATGAAGTTCCAATCTAATGAATCAAATGCTTTTTCTATATCAAGAGAAACCAGATAGCCCGCTTTTCCTGTTTTTTTACAGTGGTCAATGATATCCAGTATGTACCTTATATTTTCACCAATATATCTGCCTGGCATGAAACCTTTTTGATCTTCATGTATGATTTTGGCTAATGTCTTTTTTAGTCTAATTGCCAGTACTTTTGCTAGAATTTTATAGTCCACATTCAACAGAGATATTGGACGCCAGTTGGCCACATCACCTAGGTCTTTCCCAGGCTTCGGAATTAGTGTTATTATACTTCTCCTCTGGGAATCACCCAGAACTCCATTTTCAAGACCGTAGTTTAAGGATTTCATTAAAGGCACTCTTACCAACTCCCAATATGTTTTATAGAATTCTACTGTAATGCCATCATCTCCGGGAGACTTGCCATTTTTCATGCTTTGAACCACTTCATGATACTCTACAGTACTTATGTCTCTTTCGACAAATTCTTTGGTCTCATTTGTTATCTGCTCGTATTTATGTTTTGCTGTTTTTTGAAAAAATTCTCCTGAACGACTTGGGCAATATTTCTTTTTTGATACAGTTTACTGTAGAAACCATGTAGTCTATTCATTATTTCTAGAGGAACTGTCGTAAGGTTTCCTTGTGCATCTTGTAAACTACTTATGTGTTTTTTATTATAGTTTCTTTTCTCCATGTTCAAAAAATATTTGTTTGGCTTTTCTCCTTTTAGATTCCACCTTAGTTTTGTTTTTTCCATTGAAAAAGCTATTTTCCTCTCTATAATTTCATTGAGTTCTGCATTAACAACGTTATATCTTTCTTGGTTTCCTCCAACCTCCAAATTATCTATTTGGCTCTGCAGTGACTGTAATTCTGTTCTCAAAGCAATTTCTTGGTTCTTTCTCTTTTTTGAGATTTCCTTGCAGTATATTATAGTTTTATTTTTTATCTTGTATTTAACATATTCCCATGTATTCACTGGATTACTTTCCAAACTTTTGCAGTCCGCAAGTGCTTCTTTTATTATTTCTTCCAGCAGTTGCTTGTAATTTTGGTCATCTTTTAGAGTGTTATTGAAATGCCAGAAACCCGGACCTCTTTTCCTGTAAAGATTTCCTACTAGCTGACACATGACAGCCTTGTCGTCTGAAGGTAGTCCACTAATGACGTTACAATCACTTACTTGAGTAACAATTTCTTCTGAGATGAAAAAATAATCTAGACGACACTTCACCATTTGATTTGACAGACTCCAAGTGTAACTTCTTTTGGAGGGATACATAGCTCTATAGACATCCACTAGATCAAGCTTCAAGATACATTCCAATACTTTTGCTACTGAACGTTTTTTTGTGGTCCCTTCTTTTCCTCCTACTTTGTCTAGTTTCTCATTTAACGTGACATTGAAGTCTCCACCCATGATTACTGATCCGTCTTTCACGTTAAAGTCTTTCAAATCAGCAAAGAGTTCGTCGAAAAAATGCAGTTGTTCTTTCTCAAGCACCGGTGCATACACATTTACCAATACTAACAGTTGTTCCTCAATTTTTAATTCTAAAAACACATATCTACCGGTTTTGTCTGTTTTCACTCTAAGGACTTCATGTGCAAAGGTATTGTTTAATAGTATTGCAACTCCCTTGGAATTAGATCGCCCATTTGATAAAAAAATTGATTGAGAACTGCAGCCCCACTCTAGTCTTATCCTATTTGCTATTTCCGGTACAACATGAGTTTCTTGCAGAAAGAGGATATCAACTTTGTTTGACTTTGCATAATAAAATATCTGTCTCCTCTTAGCCTCAGGTTTTATAGATTTACAGTTCAATGATAAGAAGGTTAAGTTATATGACATAAGACAAGAAAAAATTGCGTCATTTGCTGGGTCATTTACTAATTTTTTGTAGATTTTTTTTTCACTTGTATTTTGCATCTCAGAAAATAGTTTTTCCTTTTTTAAAAATAGAAACTTAATTGTTGAAATTTGACAAAAATGAAAAAAAAATTACTCGTTTCAAGTTTACAAGCTGCTACTAGATGAAGATTGAAAACCTGCAAGCCGAAGCTTGAGGCGCATAGGTAACAATTAATTTTAACCCCGAAGGGCACGATGTATGCATCACTTCCAGGTGATGCCAAATTTACCACCATTTTATTTCTACCATTGAATTTTTTTTATTAACATGTTGAACAGCAAGAAAATTATGACGGAAAGAGAAAAAAGGTTAGTTTACACATTAACCCAGAACAAAAAAAAACGAGAGACGAAAAACTCACTGTTGCAATAATTTTTTCTTGGCGAATTTTTCCCGTTTTTCTTGACGTTGTTTCCTTGTCAAATCGTCTCCGAAAATCGTTGGAGGTTTTCTAGTTTTGTTAAAGTTCGCTAGATTTTTGGCGTGGATCGCTACTTTTTGCTTGTGTTCCAAACTGGCAAAGACGACTTTTACCTGACGTTGGACGCCTTCTTTGTTTGGAAAAACGCCGATCCAGTCGATCTTTAACGACCCAACTTCTTCGTCCACCATCGCCATTTTTTCGGATATAAAACGACGAATTTCTTGCTGTTTTTGTTCAGCCGTCGACTTGATATCAATTTTGTACGTATCGGTCGGAAAGTTGAAGAACCAGCCAACTGATTTCCGAACGATTCGTTCGACCGATTCGATTCTTCGCTCCAACGACTCGACTCGATCTTCAAGGGATGCTTTTTCATTGCTGTCGATTCGATCGTCCAACTTTTGTCATTTCGAATTTCCCAAAGGTACAATGTTGCCGCCCGTTCGTTTAGCCATGTTTCAGTATAAAAATGTTTGTCGACGTAAAAAAAAAAATTTCGTTATATTGCTAATCCAATAATCTAATAATGTAAAAAACGTCCGATAAAGTTTGCTCGGGCCTGGCGAAAAAATTTCTCGTACAAAACACAAGGCGTCGTTGACACTATATCATAGCCCAGCAAAAATGACGCAAAAAGAAACTACAACGCAGTAATATAGGTTGGCATGTAAATTTTTCACAGAGAAAAAAACGGAAGCCACCTTTCTCCACCAATCTGGTATAAATTTTCGATAATATGAAATTAGGCCTAAAAATGATTTCAGCCCTTTGACTGTTTTTGGTGCGGTAATTGCTTTTACAGCTTGAATTTTTGTATCATCTGGACTAATACCCTGGGCTGATATTGTGTACCCAAGATATTTTACTTCCTGAAAACTGAATTTGCATTTATTAAGACGCAATTTCATGCCTCCTTGTTGCAAGCGATCTAGCACTGCTTTTAATCTAGAGAGCATTTGATCGTGTGATTTAGCAAAAATTAGGACATCGTCTAGATAGACGAGACATGATGACCATTGTAGGCCGGATAAAAGTAAGTCCATTAATCGTTGGAAAGTAGCGGGTGCGTTGCATAACCCAAATGGAAGATAGTTAAATTCATAAAGTCCGGTAGGGGTTATAAAGGCTGTTTTTTCACGATCTTTAGTGGAAATTGGGATAGACCAATAGGCGTTGGCCTGATCTAGGGTAGTGAAATAACACATGCCGTTCAAAGTGTCAAGGATATCGTCAATCCTTGGCAAGGGATAGACGTCTTTTTTTGTCACTTCATTTAAGCTACGAAAATCGATACATAACCGATGGCCACCATCTTTTTTATTTACTAAGACTGAATTCGTTGACCATGGTGACGTACTCTTTTGGATGATTTGTTTAGCTTCTAAGGCTCTTACTTCATTTGTGATAATTTCTTTTTCCTTCGGAGACGTCCGAAAGGGAAATTTATGGATAGGTTTATGATCGCCGGTGTTTATTTGATGTTCAACTAATGTAGTTGTCCCTGTATCCTTTTCATCTAAAGCGTACAAATTAGGATAGTGCAATAGTAGATTAAATAGCTTTGTTTTATCTTCTTTTTTCAAGTTAGTTGGAATATTGCAATTTTTGCTGATCCATTCAAGAGTAGTGCATGATAATTTATGATTAGGTTCTGAAAATTGGTTACTAATTGAGTTTATTACAGAATTGGATGAGTACTGGCTAGGGAAACATTTAATTTCACCGATTTTCATGCCCGAATAGACTTTTGTGACGAATGGGTTCAAATTAATCACTTGGATTGGGATGCGATTATTAGTGATTTTGCTAATTGATGAGGCGAAATAAATATTTTTATACTTTTCTTTCATCACTTTTGGTTCAAACACAATATCTTGCAAAATTCTTCTGTATTGCATAGGTACTGTGACTGATATTACATTTATTGATCTGGGATCGAGACACACCGTTTCATCCATGAGCATTGCACTTCTGTTGGATGGTGAATTAAAATGCATGCCGTCACAAGGAATATGACAACTTTTGAATCGGATAAAAGAATTCTCCCAATTGATTTCAATGCTTTTAAAACGATTGAGAAAATTTGTCCCCAGAATCAAATCTGCCGTGCAATTTTCCTGTATTTGAACTAGGAGAGTTTCAGAGATGTCGTAAGATGTTACGGTTAAGAAAACTGCTCCATGAAGCTTGATCGGAGTTTTATTTGCTGCTATCGGACGAGCTGTTGTAGTTAGGATTCTTAAATTTGATAGTTTTTCAGCAATATCTGCATCAATGATAGAATAGACAGCACCTGTGTCAATCAATGCTTTTACTGTAAGTTGATCATTAATTGTAACATTTACGTATGGGGTTCTCTTTTGTTGATCTATGAAAAGATTTACAGCCTGTTCTATATCAACATTATCTTTGGTTTTGTTGAAGCGAATATTGAATCGGGATAATTTAGGCTGTTTTGTTTTATTTTTTGCATTTGCTTTCGTCTTGGACATTTCTAGTAGAGCTCGGCCAAAAGAAACGGTTTGCTGGGACAAACAACTGTCTCGGATGCGAGATTTTCGTTTGGCTAAATACCAAATGAGAAAAACGTATACTAAGTAGCAAATGGCTAAAACAACAAGGATTATGACCACGCTATTTAAAATAAGCTGAAGGGGCGCTTTGATGAGGTCATGAAAAATATTCGAAAATATGTCACTTTCTGTTCTAAGAACATGCTCGAAAGATTGGCCTATTCCTTGTACAGCAGTCTTGACACCTGTTCCCCTGCCTGCTAATGTACTGTATATAGCATCGGGTTGTAGGGAAAGAGCTGAATTATAATTAACAACATTGTTCAAAATAGCTTCTAGTTTTTGAGTTTTGGATATATATTGGCGCAAAAATGCAAAATTTGTAGGGGCTACAGCCAATTTGTCATGAAAAATCGATGGGGTGTCAAATTGAAACATTTTATGATGACCTTTCCACAGCAGTTCCATAGGTACATAGCTGACATGAATCGGCCCTGCTTTAGTAGACCATTTGGAATTCTTCTTGAAAATAAGCACGGGTTGATGGGCACAATCAACTGTTGGACTATATTCTGTTAAGTCCAGACCACCAGGGGTCACAAACATCGTGTACTTTTCAACAATAACTGGCAAATACTTATAACACGTAGAACCTATTTTGTGGTCATCATACGTTTTATGAACTTTTACCTTTTTACATGACCATACGGTTAAAATTTGACCAGTAAAGTCGGCAGTCACATCTTGCCTTTGAAGCAAAGCGCGGATTCCTAGCGTAGGGTCAAACAAAAGCATTTGCCAAATAATATCTAAATATTTTTGGGCATAATTGCACATTTCTAGCCAGACGTATCGGAAATTTTCTTTTTCGTTTCTTAGCATTTTGTTCTCAAGATAGTTAAGCTTTGCATTTACTGGATCTAAGGAAATATTGTTTTGTGTTTTCATATCGTGTTCATTCATATTATATCCGTTTTTAATTATAAGTACAACTCCTTGATGAGTACTTAAGGCATGAGAAAGTTCTGGACAATTTTTGTAGCTTGATTGGAGTTTAAAAGCTCCCTGAAGTTCGTCAATAATGATGTACATGCCGCTAATTTTAGCCATATATGTACCTTTTAAGACCATTGGACAAACGTGAGAAATAGTAGTTTGGTTCCAGATGATAGTACTTTCATGATTGGTACATCGGCCTGCATTGGGCACGCATCCACCTAGGTCTCCTAGGTCAGAAGTCAGGAGTTTTCCATCCCAGGTGGCAACATGTCCTTCTTCTATGAAAAAATTTTCGGACTTTTGGCAAAAATCTTTGCAACACCAAGAAAAATTCAGTGCTAAAGACTGATTAGTGGACCAAAGCCCATCATGCATTTTTACTAACGGTTTGTTGTAATAGGATTTACTTTTGATTGCTTTAGTACACTGAAGGGGGCTGACATTTATCGTAGAGATTTTATCAGCAACGATGCCTTTTGATCCAAAAAACCCCATATTTGTGCATATTACACGGTTTCTTATAAAACATTTAAAAGCTTTGGACAGTATTGGTTCACTTCTTGGGACATAGACAGAAACATTGATAGAGTACGGTTTAAAAATTTTATTTGGTGGTCGGCAAGTTATATTTTTTGGAATTTCCAGAGCATGACCAGATTTAGAAGCACCGCATATTTGGTACTCTTTACTAAATGTAGGCGTCACAAAAATTAAGGTTAAAAATATGAAGATGTAAAAATAATAAATCATTTTATCACTACAAACGTTGAGACGCGTCCTTTGGGCACTGCAAATGGATTTTGGATCGTGGCACTTGGCAATCAATGGTAGATGATCTTTAGCCTTTGTAATAGGAAATATATTTAGAAATGATGCAAGATAGGAAAAAATGGATTTGATCTTACTGGTTATAACATGAGCCAATTGCATTTTTATGTTCGAGGCATGCTTTACAAGCTTTTCTTTGACAATTGGATCATTTTCCTGTTCACACTCCATTTCAATGGTGTTTAATGCGAATGTGAGCTTGTCAATTGCTAATTGGTGTTCATCAATTTGTGGCGTTTTTGGGCGATCATCAGTTTCCATAACTGAATCCGTTTGATATTTTTGTGGTGGTGCAAGTTGTTGATTCGCGGTTTGTGGTGTATCAGTTTTGGTATTTTCTTGACCATTTTTGACGCCATGTTGAGGACAATATCTGCACGTGCAGAATGGATCTAAATTACAGTTGATGAATTCATTCGATATGCCAGTTGATAGAGGATATAACATAGCTAAACTTTCATCCTCAAGATCAAGAGAACTTATTGTATTTTGATGCAGATTTCTATTTTGCCTGCCAGTATATTGATTATTTTGGGTTTGTCGATAATTTTGCTGTCCACCATTTTGAAAGTTCATACCTTTTCTGGGCCACATTGAACATGATGATGTTTTATGCCCTGTGCACCCGCAATTCCGACAGGGGGAACGACATTGGTGGGAAAAATGGCCTTCCCTGTTGCAAATCATGCACTTTCGGGTTTGGCCATGATTATCGTTTTGATAACCGTTGCTACGCCGGCACGTTTCTGTGGTGTGTGTGTTCGTCTTGCAATTTTTGCAATAACGTTTTTGTTGGCTCATCTTGAGTTGGCTTTGCAATTCATTAATTGCGTTTTCCAACTTCTTCACACGTTGGTCTTGTAGGGCTAGAGTAGAAATAGTAGCATTAGTGGTAGAGGGACTATTGTAAATATCGTCCCTCATGAGCTGGGATTCAGTATAACATGCAGCTTTACATGCATCAGATAGGGTCGAAAATTCGCGAAATTTTATAGCTTCACGAACATTATTTTTTAAGCCCCGCAGAAAAATCGGTTTTATAATAGTTTGTTTGGCATTTTCATCAAGATTTGGGTAGGCTGCACATGCTAATTTACGTAGAGAATCAAGGTACTCCAATACAGTTTCATTAAAACGTTGTTTACGATCATAAATAATTTGTTGGTGAACATCTGAGTCTCTGCCATCAGGATAAATGTTCAATAACTCATGCTTAAACTGATCGTAGGTGTTAGGAGGATTGATATGGCGCTTTAGTTCACGAAAAGAGGCCTGTGCTGGGCCTGCTAGATTGGATTCAAGATAGGCTTTTTTGTAGGCATCATCGTTATCAGAAATACCTTGCAGACGCATATATTGCTCAAGTTTTTCAAACCAATCAGTCAAGTTTTCACCTAATGCTCCTGAAAATGTTGATGGCGGTCTTAAGGAAAGGATAGGGTTAAAACGGGCTGCCCTTCTGAGTTCTTCTGCAGCATCTACTAAATTTACATTGCCTAACATTGCTGTTAAATCGGCAATCTTTCTGTTAGTGTCAGTTAAATTTACATCATCAAGCCTGTCATACAGATCATTTACTCGTTGATCAAGAGGTGCTAAGACCTTTCTCAGGCTGCTATTGATGGTCGTTTCTAAAGCAGTAGGATCAAATTGACTCATTTTTGAAGTTTGGCGAAGATTTTTCGAGGAAACTGATTCTTTTGCACTTTTTATAATATTGTCAAATTGGTCGTGCAGAGGTAAACTAGGATTTGAAAGATTACCTCGTAAACGTTTTGTACTGGGTGTTGAATTATCCACAATGGACTTTTTTTTTTTTTTTGTTTTGTTGAGAAAACCAACAAAAATGAAAAAACTAAGAAATTCACAAAAAGAAATATTTCCCAAAATATTTTGTTTCCACCAGCCTGTGGAAAATATCCAAATTTCTATGCTAGCTAAGGAATAAAATAGAAAAGATTTATGAATCGTTAGCTGTGCTGTAGAATACGACTTGTGTGAACAGTTTCTATGCTTAGTACCAAACTTTCCTTGATATCGTGCTGTAGAAACTGTGTGAAAAATGTTCCTATGCTGCGACAACCGTGCTGTAGAAACTAGTTTTGTTTGTTAGCTATCAGGAAGCTGACTGTGTAAATTACTGTATGTCTATGCTGGTCTGAAACCGTGCTGTAGTACTGAAAGTTGTGCACAAAAAAACTGTACTTTGGTCACTATAGATAATTTACGCCTTATCTGATGTGACTCGAAAATACGGGAAAATTTGTAATAAAAAGAAAATAAAAATGAGCATGCACGATAATTCGTAAAAACAATTTTTTAGCAAAGAAAAAATATTATATTATTTTTTTTTTTTGTATTTTGTTTTGAAAGTTATCCAAAAATAAATTTTACCAGCCTCGCCAACTTTTGTCAGGGGCAAATGACAAAATGTAGATTTTTGGGATTTTTTATTAAATAAACTAACAATTTAAAAAACTACTTTTCCTTGCGTAAAACAAACGTGGCGCCATAATTGCTCGATAAAGGTATAACCAAATGCCCAACGGCGAACTTTAGAAATTTTAAACTAACGAATTGCGAAAAATTAAGGCTAACCAAATACACTAAAATTTATTATTAGAAGATTGGTATTTATAAAAAACTGGTAATGTTAGGTTATAAAGAGGAGATATTACGGTAGGCGATTACGGTAGTTATGTGTGGAAAAAGCTTTGGTTGGTTTTCTGAGAAAAGAATTATATATTTTCTGATCGGTTATATCCTTAAGATAGTACGACTAGGTAGCATTTTCTAAGATTAATAGATAACAGGCGCATAAGGGCCAAACCGCATTAGCTAAAGGCTAATGAATCAACCACATATGCTTTGGTATAGATTTGGTAGGTTTAGGATTAATGTTTTTACGAAATTTGGTCAAAGTTGGAACTTTTGGTTCGGGTGGTGCTAGGAACCAGTGACAGGATTACTAATTATGCAGAAAAAGAATAAAAATATAAAAACGATTAATTAAAACGAACTACAGTAAACTTTCTATAAAAATTATGCAAATTATACCAAAACTATTTTCTTCTTCACACTTTCATTGCTTAAACCCTCCATGTTTTCCCGCCTAAAATTCGTGGTTGGAACGTAATCTTGATGAATCACATCATTCCAAAAGTCACAATCGATAATTGGATTTCTAAAAAACTTCACTGCTAGCATGTTCAAATAATTTGAGAATTAGAATTTGCTCATTTTCGGCCTCCTCACATATTTTAATCCAAATTGGAAACATTAATAGTATCAGCGACTTGGAGGACAAATGCATTTTCACCAACTTCTTCAGTGTAGTTTTATTGATAACACAATGTGTGTTATAAAATCACTTCACAAGACACACTTACTTCTGATAATTTGGATCCAAAGATGACAAACAAGGTCTGGTTGGATTCTTTGATTCTTAATATTCATGCTGCGTATAGAATTTGTGAAAAGAGTGATTAAATCGCCATAAATGTGTGAAAGAATTTCTTGAATCAACAAAACTGACTGAGATCCAAATTCAGCATAAATTTTGGTTAACAGTGTGTATCAAATCAATTTGTCATCCCACAATCCACATAAGCTTAAAATTTTAAATATATTGTGAATATGCTGAATTTATAGTAATCAAGAAAAAGAATAATTTTTACCTTAATATCATTGCTTCGGATGAAATGATTATTGCTTTCAGCTTCCTCATAATTTACTCAACCACCCTTTAATCAATGAAAAAACTTTCTTAATATTTCACTCCCAAAAAATAGTTCTCATCAAAACATTTGTTCAAATTGTTGACAAATTTTTGTCTGTCTTGTTTGCACCAGCTTGCAACTGATCAGTGGAGCTGCACATTTTTTGATGCATTTTTCTCAGCTCAACTCGGCACTGTTGCACAGACGAGGAAATTTCTCTGAGGTACTCTATGATCATTGGAATATTTTTTGTAAGGGAAGAATCACATTTAAACATAAGCTGAACTGATTTCTTTGCTCATAGAATTTTCCCCATCACTATGAGCCACACCTTCAGCCAATAAATTGTTTCCCACACTTTCAATTGAGCTTTCACTATCAGCTTAAAAAAGAGAAGCATAAAAGGTTCACACATTATCTGCATAGCATACAGCATTGGTAGGAATTTTGATATCATGCAAAGTTCTTGACTTCATCCTGACAAGTGTATGACCATGGAGCAACTTTTTAAAACAGCCAATAATTTTTTGATTTGAAAATATTTGTTGATATTCCATGGTCAATAAGCTTACTTTGTTTTTTGTAGCATTGTATACTGCCACAATACACTACTTAATATTCTAGAAAACACACTTTGAGCGCCCTATTGAAAAAAATTTAATATGATGGCATGAATTTCCCCCAAAACGATTTTGGGCAGAAATACTGAAAAATTTATAGAAATAATCTACTATAGCACCATGCAGATCTGCTCATCAGTCATGAAAAAGAAAGATTTCGCATCTTAGACAGATTTCCACAAAGTAGTCATACCTGCCAAAAAGTGTGGATTCAGTGATTTAAGCCATATTTATACTATCTGCAATAGAGGCAAACAGGTGATTGTAAAACTTGTCCTCTTCCCCCACATTACCTTAAACCAATCCTGCTCCTAGTACAATGTGTTAGGAATAAAGCATAAAAAATGCAAAAGGATCGATGATGATGATGATGATGATGATGATGCAACAATCAACAAGCCAACAAAAATTGCTGGAGAAGGGGGTGATGCTACAAAAATTCTTGGAGAAGCCGATCATGCTACAAAAATCATTGGAGAAGGCCGCAATGCTACAAAAATTGTTAGAGAAGGTGGCTATGCTACTGTAAATCAAAAGACAGTTAGCACCCAAATGATGTTTGTTAATGAGCTCTTCATCGACTACCTCAATGATTCAGACTACGATTCATCATTGGATACTCGCTAGATGCCAAAACCAAAAATTTTTGTGAATGACGTGTTCCTGGTTTGGATATTTCATGGTTTTTTGATGAGCAAGTAGTGAAAGGTGAAAAATTGTTCATAATTATATGCGCTGAACTGGCTATACAAAACCTTTCAGTGGGGGGCAATGTTGACTGTTATTGAGCAAAAGATGTAGGAAAAGGATCATCAGTGTCCAAGGTGTCATTCTATATATAATAATGAAATTATAACAACAGTTCATTGTTTGTATGAAAAGATGGGGGTTATTATTGACTGTTTTGAGTATGTTAAAGGTGAGGTTAAGGTTTACTATTGTTTTGACACTTTTAAACAGATGATTGATATATTTTGTTCTATTTGACTTACAAGTACAGTTCCTAAGATTGTTTGGGATAATATAGCTCATTTTATTGATGGGGGCTATCATTATGATTTTGATGATGATGTTGTTATAGGAACACTGTGTGGGTTCATTTATCATAAATTGTTATGTTGTATTAACTCACTGTATTATAGTTTTGTATGCTTAATTAATTAATGTTTAACATATTTTCATATATCCTTTGTGGGTATCTTATTTTTGCAAAAAATAATCACCTGTTACTGTAATATGCATACTGTATGTTTACGGAATCAAGCAATTTAATTAGTTAACTTATACTGTACTTTGTTTCATTCAATCATTTAGTTTTAATGCTCTACGCCAATGATCTTTAATGTATCATGTTTTATGTAACAATTAATGTTTTATTTTATTGCAATATTGGTAATAATAAATAACATTCCACTTGAATAAAATCATTTTGAAATCTGTAAATCAATAAAAACTCAATTTGTTAAATAACTATTAATTTTTGCAAAAGAAATGATTCACCCTGCTCCTGTGAAAATTTTTTGGTGTTACTTCGAACGGCAAGAAGCTTATGATGAATTAGTTCAAAAATGTTCTTATGTCGGGTTTGTTCAAAGTTCATTTGACTTGGATGCACTTCAAAAAAGTAAAGACACACTTAAACTATTGATTATGGATGATATGATGCAAGAGATGAAGAATGATCAATGTTTCACTCAACTTTTTACAGAAGGTTTGCATCACTGGAACCTATCAAATATACATAAAGTTCAGAAAGCATTATATGATGGAATGAGTATGAGTATAATAAATGCTCAATATTTAATTCATTAAAAAATCCTAGCCATAGAGAACAAGTTTGTATATTGCTCAACAGATTTTTCCATCTGGTTCAAATTATTTCATAGAAGCATATGAGTATGCTACCTGTATACTGTATGGTTATTTACTAATAGATCTTGCACAGACATGTCCTGAAAAATATCGACTTCAGTCTAATATACTTCCTGACAATAGTCACATGATTTTAGATACACCTCAATAATTTGTCATTTTTACAAAAACTTTTTACAAGTTAGTTGGATTTATTATTAATTTATTTATTTATCAATATGCCATGCAGTAAATACACCTTTCTTAATGGTCTTACCATAACTCTTTTCATTTATGTGTTTATTGTATGGTTACAATATCCTTTTGAAATTTATGAAAATGCAGAGACTGTAAACGGTATGGATTTACCATACCAAATACAAATAATTTTACAGTTAGGGAATATTTATTCGAAAATTAAAATTGCACATAACACCCTCACTATATTTTGTAGTAAAAATTTTACAATGTCCTCGAAATGATGGTCAATTTACTGTAAATATTCAACTGTATATTAAACCCAAAAAATCAACATAAATGGATTAGTAAGCACTAATAAATGATGTGCAAAATCAATGGGAAAGGAAATAACAAGAGAAAATAATTGGATAAAATAAAGGGACAAAAGTGAGAATCGAAAATAAAATTCACAAAAATCAAGCAAAATTTGATCACGATGGTTGACTGACAACAGTGTTTTTTCTGCACCTGGCTTTCTGCATAGTGTCTTTCTGCACAGCGCACTGTCCCCCCCAATTACAATGAAGGTCTCACCAGTATTAGTTGTGACTACCTGGCCTGGCACTAAACTTGACTAGTGCCATTGCTACTAATGTCTTGAAATGAGTAAAAAATAAAACTCACATCACATTAATCTAAAAGACCCACAATAAACCAAAGAAACCCCAGCAAAAAGCCCATAAAATCCAATAGTTCAAATTTTGAGAAACTGTTTATTCAATCTCTGAAAGAATTTGCAGTGTGCACTCCGTCGTAAACATGTCAACAGAGTATTTTTACACCAAACCAACGTGTTTTTCCATAAAATGTTTATTTCGGGAAAAAAATTTTGGAAAAAACGGAAAGATTTTTAGCACTATTAGCCAAATGGGGAAAAAGTTTTTATATAACTTCTTCTAGATGTAGCATTTTAAACTTGAATGTACTTTAACAAGGGAAAATTGTTACTTTTGGCGCTTTGCGGTATTATATATAAAACACCAAATAAATTAGCACATGTTGTTTTTATGTACCTCAGCCGCAATTTATCAAATTTCAATGTGTTTCAGTGCTTTTATACCCTAAATTCATTCAGTTTTATAGTTACTTTGGCAAAACATATTTAGGGTCTGAAAAATTTTTTTGGGAAAAAACACACTGCACCAAAAGCCCAAATTCGGTAATTAAGCCAAAAATATGCTTATTCAATTGTAAATTACACCAACTGGCCACACTATTCCATCAATATTCATTTCAATTTCATTTTTTTAATTTCATCACAATTTTTTTCTTTTTTTATACAGTAATTCTCCATCAAGCACACATAATTCAAACAAGCCAATTCATTGAAAAACCCCTAAAACCTCAAAAATAAAAATAAAAAAACCCCCAAAAAAACCCTGAAATAAAACACCCCTAGAAAAACCTCAATGCCCTCAAAAAACCCTTAGATTTGGGGAAAAACACCTAACTTGGCAACACTGGCTTTATTTTGCATAATAATATTCAACTCTTCATGTCTAAAAAAAGGACACAAATTATTCATATTCATAAAAAACAGTTTATGTGTTGTATCTAGCTTTAAAAAAATCTACAAAAATAAAGCGAGGTTCGATCATATCCAATTCTACTGGTAATAATTTAGCAAAACACCAAAATTGTGTAACTTTTTTATGTCCCATAGGTAAACCAACTTCACGACGTGAATGATTGCATGCCTTAGCTATGTCTTTGTGAAAAATCTTGGCTTCAGGTGAGAAAGGAGTCCAAAACAAATCAGCCATCTTGTGTTTCTGTTTGTTGGTTAGTATTTTACTTCAAATAAAAATAATATTTTAGATTAAACTAGGTGAATGAATAGATTTTTTTTACCTTTTACATTGCTTTGCACCATTCTGACAAAAACTTCAAATGGGGTGGACATTGTAATTGACACAAAACAAACAAACAAACAAATTACAGAAAAACGACCAACCTCTTCAAAAATTTTGACTAAAATGATGTAGTGTCAGATATTTTTTTCTGACTATGTAATAAATCTACAGTATCACTATATCCTAATCTAGTTCCATTGATGTAAAAGTTTGGAAATTTACTGGTACAGCTACAGCAAGAAAATACAGTAGGATTGAAAATATATATTTTGAAACACGCTCGTAATTGCATAAATTGACCATCATTCTGAAGATATTGTGAAATTTTTTCTACAAAATGTAGTAAGGGCGTTATAAGCAATTTATAATTTTCCCATAATAATTTCGGATCTGTACCATTATTTGTATTTGGTATCGTAAAATCCATAACATTTACAGTTTCTCTATTTTCATAAATTTGAAAAGGATATTGTAACCATACAATAAAAACAGATATAAAAAGAATTACGGTAAGACTATTAAGAAAAGTGTATTTACTGTATAACATATCAATAAATAATAAGATCCGACTAACTTGTAAAAAGTTTTCTGTAAAAATGAGAAATCATTTAGGTGTATATAAAATCATATGATTATTGTTAAGAAATATATTAGATCTAAGTCGATATTATTCAGGACATGTCTGTGTAAGATCTATTGATAAATAGCCATATGGTATACTGGCAGCATCCTCATATGCTTCTATAAAATAATTTGAAGTAGTTGGGAAAATCTGTCGAGCCAGTGTGCAAACTTGTAATCTATTGCTATGGTGTTTTAAAAGAATCAAGTATTGAGCATTAATTCTACTTGTACACATTCCATCAAAAAAGGCGTTTTGAACTAGATGTATAATTGATAGATTCCAGTGATGCGATCCTTTAGTAAAAAGTTGAGTTAACCGCTGATCATTCTTCATCTCTTGCATCATATCATCCATAATTAATAGTTTAGGTGTATCTTTACTTTTTTGAAGTTCATCCAAGTCAGGTGAACCTTGAATGAATTCTAGGTAAGAACATTTTTGAACTAATTTATTGTAAGCTTCTTACCATTTGGAATAACACCAATAAATTTTCACAGGTGCAGAGTGAATCATTTCTTCAGGAAAAATTACAAGTTTTTTAACAAATTGTGTTTTCCCTGATTTTTTTGGAGCAGAAACTATGCAGTTAAATGGATGTTTCCATATATAAAACTCATCAAGATCTGACATCTTCCACGAAAAACCAACCACTTTTTTACTCGGAAACTTTTTCAAAATGATTTTATTTCATTGAGATGCTATTTATAATTACTAAACTTTCAATGCAGTAAAACATGAATAGTTGGACAAACAAAATGCAATGGAGCTAACTCCATGAACTGACAATAATTTAATAAGTGTCTTTCTATTTTGTCCACTACATATGCTCTTTTTTCTTTGTCTACTACATGTTCTTTTTAGATCAATTTTTGTTTTTCATACATAACCTTTTTAGGTCTTTTTCTTTTTTCTAGGCAGCTTACAGTAGTCCGGGCTCATGGGTTGAATAATTTTTGTAGTATAAACAAACAACAGGTTAGATTTTCCAAAATTCATTCAGTAGTGTTTTTCCTTTGTCAAGTACAGGTGCTGTTTTCAATGCTGGCAAAATGTTCTCTTTTTAGATGGATAACATTTTTCCTGTAGGTCTTCTCTTTATTTCTACTAGGCATACTCTTTTAACTTTGGCCCATTACTCATAATTTTTGATACTGGTCAGTACATGTTCTCTATGAAATGACAATAATTTTATGGGCGTCTTTTTATTTTGTCTACTACATATGCTCTTTTTTCTTTGTCCACTACATGTTCTCTTTAGATCGATTTTTGTTTTTCATACATTACCTTTTTAGGTCTTTTTCTTTTTTCTAGGCAGCTTACAGTAGTCTGTGGGCACCGGTTAAATAAGATTATTTTGTAATATAAGCAAACAACTGGTTAGATTTTTGAAAAGTCATTCAGTAGGGTTTTTCCTTTATCAAGTACAGGTGCTTTCTTCACTGCTGTCTAATCCACTGCACTTCTCTGTTTGAACATATTCAAAAAGAAAGTATAGGCCAACCCTATATTGCTTGAAAATACATTATAAATGTAGCTGCTTCTATCTGTTAATTATCTCTCTGCAAAAACAAAACATTGACTGATCCAGTGAAATGTGTGACCAAACTCCTAAAAGTGCTCAGCATTACACTGTTCAACTTTTAGTAGGATTTATCAAACTAGCCTTATATAGCGAAAAAACTAGTGAAATAGATCAACTGTGTTCAAAATGTATTTACAAAAAGATATGCAGAAGGATACCCCATAATGAGAGAAATTTTTTGTTACTTGCTCAAAAACTATTGCTCCTTCAGAAGTGTGTAACATGATATATATTGTATGAAATTATGAAAAGAAGGATGCTTTGTTGCATAAACTATACAATTACCCAACTAAAAGAGTCTACCTGATTTATACCAAAGGGCTAAAAAGATTGATGATAAAATTACAGTAAAAGAATTGGAAAGTAAAAGTTACCTAAAAGTAAAAAAAGCTCACAGACTATGTGATGAACTTGTAACTTCTTTTTAACATATTATCAATCTTGACATTATTGACTTCATGCTGTTAATAGGGTTAACCATATGAAATTTAATGCATTGATGAATTGTTCGTACTGTCAATCTGATGTTCAATCAGTAAAGTTTGTCAGAGGTTGTTTTCACTCATTGTGAAAGATGATGAAAATCAGAATGAGTCTCATTGGATGTCAAGTGAGCTTTTTTCATATCATTGTCTACTTTTAGATCACTGATGATAGCTGCAGAATATTGAGTAGTGAGAAATGACTCAAAGTATGAGTAATCGGGATATAGATTGAGGTAGACTCAATATTTTCCAATTTGGGTGCCATTGCAGAGTGTCACTGGACTCACAGTTGTATTGAGTACACTCACTGGAATGAGCCTGACAGGCCTTATAAGACATGATGCAGCTTGCAAAGTACATTTATTCCAAAATTTTCCAAGGGGCCCAAAAATTTTTGAATTCATGCTCAGATAGGTTTTTCTTCTTGTGCATCCACAAATCTGAGAGAACAAAGGGGGATTTCAACAATTTTAGACAGAGTTACAGCTACACTAGTATTCCCAATTTTTATATCACACCATATCAATATGGAAACATACACAAAGGAGTTTAGATGTATATGAAATGCATACAAGAATTGATGACATCTTGGAAGCCCTCAAAGGCATGAACTTATTAGGCCTATATAGCTTCTGAAGACAAGGAAAAGACTACTTCACAAACCCACAGAAATTATTTCAATTCGTTTACCTCCTGTTTGAGCTCTGTAATGCACCAGCCACATTTCAGCATCTGCAAGACTTGCTCTTATCAGGCATTTGATAGAAAACAGCACTGAGTTATTTTAATGACATCTTAGTCTTTGCATGATCACACAACCAGATGCTCAAACTACACACCTCCAGTTTTGAGACATAAAACTATGCCTCAATAATTACAAATTCTGTCAAATAGGAGTAGACTACATTGGCTACCAGATATCAGAAACAGGAATTATACCCAAAAAGAAAATACTGTCAGCAGTAGCTAATATACCTGTTCTAAAATCACACAATGATGTAAAACCATTCCTGGATCTTATTTTTAACTACCAAAGATTCATCAAGAACAGTGCCCAGTTGACAAATCTGTTGGAAGAACTGTGAAAACGGAATCATTCTTTGAAGTCCCATTGGAAATAACTCAACAACATGCATTTGATATTCTTAAGCAATGCTCTATTACACCCCACCCAGATTTCCACAAACCACTTTCTCCTCCAAACAGATGTCCCATTGAAAAGTACAGCAGCTGTGTTGACTAAGCCAAAAAATGACAAACTGGAGGCTCTGACAGAGTATGCCAGTCAGAGTCTAGAACTAGTATTAAAAACTGCTCAATCACCAAATTGGAGACTATGGCTGTTGTTGTCTAATCTTTGGCACCCTACTTCTGTCAACAAGATGTATTGATTAATCAAATAACCACCTGTTAAAGTTGTATATAGTAATAAAATCCTGCATATCACATTTCAGGAGAGGGCTTAGCTTTAGCATAAGAATGCACATAAAATCTTTGACTTCTTTACCTGTTGAGGGGTGCACATCAATGATGTTTTGCCATCATCACAATGAATATACCTAGTGTCGCACCAAGCATTAGATCCAACTCAACATTTCTGATAATAAACATACAGACTGATACAGAAAAAGATATTGGTTCAGCACAACTGATAAAAAATAGTCGCATGGGTACAAAAATAGTATATCCAATCTTATGCCAAATAAAGGATTGTCCACCTCTGAGTCATTTCATGTTCTCTCAGGCAGGGACTCATGATAGCTCACCATGATGATTACCTGACTAGTCATTTTGGAACATGAAAGACACATGAATATTGGCAAGCAAGTATTTCTGGCTCACCCTTAGCCAAAGTTTTCACATGTCTTGTCTGAAATGTAAGGTCAAAAAACTACTTCAATGAAAGATCTGTAGAAACCTGAAGCTCATTCAAGTACCAGGTTCATTTGGAAGAATAGGCTTGAATAAATGATCTACATAACTATTACTGAATGAGATAATAGTTTCATTGTGGTTTTCATTGACCATTTCACAAAACATGCTTTGCCTAACATGACTAACACAAAATTTGTGTGATGACTGGCTGATGTTTTTTTCATCCCTTGGATTGAATTATATTATTGTATTCAATCAATATTTTGTGCTTCAAGTGTTAGTCTTCTAATTTAGTCATTTGTGTTCTATATTGGAGAAATGTGCCCATTTTAAAAATTATTCGTCAATGAAGGCTCAAGTAAGTCAATTATAACTGAATGATATTAGAGTAAAAAGAATTCTTGCAGGGAGTGATCATTTAAACCTTTTGTCTATAATACATCACATGGATTTACTTCTATGAGGCCTTGGAGCCTCACTGTCTGAGCATTATTCAACAGTAAAAATATTGCCCAGCAAGTTCCAACGAGCCTCCAAAATTCTAGTTGTCCTGAAAACCACTGGAATATATACTCATGGCTAAAAGGATTTGTTCAAAAATTACTATTTTACACTGAAAATTGAACTTTTTCAGTTTTCCAATCAAAAGACAAGCTTGGAGGCACTTGATACAGAATGTTATCAAATAGACAGGATAGAACACCATAGAAATAGGCTATATTTATTGGTTTTTTTCTTCAGGTCTGGCTGTAATATATATGTATTAGAATGAGCACCCAAATCATTCAAATTTTCATGCCAACTTTTCATGAAAAAGACTTCATCATCAGCTTCATTGTCAAAACAGACAATCAATACATTTTTACATCACTGTCTTATTGCAGATCAATATTTTGATGATAGAAGTCTATTGAATATGAAGATGTGCTGGAGTGGAAAATCTACAATATCAATAAAATTGTCAAAACAATAGAATTTCCAAATCTGAATGTGATTTGGGCACTATTAATCCAGAGGTGCACTCTGGAAATTGAATTTTTTATTGACAACTGCTATGAAATGGATTGGGCAAATCCAGAGAATATAGACCATTTAATGCAATTTTTGCATCACAAAGTTTGAGAATCAGAAGATGGATGTGTTATTTGAAAATGAACTGTGAATGTATAGTTTTAGAATTTGACAGTTATCATTCATTCATGATAAATTGCTCTGTGAATGATCCAAAAATATTCGTCCAAATCCTAATTCTTCCCTTTTAGATTAGAAAATCTACCAACAGTTTTCACAATTTATCTAATGTTAGATGAAGAAAGTGTGAAGTAACAGAATAGAGTGCTTTCTCAACATTTTACATAAGTTTTAAATATGATACTATTTGGTAGGCAAAAATGTAATGTAGTGCCCTGTCAGTTCAACTGGCCATATGCTTCTAATTTCAAATGGGCAAACCAATTACATGGTGATTTATTCAGGCGCGTATGCAGGATTTTCAGTGGTAGGGGTCTAAACTAAAATTTCATTAGAATTAAAACAATAAGGGGTCAGGGCATAAAAGTGCTAAGTGACAAAAACCTGTTTATTAAAAAAACACGTTTTTCTTCTGGAGTGTGCGGATTTTCAGGAACTTCTTTGTTCGTGCTCAAATTTTCTGTGATGGTTGAACATAATGACACCTATCTCATTTCAAAATTTGGTTTATACCCACTTATTGGTTGCTGAGTTTTTAAATGTTTTGATGCACATAGCACCTTCATGCTCTAGGTAAAATGTTAGGGTATGTAGGGCATCAACTTTTGCAAATCCACTAGCTTGTTTTCTTTGATGCTATGTCCTGGTTGTTTAGCCAACCTGCGTGTAAGCTCATCCATTGATGCGACACATGGTGGAAACCGCGGACCTCTAACATCGACTTCTTTCCACACTTCTGACTTGTCAAAAGTGTACCTAAAATTCACAGTTTTTTAAGTGGAGTACATAATCTCATAAGGTGTGAGGGAGATTCTATATACGATTCTATGAGCTTCAAGAACACTACGAGTTTCCTTGATACTATCCGTGTAACTCTGGTATAGGCACAAACTGGTATTTAAAAAATCCAGGCCTATCAACTTGAATCCACCGAACTTCACGAAAACGAATTTTTTCGCCTGTCACACTCTTGGTCTTCTTTGTTAAATTCAGAACGATAGGTAGCCGTTTCGCTTCGATCAATCCGCCACTAATGTCATGAACTGAGAAGGGATTTTTCGTTTTGCACGACCTTATTATGCTTCGGTACTCCTCCGCCATATACACATTTTCAACCTACAAAATATCATCTATATGCAATATTTTTTACTTAACTATCACTACTATTTTAATGCGCACCTTTCTGGCTGCTTTTTCGATTAGAGCGAAGTCTCTATCGGAGTCCATATACGTGTGTCCAATTTCTGGAAAACTTAATAAATCGTTGTCGGAATCCAATTCAATTGCAATTTCTGAATACCTTCTTAGCTTAGGCATCACGAAAAGTAGGCAGTTACAATTAAAAGTTTTAAAAACTCTGAAAATAAAGAACGTATTCCACAATGTTCTATTAATAATAAACTTAATTCGTACAAAGCAAAATGAGATTAAACCAGTGTACAGTGATAAAAAGTATAAGTACAGTGATATTATTAGGCATAAAGGAGCAAAGTGACAATTTTTCACATGCAAGAAAGTGCTAAGTGACATGTATAAATCACATTGCACTTTTATGCCCGGAATGGGCAGATTTTTTTTGTTACTTAGCATAAAAATTGCCAAATAATCTTCGTGAATATTACAGATACGTGTACAATTAATGTACCAATAGATAGATCATATGAAAAGAGGATGAAATATATGTATAGCTCGATTTCAATGAAAATGTCACTTGGCACCTTTATGCCCTCATCCCTTTGCATGCTTGTGACTAACTTTTCATTCAATATATCATCATTAAAATTATCGCATCAGGATGACATTTTGAATAACAATCAATCATTCATTCTGTGTGTTCCTATAAAAGTGAAATATTTAATACTGGTGGTTGCCTGAAAGCAAAGGTATAGCTTCAAATCTCTTTATTTTAAACATCTAATCGATGGTTTTTAGCGCAAAATAAATCAAAAATTTGTTCATTGGATTGATTATCAATTCTGTGAATATTAAGTATCGCCAACAATGTACACTTTTGATCACTTGTGGTGGATCTCAAATAGGTTTTCAATCGTCTCAATGTTGAAAAGCTCCTTTCGGCTGTTGCCAAAGTCACTGGTAATGTTGCGAATATCTAAACACATTGATATTCACATTGGCTGAATGATTAGTTTATTGGAAATACAATAAGTCTGCATAATACTTTTAAGGCTTTGTGGATAAATGGTTTAAAGCTTTTGTCACATCGTTTAAGCGCATCAAAAACATTCGATGGTCACTCTTGTTGGGGTATATCCAAAAATTGTTGCATGTAAGATTTGCAATTAGATTGGAATTTGGTAACCATGCATTGCAAATCGTCTTGTAAAAATTCCTAAATAATGACACCCTCTGACATTAGACAGCGACCCATGACGGGTTTACAGCCTATAAAATGCCTAGGGTGCTGAGTAATTTTGAGTTGTTCCAAGAGGCTACCTTTCCTTGTTCTATTATTGAATTTTCTAGAGAAACACAGTGGTTTGGACAACACCCCTGATATTCAATGATTATTTTATTCTGTGTTGACCAAAAACCATATGTTCCATTGAGTATGTAACCTGGAAGCTGTTTTTTCTCAGATCATTTTACACACCTAAGGGAAGAAATTTCACCTCAGGTGGTGTCACTTACTATACCCTCAGAACCCAAGAAACCCATATCCCTACAAATTTGTCTGGTACAGAAACTATGTTTGAAAAAAATGTTTCCTTTGGATGACTCTGATATGAACACAAGCAGTGGCTGTGATGGGGGTCTTATTCACTTGAGGCCTGACACATGCCCTCTAATTATTTGTGGAATTTCTATGGAATGGCCGCAACGCAAAGTACCACACATTTGATAACTGCTAACCTCATTTGTAAAAAAAAGAAAGAATAATTACTACAGACCTATTTACCATAAGAAAGTATGAACAGTTTTTTCATTTTCATAATGACAGGTGTAACATGCTCAGCCAGTGCCCTGACAGGTAAGATGCTGTGTCCTGAGTGAGAGATGGGGATTGCTACACTGCTTGTTGGAAAACAAACATGGTCCATCATTTTTTTTCCTTCGACCTTCAGCATTTTGCAATGGCAGCTTCACATGTGGGTGGTTGCCTGGGCTGGTTGTGTCATTCATGTTATCAGGCTGTTTGCATTTTAGAACAGTGTAGCAGATGCAGTATGGAGGGTCGCCATTGCACTCTGTGAAATAAGACTACACACTACAAAAGAAGTTTCGGCAATGGGTCTCATTTTTGAAGGCTCACTTCTTCTGTTAAAATCAGGATCTTTTTTGCAAGGTGAATATTGTTGACTTGAGTCAGCTCCTTTTTTTGTTCAAATATGACAATTTTTGTTTGAGTCACTTGCCCATTATCGATTGGTGGCTTGATTATTATCTGCTAATACACCTCCCAATAACCGCTATGGTTCAGTCAGGGGCAGTGATTTATATTTATGAGAATTCGCTCCCATGCTGTAGTCATAACCTAACAGTGACTTGACATGCCCTGTGACAGAAAAAATATACAATGAGGTCATGGCAGGGTCATCACCATCTAAAAAGTTGATAATGAACCCATCATTATTATTTTAACCCTGTGTTCAGGGGCAATTTCTCCCAAAATGCTTTTTTTGCTTAAATTGTTGACTGGGGCAGTTTTTATATTTGCGTCATGTCTTTTTGCAAAAGTGATATTTTTCAAGACAGTTATGGGTCAGTTGCAGACATCACTCAGGGTCAAGGAAAATATATGGTTGTTTTGACAAAAAACCAGCATAGTGCCTTGTTTGATCACACCTAAAACATGTAATCCTATACTGTTCCATCTATTTTTTATTTTCAGTAGTGTTTTTATCCTTATTTTCTGAAACTTGAATCATAAGTTTTTCAGATTTTTGATTCAACTGTTCAAATTGAGTTTTTACAAGGTCCTTATGCTGAACATTGAGACCTAGCTATCTGAGATAAAAAGAATATAATGAATGGGATTTTAGCTTCAACTGCAAACCGACCTAGCCATCTGAGATAAGAAGAATATAATGGAATGTTAGCTTCAACCCCAAACCAGGTGTTCAATATGAATTGCTCTAGCAACCAAGTTTTAAAAATTGTCAAGGTGTTTGAATTTTATAACATTTTTGATGATGCTTGAAAGACCTTCGAGGAACATGGTTTCAATCAAATTTTCTGTATCAAATTCAGGGTAGGCGTTCCTGGACAAATCCAATTCATTGAAATATAGAGTTACAGTTTTAGCAAATGTTGGTTTTGTGTAAAATGAAGTTTGATGATGAAAAAGAACATCCTGCAGGACAATGCAGCAATGATGCTAATTTGAAATGATTGTAAATTCTCAGCTGATTAGAGGAGTTTAGAGTGTTTTCTTGTTGATTGCTATTATTCACATGATTTATGACAAAATGAACCAATTCCTCTATTTTCCAAACTTCTGGGCATATTTTTGAGCCAGCAAACAGTCAAAATAAGATCAGCTGCAGTGGCAGAACATGAGCTTAACTAAAGTTCTCATTCAAATATTGAATGGGATAACACAAATATATATGAAAAAATGCTCTTACCATACCTGTAGGATTTTGAAAAGGCAATAAGGCAGCAACATCTTTTTCAAGAGTGGATGTGGCTATTCCTTCAGCTGTGAAGAGAACCGATGATTCTTTCAGTTCTAGAATTCTTAAAAGCATGACCAGGGTCAAATTCCACCATGTGAAAACTTCGTAAAAGCAGGTTATTCAGGTTGACATGGTATTCTTGACCAACTGTTGGAAATCTAAAGCTAGAAAAGTAGTGATGTAAAAAAATCATTTCTGTATCAAGTTTTTTGAGACTGACCTGGCATAACTATCAAGCTGTTTTAGTGAGCTGTACAATTGATATTTTCAACCTGGAATCATTCAGATAATATTAGAACCAGAAACACAGACTAAAGCATTTACCTGAAATAGAATTTTAGATCAAATTTCACCAAAGATCCCAATAAGACTTACGATTTCATTGTTGATATTCTATTTGCTCAACATTTCACCAAATACTTATGATAAATGTGCACCAGTGTCCATTTTGAACGAAGAGTCTGTGTGTGCAATACATACTTTTCCCTTTCATAATTAGCTTCTTTCAAGTGGGTTGTGAGGCTAAAAACAAATAGGATCAGTACATTAAAAAAAAAATCAAAACCTTCTCCACTCTGAAACAACCTGAAAAAGGCATTGACTTGATTTGACCATATATCAGTTGTAAATAAAATATGATTATGATCTTCCTGGAATTTCTCTTCAATTTTTGAAGGAAGTTCGTCATGGTATGCGAACAAAGTCTTTTTGTGTTTATTCAATTTGTATTTAGATATCTAAATACAAAAACACATTTCTTTATTCAAATTATCTACTCCCACATTTTTATTACTTCAGTTATTGAATCTTGAAATCCTATTGACTCAACAAATTCGGAAAACAAATCACAAATGGCCTGCATTTGTGCTTTTTATAACTCAAAATTAACTGATTTTGGATCTTCTGAGGGCAATTATTTCTGAGAAAGAGGAAATGTTACAACAAATTTGTTCATTTTTTATTGCATCAACTGATTTAATTATATTTTCTGTGTGAAGCAAATGACCAACTTCTGCATTCAATGCACTTTGCTTTATCTTCATCACCTGGGGACACTGTGAAATATTCCCACACTCTGCTAGTAAAAGAAAAACTTGAACCCTTAATTTCTGGAAAAGAAGTTTCTATGAACCTTTTTTAATTCCTTGAATGCTGCTGCAGCTGCTCCAGCTCCAGTTTAATAAGCTCCCAAATAATCATTTTTGCATTTCTCCCAGCCTTAATTTGTCTTCTAATCAGTGTTTTTTCGAAAAAAGAGAGCCAAACCTTGAGCCTGACAATAACTGCTCATCTTGATTTCCTGTCAGGATGTCATCACCATCTAGTTCAATGCCTCTATCGTACAAATCAACAGAGTTAGCAGATCTACAAACATCTTTCATGTTTGGAAAAAGAATACAAAACTTTTCCAGTTATTCTTTTGAAATTTTTTCATGATGCATAATACCAACATCTTTAATGTCACTGAAGAATTTGTGGACAAATTTGAGAAAATTATGCTTCCAATGAGTCACTCGATCCACATGTTGTTTATAAAACCTTCATGCTGATGCAGTGTGCAAAATAATGTGCATGTCTTATGTCTCAAGTAGTGTAAAACAAAAACTGATTCTTTTTTCACTAGCTTCCACTCAAAGCATTAATCCTTAATGCCAACAAAGTTTTATTACTAGTGTTCAATCTCTTGAGGCACAAATTCAATTTTGCAAAAAATGCAGCAGCAGCACTAAACATTACACTGTTTATTAAACACATTTGAGTAAATGGTAGGAAAAAAATAAACTAGGCAATCATAAATAGTGATTAAAAATGGAAATGAGTGCTGGGTGGCAAAAAAATATTCATTTCCTTTTTCTGCATGTTGAACCTGTCATTGTTGTGGTTCCATGCAGCTTTATTTTGCCACATTAATTCTGGACTGGTGGTCGCAAGCATGGGCTTTGCTCTGGCTAACTTTAATCTGTGTACCTTAAGGGCATCAAGCAAAATCGTCAAAAAGCTATTGGTTTTCAATATCAAACATGCAGGTGCTTCAAGAATGCTCTGCAGTTGATTCTTGACTGAAAGTCAGCTTTACAGCATTCTTGGATGTACTTAAATGCTAGGTATGAAAAAGGCGTTAATGTATCCCTATAACCCTTTTGGGGATGAGAAAGGGGTGTAATGTTGGGTGGGTTATTGTTAACAAATGAAAAAGACAACCTCACTGCTTCAGTGTTGACATAATACTTCAACCATTCTAGGAGTGAGAGAACTATATGAAATGTATGGTAAATAAGTAATCATTATTCAACAGGTATTGAGGTCATAACATCTATTGACCTAATACTGGATTGTTTACCTGGCATAAAGAAGAAGAGAGGAGTTCCACTTTATACCAGCAAACCAAAAACTAATTATCAACATTTACTACAGCAGTCCATAATTTCCTCATAATGTATTTTCACATGCCTACTACAGTGGAGCATTTTTGTGATAGTTCAAATATAATTGACATTCAATGAATTGTTTTGCATGTTTTTCCACTAGATATTTTAAGAATAATTGTTTTTTTCTTACTAATTATCAATTATACATGTGTCCTGCAATTGTTCCATTCAGGCTGTTTTCCACTTATATGAATATATCAATAATATGGATGATTTATTATATTATTTCAGCAGCTCCAAATGTGCATATTTTAAATTTCAGTAATCCTTTGCACTTTTTGCATGTATCAAGAGTTATCTTAAATTCATTTATTTTTTCTTGGAACAAGGTCGGTAGTCAGCGATCCTTATTATCAAATCGAAAACAGTATCAAAATTACTTTTCAGAACACTGTTTTCAATCATGTAGAAAAGAATTTGTCAAACAGCATCTGCTTCAGAAGCTCTAATGAGGACCTGAACTAGACTCTATACTGTCAGGAATGAAATTTCAATCTGGAGCTGAAATATATACCCTGATCAAATAGAGCAGAAAGTTTTTATGATAGAGAATTTTAACTGACCTATTTTCTTCTCTGTAATTGTGCAGCTGAATACTGTGCTAATGATTGTCAGAATGTTTTTTATTCTTTGTATTCTTCCCCCTCACTGAATGCAATTTGGTAATCAATGGGGTCATTTTTGCCCTGTGGAAAATGACCTTAAATCAAAAGCGTAGGAATTTTGTTCAATTGAAACTGTTGTTGAATGTTTTGCAAAAGAGGCAAATTACATATTATTTACTATCTCGACTTCAATAAATATGCATTGACATGTCCTCAATGAGGCCAAATGCTATGTAACAGATTTTATTAGGAACTATACCAGAAGTAAGGATGGTGGAACTGTCATCCACTTTTTCAGGTCACCTGTAGTCACATGACTACGCATTGTCACGTGACTGCCTATGACTGTTGACATCATGTCTCCCTCAGTTCCACCAATAGAAAAAATCTGGCACTACGGCTATGTGATCTTGAAAGTGGTAGTTAATATATTGTATAGAGTATAGATGGAAGAATGCAAGTGATGATGAGGAAGTGTTTTCGTCACATTTCCAGTTTTTTTGATTTTTTTTCACAATTTTCTGTCTTTGATGCTTTCTTTCTTTTTTTTGTACTTTCCTTCCTTTATCATTTCCTTATCTTTTGCTGTTTATGTTTCACACACTCCTTTTTACCCAGTTTGTGGTTTCATAAAAACATAAAACCATTCTGTGTTCAACTGCAGGAAAACCCATTAATGGAGACACCTAAATAATAATAAGAAATATATGTGGGGAAAAAATATACTATAGTGGACTGAATGATTGAAGAATGAAGGGACGAAATATTTTCCACTTCTCAAAAATTAACTAGACTTTCTAAAAATAAAGCTGGGAAGGGAGTCCTGTGAAATGTACACACCCATAAAATGGAATAATAAGTTGCTTATGGACAAGTATGTATTGGTAGAAGATGTGGGTGCCTGTGTGCATGCAAAAGAACATTGCAACACCAAATGATGTATAATCCACATGTTTTTCTTATCAGCCAGCCTCTGTGGATAGAAGACATGTTCATGAACAATGATTTTATTGAAGAGAAAAGTAACAAAAAATAGTGGCAAGCTTGTGCATGTATAAAATGTGCAGGATTTTGGTCATGTGAATTGTACCCACCAAAAAAAATTGAATAAAAAGTTGCTTATTGACAAGTAAGTATTGGTAGGAGACCTGCATGCCTGTGTGGTGTAAAAGAACATTGCAACACCTAATGATATGACATATTTTTCTTATCAGCCAGCCTCTATGGATAGAAGAACTGCTCATGAACATTGATTAATTAAAAAGAAAAGTGGCAATACCTAATGACAAGGTTAGAAAAAAATTGTCCACATGTGATGTGCATTGAGAAATCAAATAAAAAGGCAAGAACATTGATCATAAAACATTTGCTCCAAAATTTTTACAGTTCTAAATTTGATTAATTCTATTATTAAAAAAGTTTCTTTTGTTGTCTCACTATGGAAGATTATAATTCGGATGACTCTTATCTAATTAGTATTGATGACACCTTTATGGAGTGGATTTCAACTCCTGAAATTGAGACCTATGCCCCACTTGATCAAGCTGAAAATGAAGGGAGTACAGAATCATCAAAGATGGCCTCTAAGAATCAAGGTAAGATTCTATTAGTATAAGATTCTATGCGATATGCTGTCTTCCAATTTTGAATTCCTAGTGGAAACTCCTGGGCATACATTAATAGACAATGATTATCCTCATAATCAAATAGAAGAATTTTCTCAATCAGGTTAAGAAATACTTATAATATTGTTTCCATTTTTTAATAAGAGTATTTATGGGTCCTCTCAGTGATGATGATGATAATATGGAAGAGGGCGAGCTGCCTGGTTTGCTTTTGGAACCTCTAGCTGATTTTGAATCAAGTATTAGTAGCGTGGACAGTATGACTTGCAAAGTTTCTTATGATAAAGAGATTATTCTCGAGCCAGTGTCGTCATCAGATGAGAATGAGCAAGAAACTGTTGACACACCAGGTGTTATACTGGAAAATGTGACATTTGAGGAAAATGGTTCAATGAGTGATTCTGAACCAGAAATTGAGGTTATTGATGAATGGTATAAAGGTCAGCAGATAGGTGGTGCTATCAATTTCGATCCCACCCTATTTTACCATTTTGGCCAGCCATTTGTTCAAGGAGTTTGTAGATATGGTACCTAAGAAGAAGCACGATAGTTCCACTCATGCAATCTGGAAAACTGTCCCAACTTTCATGAATGTATGGGTGACATTTTTGATCATGCTCTTAATCAAATGCTCAATAGTACTCCATCTGGCTGGCACTGTGTATTTTCATCCAAACCTTGATGAACCAATTTATGTTCATTTTTGTCCTGCTGAAACTTTAACTGGACAGACTATTGTGGAGCAATTTGACCAAGCTCTGCCCCGAAGCCCTCATCCGAATTGTTACAGTTACACCACCATCAGGGTCAGGCTACCATAATCGACATCGATATATTTCTAATAATGACTTTCTCCATCATGGTCATGGAGGATGTTTTTATCATGATAAAGAATAGTGATAATTTATGCCTGGCACGAGCTATTGTTGTAGCTATAGCTATGTTGAATAAGACAGATGGGGCTTATCAATGGGATAATATACGCCGCAGTGAGGGTGGTAGTTGTCCATTGCAGACACAGAGAGCACCTGATTTGATGACTAGAGCTGGTCTTCAAAACCACACTGGTCCTTGCGGAATACAAGAATTGGAAATTATCCAAAGAACCCTTCCCAAGTACAAAATGAAAGTATTCAGTGAGGATGTTTATGGTGCCATTATATATGAAGGTGAGGATCTATACCCCAATGTATCCAAATGTGTATACTCTTGATTTCAGGTAATGTATATTCTGAAAAAGTTATTCATCTTTACCATCATAAGTGTCACTATACATTAATTAAATCCATGGCTGCGTTCTTTGCATGAGTCTATTGGTGTGAAGACTGTAACATTGCCTACACCAAGAGTGACCATTGCTGTAGAAACAGATGTTTTTAGTGTTATCATCCTCCACCATGCAAAGAAGATGGCATCCTATGCTGTGATCAATGCAATCTGTACTTCCAAAATATTACATGTTTTGAGAACCACCTGTGGAAATATAGTCAAGGTAACAACAAGGAAGCAACTGGTTCAATCACTGAAGGTGTGTCAATCTGTGATGAATACAATGTTGCAAAAAATTGTCATAAACAATTGAAAGGAGCCCATACAGAACAACATAGATATGGGTACTACAAATGTCAAACATGTGATGAAGAAGTGGAAGATGGTTTTTTTTGCATTGCTGATTTTTGTGAAATTTCATTATCTAAACACTACATTTTTTCACAGGACATCTATGCTACATGCAGAATGTTGACGATGAAACACTTATTGAAGATGGCACCAATAATGATCCATACAAAAATGAAGATGACGGGGACAATGTTGCTGATGATGATGATGAACAAGCTTCCACTTCAAAGAAGACAAGAAAGAAACAACACAAAGAGGATATCGTGCAGTGTTTGTATTTTTTGACTTTGAGATCACCAAGAACATGAGATTCGAGAAACTGAACTTGGTACAGAGTTGCAACATGTACCAAATCTATGTATCGCTCACGTAATTTGTGATGATTGCTGAGATCAAAATTATGATGTGCAATGTGGATGATGTGGCCCAAAGAGGAATATCTTTAAAGGCAATGATTGCCTGGAAGATTTTTGTCAATTTCTTTTTAATCCAAAGGCGACACATACTACGGTAATTGTCCATAATGCTAAAGGATTTGATTCCCATTTCATACTTCAATATCTTTATGATGGAGGTGTACCCCGAAATTTGTCACCAAAGGTACATTAAATTATCAATCTATAGTTTATTAATACCAAAGTTGCTTAGATTTCAGGCCTGCAGATAATTTGCCTATCAGTGGGTACTATACAAATTATTGATTCATTTAATTTTTTACCAATGGCACTTTCCGCCCTACCAAAGTCGTTTGGAATAGCTGAATCTGCCAAAGGCTATTTTCCTCACTTGTTTAACACATTGGAGAACTGGAACTATAGAGGCGTTTGGCCCGAACCTTTCTATTATGTATCATCCAGCATGAAACTTGAAGCATACACAAAATTCACTAAATGGTCTCGAATGCAAATAGGAAAAGTATGTCACATATCTAAATATCGAGTGGATAGTTCTAAAATATAATTTTTTTTTCTTGAATTTCAGACTTCTGTTCTCCAAGATGAATTGATAAAATATTGTGACAGTGATGTAGACATCTTACTCATAGCATGCATGAAGTTTCCAGACTTGTTCATGGCTGAAACTACAGTCATTCTGGACTTGTTCATGGCTGAAACCACATCCATTTGAAAGATTGCAGACAATTTCAGGGGCTTGTAACTGTGTTTTTAGGAAACTTTTCCTGAAGCCGAATACGATTGGACTCATACCACACAATGGTTATTGTGGAAAAGACAAATAATTGGTAAAAGCAATCAAGTGCATGGAGTGGATTAGTGAAAAAGGAAACATTTAAATACAACATGCATTAAATGGTAGGGAAGTACCTATTAGGCCATATAAAATTGATGGTAAATGTGGAGACACTGTTTATGAATTTAATGGCTGTTTCTGGCAAGGCTGCCCAAAATGCATGCCTGATCGGAATAAGCTCGCAGCAGATAGAAAAATGACTGCCTATGAAGCATATCAGCAGACTAATAAAAGAAAATTCTTCCTGCAAAAAAAGTGTGGTTTGAAAATTATTGAACTGTGGGAATGTGAATTACATCAAATGTTGGAAAGAGATGCAAAAATGCGAGCATACTTTTCAAATCTGAAGTTTTTTGAACCATTGGACCCCCCCCCCCTGATGGTAAGTGATTATGATCAGCTTATAACTTATATTGTATGTGTTTTAAGTGAAAATTTTACAGCATTTTATGGAGGCAGAACAAATGCCATAAAGTTACATCACAAAGTAGGGAGAAATGAGCAAATTGACTATGTCAATGTATGCAGCTTATATCCATACACCAACAAATATGGAAAATACCCCATTAGTCACCCACAAGTTATAATGGAGAACTTTGAAATTATTACTAAAGACAATAGGCCATATGAAGGTTTGATCAAATGTTGTGTCCAACCACCTGAAAATCTGCACCCCTTACTCCCAATTTGAGTTCATGGAAAATTATTGTTCCCACTATGCTGTACTTGTGCCGAAGAAAAAAACACAGAATCATGCAGTCATAATGCTGATCAAAAAGCCCTTTATGACACATAGGTTACCTACAAAGTTTACAAAGCGTTAGATCTGGGATATGAAGTAAGTGTATGATACTATCATCCTAAAATCTACTCAAATAAACATCTGTCACTAGGTTGTAGAAGTCTAGGAAGTATGGCATTATGAAAATTTTGCTAAACTCACATTGGACTCTGATGATGTTGGCTTATTTGGAGGTTATATCAATACATTTATGGAATTAAAAATGGTAATCAAAAACCTTAATCTAGAGGGATATTCTGTTTTTAGGAGGCCTAAGGTTGGCCAGATGAATGCAAAGATGAAATGAGCAAGAAAAGATACCTTAATGAAGTAACCATGCATGAAGGCTTTGAATTGGATACATTAAAAATCGATAGAAATCCCGGCAGATGGGCACTAGCCAAACTAATGCTCAATTAATTTTGGGGGAAAGTAAGGTGGCATATTTCAGAATTTTTCTTGGTACACATTACTTATTTTCAGTTTGGACAGCGTAATAACATGATGAAGACCATATACTTCACTTACCCAAAGGAATATTTTCAATTGGTCTTTGATGCTTCAAATGTTATCCACAGCATAACAATCATCAGACAACATCTCGTAGCTGTAACATATTCTCAGAAAGATGATATCACCGATGTTCTGCCTTATACAAACCCAGTTATTGCTGCATATACAAAGTCCCAAGCCCGGCTAACTTTATACTCTTATATCGAAAGACTGGATCATCCTGTACTTTATTTTGACACTGATAGCCTTATTTACATATCAAACTCCTCGAACAAAAATGAGTATAAAGTTTCCATTGGCTGGTCCCTTGGTCGAATGACAGATAACTTGTGACTATATGGGCCAGGATCATAAATTTGTGAATTTATTCGTGGCGGGTCGAAGAATTATGCATATAAAGTGTTTGCCTTGAATGATCAACACATCCACTATTCAGTGAAAGTTCCCAGAATTACACAATCAAAGGCGACCTGTAAACAAGTAAGTTTCAAAAGTTTGAAAACAATGGTCTTTGATTTTGTGGAGAAAAATTTACAAAATGACAATTATATCATATCACACTGAACTGGACAAAGACGAGAAGGCCATCAAGTGGTCACTGAAACTGTGACAAAAAAGTTTTAAGTTGTATATAATAAGCGAATTACAAGACTTTTATACTGTGCCTTATGGTTGGAAATTTTGAAGTTTTATGTTGTTTTTTCTATTAATATAATGTGCATATGTGTTTGTCATCATTTTGAGAGCGAGTGATGAATATGGAATTTGCCTGGCACTCAGCCCCAACCAAATCTGGAAAGACAGAATTGGTTAAAAAAATAGTTGGATATTCTCAAGAAATGATTGATCCTGCTCCTGCCTGCATCTTATGGTCTTATACAGAATGGCAGAGTGCATATAACAACTTGCAGTCCAAATTAGGTAACATATGTTTTATAGAGTGACTGCTTTCTATTGATGAGTTAAAAGGGTTTAAAACATTACCACAACTGTTGATTTTGGATGATATGATGCAAGAAATGAAAAATGATAAGCATTCGAATGAGCTTTTTACACGTGGCTCACATCACTAGAATTAGTGCAGAATGCCTTTTTTGATGGAATGCGCACCAGTCAAATAAATGCCCAATATATAATCCTAATGAAAAATCCTGCTGAAAAGTTACAAGTGCAAACATTGGGTAGACAGATGTTCCCAGCATCCAAACATTTCAAAGAAGCCTTTGATGATGCAACCAATCAACCATTTGGATATTTACTTATTCATTTGACTCAAAACACTCCTGATACACTTAGGCTGAGAACAAAAATATTTCCTAATGATCAAGGAATGATTATATATACACCAAAATAAGTATCATGTTATAATTGCCACTGCTGCTGAGGAAGGTTGATGATGGATTTGCTTAATTTTTCAAAAAGTAATACTAATGCTAATGTGCAATTAAGAACAGGATTGTGCTCATTAAGGTTGCCTCCATCACTAGTCAAACTTCCATACTCTACCAATGGAACTTGGTCCACCAAAAGACATTAGTAAACCTAAGGATGTGAAATAATGGAATGAAATTTACAAAGTCTAACTACAGTTCATGGACAAGCTTATCAAATAATCATTGCTTCAGGCAACAGGGACATTGATCACAAGCAAAACTGCAGAATTCCAAAATTCCGAACCCACCTTACACAGAAAATCGTGAGAAATATTTTCATCCAGAAATTTATTAATGAGTGGGAAACATAATACTGAAGCAAGAATACTGAATTTCTCTAAGAGAATGAAGTCATCTTTTTGTAATTAGGTTGTTGATGCTGATGTGGATTAGTACTCCACACTTTGCTAATTTGGCCAGAGTTGGGATGCTATTTCTTAATAGCTCAAATGTTGTGCCTGGCACACTTATAGTGGCACATTTCTCAATCAGGACACTCCTACTGCTAGTCACCTACAATCACTACATCGGGATAACAGCTGTTGCGCACCATTTCCCATATTGTGCCCAATTTTTTGGCCCTTTTTGGACAAAAGTTGAACTGAGTATAGCAGAATAATTTCCTTTGAAAACATAAGGGCATATATAACCATTCCTTTCATCCCAAATAATAGTGCTATCAGGTGTGTTGCATTGGCCTGCCATAGCTTTACAGACACCATTATCACCAAGGTCAGTAAGGATGTTTCCTCCATCCTAACTAGCCACTTGACGTTGTTCAATAATCAGGTTTGTACCAGTTTTGCATATGTCTTTAGAGCACCATTGAAAAGAAGGTGTGAGACTGTTATTAGTTGATCAATGTTTATTTCCTATTCTTTTCAAGGATTGATGGGAATAGAATTTTCTTTCGAATACATTTTTGCACTCAGTTGCACTGATTTGTTCACTCTTTACTGTGACTTGAGTTATGGTTTTTGATCCAGAGAATCCACCATTAGTGCATAATGTTCATGAACATTTCAGACAATTGTAACAAATGGGTAACTCTGATGTTCCGTCCTAGTTTTTGGTGTCAAGTCACCTTCCTCTGCTGGATTGCCTAAGTTTCCAAATCCACTCAGGGAGAACAATTCTAAATCATCTTTTTCTTCGAAAAAAAGATCTGCATTTTTCTCTTCATATCCACAAGTCACTCTATAGGGTTTGAGGACAGAAGTTTCAGCTATTTTTGCTTCAGATTCAGGAGAAGCATAATCAGGAATAGCTCTATAAGTATTTGAAGTCACAGGAGCATATAACATGCCACTAGCTCCAACAGAAATAGATTTAAATGTGATCGTAGAGTTCAACCAATTAAATTGGACATTTTCAAAAATAGACAGGAAATTTGAACTCAGAATAATTTGAGCTAGAGCTTTTTCTGAATATATACCTAAAGTTTTATGTCAACATTTTCAACTTTTATGTTTATATAGGCTGACCCTATCAAATCAATCTTTCTGCCATTTGCTGTCATTAATTCCATATTAGTCCTCAAAATTTGTACTTGAGGAACTTTTAGGAGGATTTCCAAATCAACTATAGATAAGACAGCTCCAGTATCTGTTAAAGCATAGGCTGTGCTGTGATTATTCACAAGATCTCTTACAAAGGAAACTCCACTTCTCAAATGATTGTTGTACCACAAAATCGGGCAGATAGAAATCTTAGTTGGTTCCTTACTCTTATCTTTTGATACTTTGATTTTTGGAATTTTGTTCTTCATTGCCTCATCACTGAATGAAATTTCTTGAACAATCAACAGTTCCTGAACAGCATTCAATCAAAACCAAATCCTGTTCAATCACTTCAGTTGTGCAAATCGAGATGTAATTCGAGTGCATCAAAATGAAGTTTTCGACTGATGATTGTGCAACCATCTGGGGATCCTCATCAGCATTTTCTTGCAAAGCTTGTCATGGACAAAAACAACATGTGCAAACAGGAGTTGAATTTATAAACAAAGATTCCCCATGGTTTTTGAAGATTTTGAAGATTTTCATCATGAAAATCAATGTTAGGAATGTGATTTTGTTTGTTAACGCAAGTGACAATGTCATTCTTTACTGGAATTCTCTTTTGAAAAGGTTTTCTGCTTTCATCCTCTATAAACTTTCATCCACGTCTCTGAAAATTATAAGTAGACTGTGAATTTCTTTCAGAAAAAGATTGATTCTGCCAACCATTTATAAAATTATGTTTCTTACCATCATCTTGTTTTGGCAGCTTGCAACACAAGTTGTTGTGGCCAGTCTTGCCACAATTTCTGCATGGAATGGGACATTCAACAGTAGGATGTCGGACATGACCACAAATTTGGCATGTTTGATTATTGGAAAAATTGATGGATGGTCTTTGTTGTGCAGTCAAGAGATTTGTGCCTAACATTGCCGCAATAATGGCAAGGACGGTATTCCCCATTTTGTTTCGGGGAATAGAATGTTGGCCGTGAGTATTGATGCTGTGGTTGCTGTAGGATAACAGAGCCAGCAACTCCCACAACTAAATCTTTAAACTGAGTTGCCATCATTTCTCGAGGGAATTGAATAGTATTTCTTTCTAAAGTATTACAGACTAAGTTGGTGCTGAAGCATAGGGGTCCTGAACACATTTTGTGGTGGAACTATTTTATTATAAAAAGAAAGAAAATATATTTACAGAAAGTAGGGCCTATCTCTCATTTGGAATTTAGGGCATAAAATTAAATGTGATAAGGAATTTAGAGCATAAAGTGTTAATTGTATTTTTTCTACTTTTTGATATTCTAAACCGGTTACATTCCTCCCCCAGAAAAAACAAATACAAAAAATACCAACACCAAATTTAAAAAATATCACTCAGTTTCAAGGCCAAAAGAATATCGTTTTAACTGATTCACATGAACCGTTGTTTGTGAACAAGCTTGTTTTCGAATGTCCACAACTTTTGCATTTGGCAATTGTAGATCGACTATTTTGTAGGGTCCTTTCCATTTTTGAATCAACTTTGAACTCTTTCCAACTGGAACAACAGGACGATATAGAAGGACAATGTATCCAATGTTGAATTGTGGAGGTTTCATTTTTGCATCATATTGTTTCTTCTTACTTCATTTGGCTTTGTCCAATGATTTCTTTGCAACTTCCCAAGCACTTGACAGTCTTTGCTTCACTGCTGTCAAATAATCATCAGTGTCCGTGTATCTTGTGTCTATTTTGGCATTCAATGCACTATCGATTGGCAGATTTGCTTGGCATCCATACATTAGATAAAAAGGTTCGATGCCTGTAGATTCGTTTTTTGCCGTTCGATAGGCAAAGAGAGCATAAGGGATGAAAACATCCCAATCACGTTGATTGGTGGAGACGTACATTGACAGCATCTCTGCAATAGTTCGGTTGAATCATTCCACTAAACCATCCGTTTGTGGATGATATGCAACTGTATTGACTTTCTTTGTTCCAACTAATTTGCATATTTCTTGAACGATATCAGACAAAAAATTAGCTCCACGAACTGATAAAAGTTTTTTCAGTGCACTGAATCTACAGACTATTTCTTCCACAAAAATTTTTGCAATGGTTTCAGCTTTCTGGTTCGGAATAGCAAAGGCTTCAGCCCAATGTGTGAAATACTCGCAAAATACAACAATATACTTGTTTCCAGTTTCTGACATAGGAAATGGTCCCAAGATATTGACAGCAACTATTTCAAAACATGATGCAACTGTAATGGGTACCAGTGGTGCTTTGACATATGCCGCAGGTGCTTTCCGGCCAGCACATGACAAACAACTACTGCAGTGGATGTAGATGTCCGAAGCCATTTTTGGCCAGTAAAAACGTTGTCTAGCTTTTTCCAATGTTTTCCGGTATCCCACATGTCCAGCGAATAGATCATCATGCAAACTATCCAATGTCTCTTCAATCATTGAGGCTGGCAGAGCAACCACTGCTTCTGAATTGTTTCGTTTGCTGGTGTAATACAAAAGTCCATCAATGATCAAATAGTGTGATGACCAATAATCTAGGCAGTTTTGGAGTTAGGCTGATTGAGAATGACATTTTCCTTCAAATACTTGCATATGGGTGCAAAGAATTGATCATTTCCCTGTTCAATTGCAAGATGATTATCATTTGTTACCATTGCATGCACGGGATTTCTCGATAAAGCATCTGCATTTGTATTTTTTGATCCCGGTATATAACGGATGTCCAAAACGTAATCTTGTAAAGCCATTGACCATCGCACAAGTCTCGAGTTAGTCATGTTTGTTGATGTCAAATATCGAAGTGGTGCGTGGTCTGTGTAAAAAGTGCAGGCATGGCCATAAATGTAAGGCCTAGATGTCTTAAGTGCCCAAATGATGGCAAGAGCTTCTTTTTCTATTGTTGAATAATTCTTCTCAGCTTTGTTCAAGGTACGGCTTGCAAGAGCAATCGGCTTTTCTTTTCCTTCGTCCTCTTGTGACAGAACTGCGCCAATCCAATATCCTAATGCGTCACTTTGAAGGATGACAGGCTTCTTAAAGTTTGGATATGCTAATATGGGGGCTTCTGTAAGCAATTTCCTTAAGTTCAGAAAGGCTCCATTTGCCTGTTGATTCCATTTGAAATCAATATTTTTACGAGTTAACTTGAACAAAGGGCTTGCAAAGGTAGAAAATGAGCTGATGAATCGTCTATAGTACGACGCAAGTCCCAAAAAACTCTTCAAGCTCTTTAGGCTTGTTGATGTTGGAAAATTCTGGACTGCATTGATTTTAACTTTATCTGGACTCAGGCCATTCATTGTTATCTGGTGTCCAAGATAAATAACATTTGGTTGAGCAAATGCACACTTCTTCAAGTTCAGCTTCAAGTTTGCTGTTTTCAGTCGATCAAACACCTTCTGTAAGTCTACGATGTGGCTGTTGATGTCTTTCGAAGCAACCAGTATATCATCCATATAAACAAAAACGTTTGTCCATGACAAATCCCGCAGCATCTGTTCTATTAGGCATTGGAAAGTGGCCGGGGTATTGCATAGCCCAAAAGGCATAACTTCGAATTCATAAAGACCCATGTATGTGGCAAATGCTGTTTTCTGTTTGTCGATTTCTTCCACTTGTATCTGCCAATATCCACGATCAATATCAAGTGTTGAAAAAATTGTGCATTGTCCAATGTTATCAAAAATATCATCCACTCGTGGTAAAGGATAAACATCTTTAATTGTCACATTGTTGAGTTTTCTGTAATCCACACAGAACCTTTCTGTGTTATTTTTCTTTTTGGCAAGAACTACTGGGCTTGACCAGGCACTAGATGATGGGCGGATGACCTTCTGTTGAAGCATTTTCTCAATATGATCTTTGATAATTTGTCGTTGTGCATATGGAATTCTTTATGGATTCTGCTTTACTGGACTGTGGTTCATTGTTGGGATTGCATGCTTGACCAATTCTGTGAAAGATAGCTTCTGGCCTTCTAAGTAAAAGATATCTTTGTTTTTCATCAGAATATCTTTGATGGATGGTTTGTAAGCCATTTGTTGAGGTGGTCTCAGGTGCATGTGTTCAGCTTCCGGCGTAGGTGCGCAGGTGGTTGGAAGCGGCGAAAAGTGGCCGAAAAGAAGTGATAATTTGCATAGATGTATGCTGCCACTGTTTCGCGGTTTTTCTGTTTGTTAGTCAGTGTTAGATTTATTTGTCTTTATGGAGCGACGCCACCATCGCCTTTCTACAATATTTTTGTTTATTATTGTTATTTTGGCATCGCCACTAGCTACCCAATACAACTTGAACCCGTAAGTGTATTGTTCTGTGAGCGTAGAGGAAGGAGTGTATAAGAGTAGGCTTGGAGACTTGGGTAGGAGCTCCTGAGGTACGTGCCAAGGTGTTCTGCCTGAGGTTTGGTGAAAGTTCTGGCGAGTATCTGGTGAAACGTCTGGGAGAGTTTTGTGTTTATTATTGTTGTTAGCCTGTGATCAGAACTGTTGCATAGTATTGACCCCACAGCTGCCTAACAAGTGGTGGACTCTTAACGCCTCTCACGATGGATAACCGGAGAACCACCAGAAAAATAACTAAACCTCCTGGGTTTTACTTGCAGTCACATACCGGAAAAATTAAGAAGATGAGTATTCCGGTAGGAAAAATGTTGAGGACTCCTCCTAGGTCACACGAACCTAGTGTTTCGAATCTGTACTCTGCTGAAGAACACGCAGCGGTAGAAAAGGTTCAAGCACAGGCGCCTGAGACTGAAGGAAGGAGAGAGAGTAGAAATGCCGAAGTGGCAAAAATAGAAGAAGAGTTGAGGAGAAGTGGTTTTGAGATGGCTAGGTTAGCCGAGATTGAAACTACGGTAAGTGGTAGTGTCAGAGGTCAGCAGACCTTTGAGAGGGAAAGACCGACGTCGCCCCCGAAGTTGGTCCATCCGATGGCCGAGATGCTGGAGAAGATTAGATATATGTCGAAACTGGCCTGGAGGTCAAACATGGTGGACATGAATTACGACGAGTATTACGAGGACGCACCGGCCGATTTATACGACGATAAGTACTGAGGCAATACGAGCCCCAAATTACGAATTGGAATCGACGAGAGGATCCTTGGGATCGAGTCGATCCCAAGGATTTACAATTTAATGCGCTGGAGAAAAAGGTCGAATTTTTGATTAAGGTTATCGAAAGCGCGCAATTCAAGGAAAAAGAAACGGAGGATGATCAACGGAGGAAGATAGGTGAGTCTTCTTACCTTGAGAATAGAGTTGAGAGAGTTAGTGAACCTAAGAGGGAGGTTCATTCAGAAGTTTATGTAAGGTCTCAAGAGGATAGAGACAAATATTTGGGTAGAGATAGAGGTTGGACTGAGGAGCCGCAGAGTTCGAGGAATGCTGAACAAGCACAATCGAATGCCTACGGTTACTCAGAGAATAGGAGGTCGAGGGAAAGGAAGGTGACTATCTGCGACGAATCGTCCCAGGGAGAGGATAGGTTTTCTCGTCCTACTCCTTGGAGAGATACCGCAAATAGAGCTGACCTTAGCCCTGAGAGGAGGAGAAAGAAGAGGTCGAAGAGTAGAAAGAGATCTCATAGATCAAGAGCTAGAAGTAGACATTACTCGGATAGTGATAATAGCAGTTCATCTACGTCGAACTCTAGCTCAAGTGTTGGAGTCGATGTGAGAGGTGTGGTAAAGGCCTTGAAACATAGACCTTTCATGATAGTATAAAGCCAACGGAGGCATTGAAATTTTTTACTGATCTGGAGAGTGAATTTCTGGAGAATACGGCTGATAAAGTGAAAAAGGAGTGTTTGAGAAGGAGGATAGCGAGAACATCCTCAAGTTATACAGAGGGGCCGAGAAATATTTTAAAGTATCTCGCGCCGACTTATGATTTGACGATGCTCAAAAGAGAGTTGTTTAATATGAAACAGGAAGAAGGCGAGTCAGCCTTAGAGTTTTTAAAGAGATTGAGTAATCATGTGGATCTGGTCTATGCAGATCAGACTGATCAGGTAAGGCAGGAGAATATTATTAATGCCTTCATTTATAAAAGTAGTCCGTTGTATCAGACGGAGTTGCAGGATGTATTGCCATCGATGAAAACTCGGCAAGACCTTGCATACGCCGTAACTCAGATTGATAAAAAGTATAGGAATGTGTTTACTGCATTTGGAGCCAAGGATAAACCGATTGTAGTGAATCAAGTTGTAGCAGAGGAGATGTGCCCGGAAATTGCTTTTGTAGGGAATGCTCCGTATGGAAGTACTAAAAAGTATAACCAAACGAAGTCAAGACCACAAAATCAGTTGCAAAAGGCAGTGGAAGAGGAGAGAAGTGAGGAGAATGCGGAAGAGATGCTACCTGGTCCGTCGCCTCGTGATGTCAAAAAGTCTAACGAGGAGCAGGCCAAGGAGTCTTTTTTAGCTATTCTCTCAAAGGAGTGGCTACAATTGGTTGAGAAAGTAGATAAATTACAGGTTACTCAGAATGAAGCTTTAAAAGAGTTGACTACTGTGAAGACTGCGTCTGCTGAAAAGCAGAAGCAGTTGAAGCAGCAGAGACCCTACTGCATATATCATAAGAATAATACGCATGCTACGGAGGAGTGTAAGACATTAGCATACCAGCGTCAGCAACAGCAACGCAGTGGATTTAACTGTGGTATGCCTAATCAGTATTATGGTGGTGATAGGAATGCTTCGTTTAGAGGAAGTTTTAGAGGTAGAGGTGGACCTCAGTTTGGATTTAGAGGAAGAGGAAGAGGCGCCTATTATGTAGGATTCCCCGAAGAAGATCAAATGTACGGGTATGACCCAGAGTTTGAGAGATACAGGGAATTCTGCAGACTTAGGGAGCAAGGCATCCAGTTGCAGAGACAGCCTCAGTTGATGTTACCTCCATCAACTAGTCAACACGCTATTCAGGCTAGTACTGTCCAGGATCAGTCTGGATCATTTGTTTCGAACCAGTCGCAACCTAGTTCGCATAACGTAATGGTGACAAGCCGTACGGATGTGGATGATGAAAGTGATCAGAGTAGAAACAAATCTTCTAGTTTGGTTCTCGGAAGTATTATTCACCTGGATAAGGTGACACCTCTAGAGAAGGTAAAAGAAAGAGATTTGGCTCATGTGAAATATGGAAGAAAAGCAACAGACATGGAGAGAAGATTGTTGGAAAATTATCCAAAAACGGTTCCGTTTTACATAAATGTTGTTATTAAAGAAACGGCTACCAGAGCTTTAATTGATACAGGAGCTCAGTGTACGGTCATGTCTTCTAAGCTCCTGAAAAGGGCATTAGACGTTGATTATACAGTGTACCCTCGTATTCTTAAAGTGACTGTAGCTGATGGAAAAGTTGTGCATGCCTATGGGTATGTACCAGTTTGTATGAAGACTGAATTCGGAAGTTTTCCAGTCAATGCTATAGTGTTGCCAGATGCAGGTGAGGACCTGATCTTGGGCACAGATTTTTTAGCACACCCAGATTTAGGTGTGGTGATTGATTTCAAAAGGAGTGCCATGACAATACAGGGCATTGAGAGAAAGATTGACGTAGTTCAAGTTCCTTCTGTAACTAGTGTGCAAACGGTAATGGAAGAAGTGACTAAAGTCAGTGTGGCGTCGACTGATTGCATAAATCAAATTGTTTATCCAAAAGTTTGTCTGCTAAAGACAACTGTTGCAATTGTTGCATGTAGTAAAACCTACATTCCATATGGAACAGATGTTTTGATGAAGGCAAAACTTTGGGATCAACATGGAGATGCCACGTTGAACGGAATTATTGTCGAATCAAAGGATTCTGAAAGGAAGTTCAGAATGGAGAAAGCGGTTGTAGACGGATCTCAAGAGGAGTTTGTAGTACTAATCTCCAATACCATAGGTTCTGGATGTCGGTTTGAGAGAGATCAAATCATTGGCTATACAGAATCTATGCTTATTAATGATGATGATACGTACAAGAAGGTGAAAGGAATGAAAAAGATAAAGGAGGAAAAGGAATATCAGACCTGCATGGTAAAGGAAGGAATGCCTGCATTATCAAAAGCTGATTCTGTAGAGTTCTACACTTCACTATGCAAGATGATATCGAAGGCAAAAATATCGGAAGAGAAGAAAATGGAAGCTATAGAGTCTTTGTTGAAGTACAGAGATGTCTTTAGCTTGCCTGGTGATCCGGCTACTACAACCCCAGCTCTGACATGCAAGATAGATACAGGAGATGCAAGGCCTGTAGCGAAGAGATATTACAGAGCTTCAATTAATAGTCCGCCAGGAGTAAGGCGACACATAAAGGAGATGTTGGATCAGGGAGTGATCGAGCCCTCGAAGTCACCGTGGGCTGCAACCTTGTTCCTGGTTGGAAAGAAAGATGGAACTACGAGACCAGTACTTGATTTTAGAGGTATAAACGAAGTGACCAATGATGATAAATATCCCATCCCGAGAATGGATGACTATTTAGATTGCCTTGGAAGAGCTAAGTTTTATACGACTCTAGATTTGAAGTTGGGATATTGGCAGGTCCCGATGGAGGAGGAGAGCAAGGAGAAAACGGCTTTTATATGCCAAGAGGGCTTGTTTCAGTTTAAAGTGATGCCGTTTGGATTGAAGAATGCACCTGCTGAATTCCAAAGGATGATGGAGAGAATCCTTGGGGATTTGGTATGGAAAATTTGCCTAGTGTACATAGATGATATTATCATCTTCTCGAATACATTCGAGGAACACTTAGAGAATTTGAACTTGGTGCTAGAAGCGTTGAGGAAGGCGAAGTTGACTCTTGAGCCGGAGAAATGTGAATTTCTTCCCGAGAAGGTGCACTTTTTAGGGCACATCTTGGACGCGAACGGAATTTCTCCGGATCCTAAGAAGGTCAAGGCGATAACGGAATTTCCATTCCCGGATTCTGTTAAGAAAATGCAAAGATTCCTAGGTATGCTACAATGGTGTAAGAAATTTATACCAGACCTAGCAGCACTAGCTGAACCCTTGTACAAATTAACAGGCAAGAAGGGAACATGGAATGTAATGGAGTTGCATTACACAACTTTTGAGAAGCTCAAAGTAGCATTGACCTAAGTACCTTTCTAAGGACATCCAATTTTAGATGGATCTGCGCGATTCATTCTTCAAACGGATGCCAGTGGAATTGCATTGGGAGCAGTGTTATGTCAAGAGACTGACTCGGAACGTTGGGTAGTTGCCTACAATAGTCGGATATTGCGGGCAGAAGAAAGGAAATGGTGCACCACTGAAAGGGAATGCTTAGCTGTGGTTTACGGCCTTAAAATTTACAAACATTATCTTTTGGCCCAAAACGTCAGGATTCAAACTGACCACAAACCATTATTATCAATGAGGGTCAACACACAGACTAATGACAAACTCAAGAGGTGGTAGGCATTCATTTGCCAATTTAATCACAAGTTGGAGTACGTGCCTGGCAGACAAAATGCCATGGCAGATTTTCTCTCCAGGAAGGAGGAACCGGATGAACAGAAAGAGAAGTTGCCACCAAAATGGGAGCTTATCTTTCAGAAAGAAGAAGTGAAATCTCTTACTGAAGACGAAGTCCTTAACCAAAACCACAAAGTTTTAGTGAAACAACTTCGGGAACTCAGAGGAGATGAAGTGGATGAGGCTGCAGGAGTCTTCACTCCAGTGAAGATGGCCACAGCTTCAGTGGCTTCAAAGTATGGTATTAGTGACCAAACTCGACTTAATATTTCTCCAGAATTTGATAATTATCTAACGCCTGAGAAATATGAAATTGAGGCGGTAGTCACTAGACAAATGGCAAAAAACTTGCAGCAGGAGGAAAAAGGACATCCTCCTGGGCAAGCAAAACCTAAAGAAGAGGTGAAGAGAATTTTTGAACCAAAAGAGAAGGAGTTTGAAGAAGCCCCAGAGATTGAGGTAGACCGAAAGGGCTTATCTCAAACACCTTGATGTCAAAGTTGCAAGGAAAGGATAAAGATTTAAAAGTGATCTTCGAGAAACTAGGTGCTAATAGTGGCACCAAGTCTCAAAGTAACTTTTATATCGATCAAGGGATACTATATAGAGAGACTTTTGGCGAGGCAGAGGATCAAGTTGTTGTCCCCTCTGTTCTCAAAAAAGTTGTCCTGCATCAGTATCATGGAGCAGTGATGATGACGCATCAAGGGTTTAAGAGAACCCTTGCTATTATTAAAAAGCGGTTCTGGTGGCTGAGCATCGAGAAGGATGTTCGGAGCTGGATCAGCTTTTGTCCGATATGTCAAATTGCGACTCCAGGAAAGGCTACAATACCGCCATTAAATCCTATTATTCCTAGAGGACCATTTGACATAGTCTCTGTAGATATTGTGGGAATATCTCCCATGAGCGAGAAAAGACCGTATGTGATAGTATTTCAAGATTACTTTACAAAATGGGTGGAAGCAGAAATGATTCCGGATCAATCTGCTGTAACCATTGTGGACAGTTTTCTTCGGAATATTGTGTTCAGGCATGGAACCCCGGTGAAATTGTTGAGTGATAATGGTTCATGCTTTACAGCTGATTTGATGACGTCAGTGTGTAAATTGTTGGAGTGTCAGAAGATTTTCACAACTGCCTACCATCCACGAGGAAATGGAATGGTTGAAAGGTTTAACCAAACCTTGATCAAGCAGTTGCGAAAGGTTGCTATTGAAGATTCGGATAAGTGGGACAGATATTTGCAATCTGTCGTTTTTGCGTATAATGCCACACCTCATACCTCAACAAAATGTTTTCCATTTGCCTTATTGAGAGGTCATGAGGCTAATTTTGGCATTAGTATTGGTGTTGCTAGAAACATAGTTCTGCCAATGAACTATGAGGCTTATAAGCATATACTAACCGAAAGCTTAGTAGAAACTTATGAAGTCATTTCAGAGAATATCAGGAAGACTGCGGAGAGCAGTAAAAAGTTTTTTGACCGTAAAGCGAAAGCTCATGATTATTCCGTCAATGATTGGGTTTTGCTGAAAGTCGATAAACAGAAAAAACTGGGTCTGCCGTGGCAAGGACCGTATGTTGTTACTGATAATAGTAGATTATCAGAGAATGTGCTTGAAATCGCTCACTGGAGAGAGCCGCTGAAAAAGCAGGTGGTATCCGTGAGCAGGTTAAAGCACTTTCGCTACGAGACCAGCAGATGGCTGCAGTCTAACGACGTGTCATCTAAGGACACACAGTTTACTGTAGATTCAAAAATTAGTAATTATAAACTGCCGTAGCACGTAGCGCTGTTTTTCGTGTGTGTGTGTGCGTTTGGATACCCCCCCCCCCATATTTTTTCGTCCCCAATTCTGTATTTAAGTACAAATTGTATTTAATTGTATTTATTTATGTATTTATCGCGTATTTATCCTGTATTTTTAATTTTCCCTCGCGTAAATCTAAGAATTTCTCAAAATTTTTGGTAAAAAACCACTCTTCGCAAAAACCTAAAATTTTAAAAACTTTTTTCGCGGCCTAAATTTTAATTTTCCCCGAGTCCGAGTAATTTTTTCCGAGGAAATAGTTAGTTGTTGCCCCCCAATTCTGTGAATATTGGAAGAATTGGTAAAACCGCTGAGTTTTAGAGTGAAAATAGACAAAAAGTAGCGAAAGCGGAAACTTTGTCGATTTTTCAGCTCTTAAAAAATTTTATCGAAAAATTTTATAAAAATTGATAGCGCCGAATTTAAAGAATTCGAGAAAGAAGCGGAAGAGATGTCCCGGCCCCCCAATGGACGCCGGACAAAACAAAATCTGGTCACGGACCCCCACGTGACCTACGGTCAGCCGCAGGTGCGGCAAAACAATCGGTATTTTTTAGTCGATGGTAAGCGACCTAAGTTATTAAACTTAGTTAATTTAAAAATTAATTGGGCAAAGCAGGATGTTATAGCCCACCGGTGTCTAGATGAAGGCCTAGACAATTGTAAAATTTTAGTGGGAACAAAATTGTTCTGTCAAACTTGAAAAAGTGTGGCAAAGCTGCCCGTAGCGCAAAATTTGGACTTTTTGCGAAACTACATCATTCCTCTACACACATAGCGAGTTGAATAAATTCGTCTATGTGATGGGGAAGAAGTGGAGCGTAGCAACTAGTCAACTAGGGGTAGATAATTTCAAAATTTATTTAAATTTCTAAATTCCATCTTAATTTACTTTTCTACGAATTTCCACATTTTGGGTAAATTAGTAAATATATTTTCAAATTTCTTCTTGGAAATTCTTAATTTATTAGTTGGATAGGCCGTTTTGGGCGTTGGATTGAGACGGCATGCAGTTGATTGATGGAAGACGCAGGTGGTCTGTGCGTGTACTCCCGTATAAGGTAGAAGTCGGGGCCGCACTTGTGTTTAACTATCTGCCAACACTAACCCAATATATGTTTGGTACCTTATTTTCCCCTGCTTGCAATTTCTTTTTTCCTTTTTCCTAATTGTGCTTACTATCTGTGGTGAAGGTAGAGTCTAACCGATGTGTGTCCGCTTCGAGAAATTTCCATTAAAAGGTTGTAAACATTTGGCCTGAATTTTTTAGACTACGATGTCAAGCGCATTGTTAGAGTCGGCGAATTGGAACGGTGGTTCGCCACGAATTTCGGGAGATTTCCGTTGGAATTGACGGAACCGAAATTGGTCGAAATAGGTAAGGTGGCTGAAATGATCGAAACCCTGAAGGTGAGCAGGTTTCGAGGACAGCCAATCATCGGTTTTGATACCGAGAAAGTTACTCAAGAGTATGTGAGTAAGGTTTTCGCGACTTCTGGGGTTGATAACCCAAAAGGGAAGGAGTTCGCGAGAGTCATTAGCTTCTCGACGGTAACTGGAGACACCTTTGTTGTAGATACTACGACAATCATGCCGAAGGAATGGACGCTCATTCATGAGCTCCTAGATTCGGACATGCTTCTCGTTGGATACAACTTGGTTACAGATCTGGTTGCCATCTGGAATGTTAATGGCGCAGGTAGAAAGCACCAGGATGTTGATCTAACACCAGAGATCAAGCATAGAGTAATGTCTTCGTATGGCCATTATTATGACGTAGCCAAGGTAGGAGACCAGTTGAACGGAAGATTTTTGGCAATGTCCAGGAAGTTGGGACTTTGCCCAGAGACCTTTAAGCTGAAAGGGTTGTTCACGGAGCTGTATCTGGCGGATGTCGGTTATTTCCATAACGATTTCCGTCAGAGAGCGCAACATGAGCGATTCTATAGGCATACGTTGACGCAGTTTGAAATACGGTATTCAGCACTGGACGCTCACTACTCATTGTTGGTTTTCCTAGCGTTTTTCCACTATGAGTTAGCTATGGAAGTCGAGGTCGGATTCCAATATTTTCCGCATGATTTGATGAAAGCAGATCAAATCCAGATAATGGCTTTCAGGTTGTATAGGTTTTTCAACATGATACATGGTGAAAACTTTCCGCAGACTTTTTGTGGAAGTCCAGAAGTAGAGGAGCGGCAGTCATCAGCTATTTATCACGTGATGAGACAGGAAGTGTATGCCCGTATGGCTGCCCAAATGGATACCTCATTTGGAGGCTATACGGAGTACAGCTTCCCTCATTACGAGTCAAATCCGAAGAGAGGGAGAGACGTAAGTATACCTAAAGGTATTCATCCCGATTATACCGTCAAAGAGAAAAGTAAGAATGTGGACGGTAACGATACGGTAAGTGAGGATGAAGAGTTCGAAGAAGCTTTGTCGGAAAAGCAGATTAGAACTCGAATTACAAAGAAGGTGGTAGATATGGTGAATCAAGGGAAGAGTTTCAGTAGACTTGATGAACCAGTATCTATGGTTTTATATGAGAATTTCCTAAGGTATAGGAAAGAAACGAAACAGTTGTTGGAGATAACATCTCTGGAAGTTGATTACCACGAGTATGAACCAGTCAGAGTTTCGAATGGTAAAGACTCGTATGTAAGACAACACTGGAGTATGGATATCGGTCCTTATTCTGAAATATTGATCGAGGAAAATTTTAAGAATTTGGAGTCAGTGTGTAATGAAGTTCTGCTCAGGTTTCATTTATTTTGGCCAGCTTGTAGAGAGGAAGCGGAGGAGTACCTTACCTCTCTCCTTGACCATAACTATTTGAGATCCTTTAGCCCTGAGGGAAAGGAACAACTCTTGAAGATGTTGTGGAGGGGAGATAGGTATGGTCAGTACTTATCATTTTTGAATAGTCTTCCAGTAACGGAGGTACATACGCCAACTAAGGGCGATGCTATTACATGTTGGGGAAATCGTTTCGGATTTTTGCCGATCCGATTTTGGCCCAAGACAAAGTCATGGGAGCAAAGACCGGAAGATAAAAGGAAGCATTTGGCGGAGTGTCCACAGTACAAAGATAATCCGTACTGCTATCAGAGGTTTTACTTCCGCCAGATAGCTGTCCGAGTTCCAGGTTTGCGATACCCAATAGATATGAGTGAGGACGCAACGAAGGAGAATCAGAAAAAGAGCGTGTTAGCGTATCAACCGGAATACGTTCCAGGTTACGAGCCCCCATTTTTCGAGCCGATATTGCCGTCCGATGCTCCAGGTTTTACGATTACGCATATTGGCGATAAGGTTGTAGTGACTCCGACAGGTAAGCAGCCAGCAGTGCTGGTTACAGGCACTGAGGTAAGCTCAACGGTGAGTCAGCAATCTGGAGTTGATATGAGTAGTTTGGATCAGGTGCAGGGGATGCAGGCTGAGCCTGTTGCGGCGAAAGCACAGCAACAAGCGATACCTGCAGACCTCAACACCCCCATAGACTTGAATCAGGTAGGAGATGATTTAGAAGTGGCTAAGGAGGTCACTGTTGAATCGTTGATACAGCCTGATCAAGAAACACAGGTAACTTCTTTATTAGATCAGACAGAGAGTCTACTTTCTGGAATGGATGTCAGGGCAGAGCAAATGCTGGATGAAAGCAATCTGATAACGATTGCTGCAAGTCAAACAATAGAGGAGATTGAAGCAAGGCTCAGGGAGCAAGCTGAAAAGGAAATCGAAAGACAAAAAGAGATTTTTACTAAGCAGCTTGCGGAGCAGAAAGCGAGATTAGATCAGCAGCAGAAGCAGCTGGAGCAGGTATTGGCTGGTTTCACGGCGCAGCCGACGCCTCTGGCAGCGCCTACAGTCGTGCAAGCTCCGGCCAAGCCGCCTACTGCTTATCATATCCCGAAAGTGCGGGTGCAGCCTGCTAGTACGCAGGTCATCCAACCTGCGGTCAGCAAGGTTACGCCGACAGTCCAAGTAGTGCCCAGAGATCCAAGTATGGACGGTGGTATACCAGGTATGTATACTGCCGAAGAGGTTAGAAAATTTAGAGCGGAAGGTCGTACGGACGATCAGATTAAAAGACTAGGAAGGAGAAAGTTAGCCCGAAGGGCCAATAGGGCTAAGAAGAGAGATGAAGAGGATGTTATTGAAATTAGTGATGGTGAAGGAGAACAGACAGGGAGTTCTACGTCTGTGGACTTGAAGTTTGCAGGATCTACAACTTTATTGACGGATTCAACCAAGTCCAAGACTGGAACTATGCCGACGAGCCTGATGCCTGGAACCAAAAGTTTTACGAGTCAGGTGCAGTCGACGGTTGCTTCGGCTAAAGTACCTAGTAAATCGTCTGCATCTCAGGTAAGTGCAACGACGAAAAGTACTTTGGCTAAGCCCCTGCCTAAAGTGGATAAGACTTCTCAGCAGAACCAGAGCAGTTCCGCAGGGAAAAAAGTTGTTTCTAAACCCTCTACGTCGGAACCGACAAAATCGGTCAAGAGAAGTAGAGATAAGGAAGTAACTTTGGAGTACCTGAGTTCTGTTTTGAGAGACTACTGGGATGTCCATAAGAAGTTTTCCTTGGTGAAGGGAAGGATAGATTTTTCGACACCGGAGGTGATCGAATTTTTTGCTCAGGATATGCCAGATGATAATAGGAATCGAATCATCTGGGCATTGGTGAATAATGGAGTAGAGGAGCTTTACGAGAACTACGGGGATCACTTTGATGTTCAAGGTGGTTTCCTGTATGATCATGTAAACGTTCCTGAGCCCATTTGGGAGTATATTTGGCTCAAGTTCATGCCAAATTGGTTTCATCATTTTGATGCGGAAATAGTAATGGCAGCCGTGAGATACTTATGTACGATGGTGTTGCTAAAGTTAGAACAACAGCAGTTAGGCCCGAGACACATTGGTGCAGTGGATGCATGGGCCAAGTCATTTGTCACGGAAAGATACTATTCTATCTACCTGCGGGGAGAAGGTAGTACTGCATTCAGGGAAGCATATGCCAACCGAATGCAGGAACACCAACAAACTGCAGTAGATATGGCAGCAAAGAGAAGGTTGTCGGACATGGTTCAGAAATTTTCTGGTAAATTCCAGAAGGCCGAGGATGAGGAGGGGCAACCCTTCAAGATTCCCATTTTAACAGAGAGACAACCTAGAGATACATCCAGGTCTAGGAGCCAGCACTCGCGACAATCGTCTCACTCGCAGGGTCGGCACCAGCCTGGAGTATTCAAATTACCATATGCTAATCAACAGAGTCAAGGTAGGTCCAGTACCTCAGCTTCTGGAGTATCTTCCGTAAGTTCCACTCAGGGCTCGTACCAGAGGGGAACTGGAGGGGGATATGGCCGAGGCTGGGGTCAGGGACAGGGTCAAGGTAGACCCTTTAAGATGGTTAATCCGCAACCATATAGAGGACAGGTGATGGGCGGACCCCCTCGTGTGGCCCAACCTCGAGGAGTTTTTGGGGGATTCCTCAGGGGTCGTGGAGCTCGGGGTGGTCCCTACCCTCGCTGTGGTAGCTTCCAATACGGCGGTTATGGTGGCGGCGGGCAACAATAATTTCATATAGCCGCATACTTTTTGGACCAAAATTCGTTATTTCGTACAAATTTTATTTCAAAAATTACAAAATACAAAAACACAAATAAAATACAAAATACAAAAAAAAATATATCTCATTTTATTGTTGCTTTAAAATTTTAAATTTTTTCTCGTTTCCGGTGCCCAAAAGTTGCCCGGCGAAATTTGTCTTTCCGTCTATCTTATTTCGGGCGTGTACATAGCCCTCCTATTTTTCTCGTTTAATTTCAGGGCCTGAAAAAGATGAAGACGTGAAAATTTTAATTGCATTTATAAAATTTTCATAATTAGATATTTGAAGTATTTTATAGAAAATCTTTTTTAATGAGTAGATTTGTATTGGATGGAGCGACGTGGCGAGCGGCTGACCGTGGAGGAAGCGCACCTGGGATACCTCATCACCAAAGCTGTAAAAACCAGTACATGGGAGAAGAGGAATGGCGACGCCCCGGATCTAGGCACAGATCGACGTCAAAGTCCAGGCCGAACTAAGTTCGTGATCGTTTCCAGTAGCCTGAAAAGGAGTGCCCTGCCGAATGGATTGGTCAAGGTCGCCGTCACCTGAAGGACCTGGTAGGGGCTGGATCACATTTTGGAGGGGGTAGCCCCAAAAATTTGTTTTCTGAGGGGAAAACTGTTATGCAGTCAGGGCCTCAGTATGAGACTCAGGCTGCAGAAAGGTTTTCACCTCCTGTTGGTCGGTTTTGAGGGCTGAGGGATGTTGAGGTGGTCTCAGGTGCACGTGTTCAGCTTCCGGCGTCGGTGCGCAGGCGGTTGGACGCGGCGAAAAGTGGCCGAAAAGAAGTGATAATTTGCATAGATGTATGCTGCCACTGTTTCGCGGTTTTTCTGTTTGTTAGTCAGTGTTAGATTTATTTGTTTTTATGGAGCGACGCCGCCATCGCCTTTCTACAATATTTTTGTTTATTATTGTTATTTTGGCGTCGCCACTAGCTACCCAATACAACTTGAACCCGTAAGTGTATTGTTCTGTGAGCGTAGAGGAAGGAGTGTATAAGAGTAGGCTTGGAGACTTGGGTAGGAGCTCCTGAGGTACGTGCCAAGGTGTTCTGCCTGAGGTTTGGTGAAAGTTCTGGCGAGTATCTGGTGAAACGTCTGGGAGAGTTTTGTGTTTATTGTTGTTGTTAGCCTGTGGTCAGAACTGTTGCATAGTATTGACCCCACAGCTGCCTAACACATTTCCACTGTTGAAAGTTTGTTACCCACTTGTACTTCAAAATTTGAGATGTTGACTGCACAAAGCTTTATCAAATTGGGTGCCAATGTTCCAAGAGTCATGTTCTTGTGAACAACAAACGGGCTATTGGTTGGGTTGATGACGATCACATTTGTCAAAGGTATACTCGATGCCAAAATGAATGTTGGGATAACCACTGGTCCACATGACAAAAATCGTTGATGAGGGCCAAAGATGCTGAACTTTTCTTCATGTTATTTTGGCATGTAAATGTCTTTTGTTGTTTGAACCAAACATAATTTCCGAGGAGGAAGAACCAATCTTTCCCTACTCGTTATTCGTTCCAAATGCTGTTGCTTATCATCTGGACTGCAACTTGAAAGTAGAGGTAGCATGTCTTTTCCAGTTGATATCCATTGCTTATTGAAATTTAGTTGGAGGAAACCATTACCAAGTTCCTGTAGAATGTCAATTCCAAGTACAACTGCATGTGGACAATTGGACATGATGTAGAAAGGGAACTGCCTTTTGGTTTTTCCAAACTGGATATTCAAGACGACTTTTCCGATTGTTTGAACATTGTGACCTGTTAGGGATACCGCATTTGATTGTGATGGCAACATAGGAAGCTTCTTTTTCAAACTGATAGCTGTGAGGACTTTGTCACTAATGATTGATATGCTTGCCCCTGTGTCAACCAAGGCGATCCATGGTGTGCATTCAATAATTATACAAACTGTTGGCTGTTTCGAAAATTGAATAGCATAAGCTAACTGGTGTCTTGGAAGTAATTGTTGCTGCTGATTGACTTCTTGCATTGGAATGACTTCCGGAGTTCTTCTTGGTGATAATAGTCGGCAAAAGCAACACAAGCATTTGCAAAAACTGAGAGTCGTTCTCAGGCATGGATAGATGATTGAAAAGCAGTAGCAGAGGCCAATGACTGCAACTGCTATCAGTACCAAATTGAAAATTGTTTGAAATTTTGCTGTTGAGAAAAGATGCACGACGGTTGTCACGAAGCTGAAAACGCTCTTTTGATTATCAATATAAGTTGTAGCTCCTTCTTTAATGCTTCTGAGAGATCTTTGCAGGTCTTCTGGATTAAAAATGGTGTGACTTGTCTCATTAACGAAATGATTAAACTGAGTTTCCAAACGTTCAAAGTTCAAGACCATTCCTTGGAACATTGCTAAATTATCAGTGAAAGCAGCCGACGTTTCTGGCAAGATAGGTGGAGAATTGAAAACGACAGTGCGATAGTGGCTCTTCCACATTATCTCCATTGGTAAGTTCTGGACATGAACAGAACCATTTGTGCTTTTCCATTGGCTCTCCAATTCATCGAAAAAGAATCCTGATTGAACTTGATTGCACCGAAGTTGTGGAGATGACTTCACAATATCAGTGCTTCCTGGCAAGGCGAAAAAAATTGTTTGATTCAAATCTTCTAGTGGCAGAAATTTGTAGCATTCATTGTTTACTTTATAATCCCAGTAAATCTTGGATATTTTAAGGGGTATGCGTTTCCATACCATTAAAGCTTGACCAAAAAAACGTGCAAAAATGTCATTTCTGTTGAACAAAATTCTTGCTCCTACTGTGGCATCCAATCACAAAAATTGCCAAATCATCTTCAACTGTGTGGAGGCCAAATGACACAAGTTGAGCTAAACTTCACGAAATTCATTGATCCTAATGTGCTCTGTCATAGCTTCTAAATACTGTAATTTGAGGTTGATTGGATCCAATGTTGAATTCTTGCCACTTGGTACTTGACATCTCGGCCGATTCTTAGCTTCCATGAGTACACAAAATTTTGGATCACGTCTGTTTGCGATTGGTGTATAACATTATGATTCTCCATTCCTTGGCCTCACAATCGCATAAAAATTATATAACGCTTTTATTTTGCCCGTAGGCACACAATGAACGAATAGTAATACAGTGGTTATAGTAATGCGACGTTTCAGTAGTCTACCTACTACCGACCTCAGGCGACAATAAACTCCTTTTTACAAAATTCGCTACTTGAGGGAATTGAACCCTGGTCATTTGATTGAGAGTCTAGAGTGCTACCACTGGGCCCTAGTTCAGACTTGGGTAAATGTCTGTTGCCCTTCTAAGGAATGCTTGGTTCCATATGTGGCCTATTTCAATGCTCTTACTACCTACATTTTTTGACCCCACTTTTTCCATCTCAATGGTTTCTCTGATCTTCCTTTTGTAGGCATTAGGCTCTTGGGCAAGTATGGTGGTATTGTCAAAATTGGGTGTACATCCACATGATAGGCAATGTTCCACCACACCACTTTTCTCAAGGCTCAGGTTCTTAAGGGCATTCCTGTGTTCTGCAATACGGGTCTTAAGTGTTCTGCCCGTTTCTCCTATGTATACTTTCCCACATGGAGCCATAGGTACTTGGTATACTATACCCTGTGTATCTTCTTTATTTCTAGGTGGTGCTACTTTGCTGACTCTTTTCCTGATTGTGTCTTTACTTGTGACAACTAGTCGAACCTTGTACTTGTGGCATATTCGCTTCAGTTTCTGTGTTAGTTGACCACTGTAAGGTATTACAACCGTGCCTTTGTATTCAACTTTTTGTTGGTCATTTGCATTTCTTCTTATATTTGCTTTGTTAATGATTGCTGTGGGATAACCATTTTTCTTGAAGGCTTGCCTGATGTTATTTTCTTCCACTTTCCTGGTTTCTACAGTTGAGCATAGTGTACCTGACCGCAATATCATTCCCTTTACAATTCCTGCTTTGGTGTTTACAGGATGGTTTGACTGGAAGTTTAGATATTGGTCTGTGTGCGTTGGTTTACGGTAGACACTTGTTGCCATTGTCTGTCCTTGCCGTTTGACAAGAACATCTAGGAATGGTAACTGCCCATTGATTTCCGTTTCCATGGTGAACTGTATGGCTGGATTCTGTTGGTTCATATGTTCCAGGAAGGATCTTAGTTTTTCCTCACCATGGTCCCACAGGATGAATGTGTCATCCACATATCGCAGCCAGATTCTTGGCTTGTCTGGTGCTGTTTTCAATGCTGATGTTTCAAGTTTGTCCATGAACAGGTTACAAAGTGCAGGGGATAGTGGTGAACCCATTGCCATGCCATCTGTTTGTTGGTAGAATTTGTCTTTGAACTGGAATATGGTGCTGCGCACACAATACTCAGTTAGGTCTGCAACCTGTTGTGCTGTTAGGCTAGTTCTTTCTGCTAGGCTGCAATCTGCTTCCAATTGGGCCCTAAGATAGCTTATTGCTTCTACTACTGGAACACTTGTGAACAAGCTTACAACATCCAGGCTTACCAACTTAGTGTTCTGATCTAACTTTATGTCCTTGATCTTGCTTACAAAGTCCTTGCTGTTGACTATGTTAGATTCTATATTGTTCTGCAATGGACTAATGATCTTTACTAAGTGCTTAGCCAATGGATGGATTGTTGTTCCAATGCAGCTCACTACTGGTCTTAGTGGGATTTCTGGCTTATGGATCTTTGGCAGGCCATATATGTGAGGGGCCTTACATCCTTCTTTTATTGTTACTGTTTTTTCTAACTTGGCATCTCGTACTTGCTTTCTAACTTCTTTCTCTATTCGGCTAATTGGATTTCTTTTTCCCAGGCATTTAAACTTTGTTCCATCATCCAGTATTGCCATGATCTTCTGGTCATACTCATCAGTGTTCAGTAGCACTGTTGCGCGACCCTTGTCAGCTGGTAGTATCACAACTGTCTTATCACGCTTCAGGTTCCTGATAGCACTAGCTTCCTGTCTTGTTATGTTCAGCTTGGGTTTTCGCTCATGTTCAATTGCTTTCCTAATTTCGAACCGAAAATCACCTCGTTTGTCATTTTCTATGAAATGTGCTGCACATTCGATGTTGGTAACTATGTCTGCCATTGGATGTTGCTGTGGTGTAATAGCAAAGTTCATTCCTTTGGCTAGCACTTTTCTTTCTACATCCGTTAGTTGCCTATTGCTTTTGTTCACAACCACTTTGTTTATGTCTAGTTGTAGTGCATTCACATTCTTTGGCATCAGCTGTTGGAACTTTGCTTTTTGCCTGTTCTTGGCATTCTCAAGTGTAACTCTGGCTGTGTGTTTGGTTGATGTGTTCATTCTTTGCCAGTGTTCATCTATTACCTTGGACTGTATGCTTGTCTCCAGTTCTTGTTTTTCTGCTGTTAGCTGGTATTTCTTATACCTCACGTAATTAATCCTTTCTCTCTTACTAATGCAAGTTCTGCATGTCTGAGGATTGTCCTTGATCTTTGTGAACCACAAGGGTCTGTAAGTCGAAGGAATCTAGGAATGATGTTGTTATCCCTACATCTCATTAGGAATGTTAGGGTTGATGTGCATTCAGATAGTTTAGCACTGCACTTGTCAAGTTTCCGGAATATAGTAAGTATGTCAGGGCCATACTGTGTACATAATATTTGGCGAAAGGTTGTTTGCGATTGGTGTATAACATTATGATTCTCCATTCCTTGGCCTTACAATCGCATAAAAATTATATAACGCTTTTATTTTGCCCGTAGGCACACAATGAACGAATAGTAATACAGTGGTTACAGCGAATATGCCACAAGTACAAGGTTCGACTAGTTGCCACAAGTAAAGACACAATCAGGAAAAGAGTCAGCAAAGTAGCACCACCTAGAAATAAAGAAGATACACAGGGTATAGTATACCAAGTACCTATGGCTCCATGTGGGAAAGTATACATAGGAGAAAGGGGCAAAACACTTAAGGCCCGTATTGCAGAACACAGAAATGCCCTTAAGAACCTGAGCCATGAGAAAAGTGGTGTGGCGGAACATTGCCTATCATGTGGATGTACACCCAATTTTGACAATACCACGATACTTGCCCAAGAGCCTAATGCCTACAAAAGGAAGATCAGAGAAACCATTGAGATGGAAAAAGTGAGGTCAAAAAATGTAGGTAGTAAGAGCATTGAAATAGGCCACATATGGAACCAAGCATTCCTTAGAAGGGCAACAGACAGGTACCTAAGTCTGAACTAGTACCCCCAAGTCAGGATATATAGCACTTCTAAACAAGTTACTACTGGCCCCCAGGGCCCAGTGGTAGCGCTCTAGACTCTCAATCAAATGACCAGGGTTCAATTCCCTCAAGTAGCGAATTTTGTAAAAAGGAGTTTATTGTCGCCTGAGGTTGGTAGTAGGTAGACTACCGAAACGTCGCATTACTATAACCACTGTATTACTATTCGTTCATTGTGTGCCTATGGGCAAAATAAAAGTGTTATATCTTTTTTATGCGATTGTAAGGCCAAGGAATGGAGAATCATAATGTCACTTCTGTTTGGCGTAATTAAATCTGGGGCCAACTTGTACATTGCATACTTATCTTTTGGAGCAAGTGCAACTCCTTGATCCATCATAATAAAAAACTGTGGCAAGCATGGCTTTATTGAAACAACACTTCGGCTTTGGAACCTTGTGAATGCACCTTGTATATTCTGAATTACAAAGTGATGATCCATTTGCTTTAATTCATACCATTCTGTTGGTCTAAACGCACATGGCAGCTCAATGGCGTTGTGCCAAATAATTATTCCGCCCGTAGTGTCACAAAAGTTACTTGATGCTCTGCATCCTGAAACATCGCCCAAGTCGCTGATGAGGGTTTTACCATCGAAGGTCCCAACTTCGCCTTTTGTCAATATCAACTTTGTTATGGATTTGCAGACGTCGTGGCAACAGTAGATAAATTCTGGTTCCAAGGTTGCATTTGATTTATATAACTGTTCATTTACTTTAGTGAGTTCCACCTGATTCCACACACGAAAAGTAACTATTGATCTGCATTCTGCTTCTGACAATCGAACTTCTATTTCTGTAGATGAGACGATACCTTTGGATCAAAATATACCAACATTTGTACACACTGTATACTTTTTTGCTGAACATTTCCATGCTAGGCGCAATGTAGGACTGTGATTGGGCACAAATAACTGAACCGTGTCAACAATTACCATTCCAGCTTCTGGTGGGACGCATTTAACAGCCTGTGGTACATGATATGCAAGGCCAGATTGGGAAATACCACATTGTTGAAAATCAAAATTACCAAAAGCTGATGGCAGGCTTGAAATAATGTAGCTGAAGAGCAACAAGACCATGGCATTGATCACATGCGGGATGACCTTCCTTTCTAGCTTACCCAATTTTTCTGATTGCATGATGTTAATTGAGCTGAAATCTATTTCTTCTTTCTTTGTTTTATTGCCACAAGCAAAAATGACATTTTGAGTTGACTGAAGACAGCTTGAGGTGTCTTGCTGTGTATCTAATGAGGCGCAATTCATCATTTCTGCAAGTGTTTGGATTTGCTTCTTCAAATTCTCATTTTGAAACTGCAATTGTTTCATATCATTTTGGTATTCAATTTCAACTGCATTGACACTTTGCTGTCTTGACTGCCTTGATGGACCTTGTCCATATTGAAAAGGGCGAAAATTTCTCATTGTTGTCCGAATGTTTGGTTGATTTCTGTTAAAGTTTGTGTTCCTTGATTGCCGTGATTTCCGAGGGCAGTTGCATCATGCTGCAATATGTCCTGGAATTCCACAATTGAAACAAATGGGTCGACCATCAGCGGTGTGATCAAAGGTGAGTTTCTTCTTTCCTGGGCCTGTTGATGATCTTTGAAAGGAGCAAACCACATTTGATTGCTGTTGTTGATGATATCCCCCATTGTTCATCAAGAGGGGTGGATTGTTAAGAATTGAGAATTGATAATTTCGTCCATTCAAAAGTTGAAGTTGCCCCTCAGCATTTCTGGCAGCTAACTCTACATCTTCGAAAGTTTTTGGGTTGCAGGACACAACGAGCTTCCAAATTTTTCCAAAGCTTCCAAAAGTCCAGCAATGAAAAATCGTTCCATAAGAGTATTTTGAACATCATCAGTCAAATCGGAATATGCCTCCATTGTTAGCTGCTAGATTACAACCGAATAATCTAAAACGGATTCGCCATGAAGCTGTCCTCTATTGTGTAATTCCAAAGCTTTTAGCTCAGCAGCATGAGCTGGACTAAAATGTGCGCGCAACATGGTAACTAATTGCTCAAAAGTCATTGCTGTTCGCTGCACCATTGGTATGCCATTAAAGATGACTTCTGCTGCATCCTGTAAGAAGGTTGGCAAAATTGTACGCTTATAATCGTCCCTCCATTCTTGCGCTTGACCATAATGGTTGAATCTATCCAACCATAAATTGAAATTCTCGCCTGTTCGACCATGAAAGAAGTCTTGATCAGCTCTGAGCCTCGGAAGGGAAAATGGCTTGTTTCTGCGCAGATTGGATAGAGTCTGTTGAATGTCGTCCAATGTATCCCGAATCTCTTGCATAGTGTTGTCCCTCGTGTTGACCATAAAACTATTAGAAAAAGTCCTTGCTATATCTCCCAAATCGATGTTGACATCAAAATTCCACAATGGTGAAAACGTTATGTAAATTATCACAAACTAATCATTCAAAACTTTGTAATAGGTACTATAGTCTATCCAATATGTAAAAAAGATTGATGACCCCCCAAAAAGAAGCGTACTGGTCCTGAACAGGTTTTATGGTGGAACTTTTTTATTATAAAAAGAAAGAAAATATATTTACAGAAAGTAGGGCATATCTCTGATTTGGAATTTAGGGCATAAAATTAAATGTGATAAGGAATTTAGAGTATAAAGTGTTAATTGAAGTTTTTCTACTTTTTGATGTTCTAAACCAGTTACAGTGCTGTGTGAATTCTGAAACTCATCCCTCATTATTTGAGATTCAATACATCTAGAAGCTTTAAGAGCATCTTCGAGAGACACAAATTCACGAAATTTCGCAGCTCCTCTTATATCAGGAAAGAGTCCTCTCAAAAATATAGGTTTGATGACAGTTTCTCGAGCATGTTCAGTCAAATTGGGATATGCAAGTTTGCTCAGTTTATTCAACTGATCCAGAAATTCAATTACAGTTTCAGTACACTTCTGTTTTCTATCAAATATGATTTGTTGGTGGACATCACTGCCTCTGTCTTCAGCAAAATGCTCTCTTTAATTCTGTCATCAAATCTGCATAACTTTTATGAGGGTTCAGTCCTTTTTTGAGGCTCCTGGAAGTAGCTTGAGCAGATCCAATAAGATTTGATTCAAGAAGAGCAATTTTATAGATATCTGTTGCATTGGTCATCCCTTGGAGAGTCAGATACTGCTCAAATTTTTCAATCCAATCAAGAGAAGATTCTCCAATTGTACCAGAGAAACATGGAGGTGGTTTGAATGCAAACATGGAGTTGAAATGATATCCTGTCATTTTATTATCTTCAGCATTTTCATTAACTAAATGTCTTGTCTCATCTAATTTTACATCAAGTCGATGCAATTGTTCAGTCAGAGGATCAGCCATGTCCTTGAACGCTCTTTTTATAGCATTATCGAGTTCAGCTTCAGTCATTTTTGCAACTGACTGAAATTTTTATGGCCAATTTCAATAAGAGCCGATTTTTTAGCTTCAGAAATAATTCTATCAAAGTGCTGCCTTTGAGTAAGCTTAGGAGTACTTTGTGTCGAAGATGAATATTCAGTTCCAGAATCAGAATCCACTGTACGTTTATCTGAGGTTTTCAAGAATTAGACCCAAACGACAATAAAACACACTTGATTTTTCAAGTGTATAACAATAATTACACAAAATTGAGTGTAAAAATAATTTATGCTCCAAAATACTCTCAGGTTTTACTGGACCTTTTTAAGGATAACCTTGAGTAAAATTCTAGGGGTTTTACTGAACCTTTTATTTTGGGATAACTCTCAATGGAAACAATGAGTTTTACTGAACCTTTATTAGGATTACTCACAAAATATTGAGTTTTACTGAACCTTTATAAAGATTACTCAAAAATAACTTGGAAATAGAGTGACCAGTTTCTAAATTCCAAGAACAGTTGACTAAATAAAAAGTCAACTTCTAAATTCTTTTCAAAATTTGAAATAAAATATGAGATCCAAAACAAGTTCATAAGCAGACTTGTATTCTAACCAGACAATTTAACGCCTTTATCTGAAACTAGAAAATTAGAATCCCAGGAGCAAAGAAAAATGAACTAACTTCAGAATATAATCAGAAGAATGTATTCTTCTCTCTGGGCGCCTTGAAATTTGCAGCCTCGCCAACTTTGTCAGATTCCAAGTTCTTTAAAAGAAAACTAAGTAGGAGTACTGTAGGGATAACACAATTTTGATATGCAGGTATTTCTCCCCTGGATACTTATGTCCTTGGGTAGTTTAACAAGTGGAATTGTAATTTTAAGATTTATTTCAAACTAACTAAAATTAAATATACACTAGTACATACTTGGAAATAAGCATGACATGAAACTGTTCTTTGGGTACTGTTTCCAGTACATATCTATTGATATAATGATATATATCGAAATAAGTAAACAATTCAAATAAATGGATGGAATAAAGTGCAGTAATGAACTGAACTGGACTAATTATACTGAACTGAATGAGCTAGAATCGACTGAACTAGGAACTGAAGGAGCTAGAATGGACTGAACTACAAACGGAACCATGAACTGAACTAGGAACTGAAGGAGCTAGAATGGACTGAACTACAAACTGAACCGTGAACTGAACTGGGAACTGAAGGAGCTAGAATGGACTGAACTACAAACTGAACCAAGGATAAGAGTTACAGGCTCTTATATACAGCTTTTCATGCTAGATTGGTTTAATTAACTTCTCTTATCTTATCTTTGGATTAATGTTTGTTTTTGTTTATTTCATACCATATGTGTGTGCTCTAGCATGAGCAAAGGTTACTGTATTTTTATTTAAGGGGTCTAGGCGATTATTTGTCTCTTTCGACCCATCTGCTTCCAATTCTGGTAATTTATCTTGTTTTAGGAGGCCTGTGTTTAAGATCGGCCATAACTCCTATTTATTTTAAACAACATACATTTTTGAATCCTTAGAGGATGCCATATGGTCAGAACCTTTTGATACTTGCTTTGTACAGTATTTTCATTTTCCACTGGACCAAAATTTCAAGGTTCATCAGGTTTATGAGTTATCTTTTAAGATTAGGTTTGCATGATTGAAAATATTTTCAGTTTGGTTCCATATGTGAAAAATTTAAGTGAAACAATAAAAATTAAGATAATAGTAAAAGGACTTCAGTAGGAGTTGACTTGAAACGCAAAATTCACATGCTTTATTCACAAATACTACTAAAATTTATGTTTGAATTTTCACTTTTGCTACCTATTGACTTGTTTAATTCCCTTGTTTCTAATCTTGATTGTTCCTTTGTCAGTACTGAATTGGAACATGCTGAAATTTGCCTTGAATCAGTTTCAGATGATGTTATAATTTTCTCTATCTTCCACAGATCATCTTTTGGTTTTTTAATTTGGGACAGTAGACCTGGAGTGGGCTTGAAGTCATCATCGGAGTTGAATTGGTTTTCCTCTGAATCTATTAAATGAGTAGCTGTAGATAAGGCGACTTTCTGGAAAGTCAATTATTGTTGACGATTAAGTAGCTGATGGTAGAATGAGGAAATTTGGAATGTTGAATTTTCTCCATTAGTGGGTAGACTAGGTTGACAGTCATATATTATTGATGGTTGAGTAGCTGATGTCAAGGCGACAAAGTGTGGAATTTTCAATTTAGTACATTGGTGGGTGAGTTGAGTAGCCATTGATCCTCTCACCTAATTGTGAAGCAGAAAAGTTTCATTCCTTTGCTAATGGCAATCCTATTGGGGAAAAAATCCATACATTGACAAAATCAAGCAATGAAGGCATAAACAATAACTAGTATGTGGTATCAAACTTACTTCTAGGCATCCCTTGTTGTTTGTTGGAATTGTGCCATGTAAAGCAATGGGAAAATAATAGTAGCTGTGCAATATTATTTCTGGCACATTGAACACTTTTACAGTAAACATCACACTGCAATTTGAACTGTAATCTGTGTAAAAACCTGCCATTAAGATTGCCTAACAGTCACAATTGTGTTTCTTGATAATACTGCCTGCGGGTGCATCACCCATAGATGTTACTTTGTTATGAAAATTACTTAGGGGACATTTAAGGAACTATAAAATTTTTTCTTGTTTTTTTGATACTGCTTTGGCACAAGCCAGAAAACGTATATTGCCCCATTCTAATACATAACCTAACATTCAAACCTAAGATTCATAACATTGCTCTTTACTCATCTGGTAACCATGTTATGCTTCCTGTCCATTGTCCATAATTCAAAGAGTGACCAGTAAACATTAGAGTAGGAATGTTTACTTTTATGCTGGAACATGGACTTTGCCCTTATGATGTCCCTTTGTAGAAGAGTATTTCATTTTTTCTCAAAATAAGAGGTACTCAACATACCTTTCTTCACTCATAATGCCTCACATCCATAAGTATTTGAACATGAAGAAGAGTCGTCCATGCCCAATGTCATCCATGTCTTTTGGAAAGACACACCAGATACCTACTCAATGGCAACGAAGATCGTGTCATTGATGTGCCCAATCTGAATGGTCAAATTAATTAGCACCAACACACATCACCAGGAGAAGAACAGCTACTCAATGCAGAAGTGTATGAACAACCACCAAACCATGATGATTTACCACTCATTCTAATTAGAAAACCCTGTATAGGTAAGTAGATTTGAATTTTTTATTTTATTTTTTTTAAATAAGTATCACCCAATTTGGGAAAACATATTCATCACCCAATTTGGGAAAACATACAATGTAAATTTTTAACTTGCCTTGTTAATACTTAATGGGGTACTTGTTGATACTTAACCATAAACCCTATTAAGTAATTGTTTTTTCATTGAATGTGCAGCTCGATGAGGACAACGACGTTGGCAGTGCAACAATCGACCAATGGTGGTTAGACCTTGGTACATATGGTGTGGTGGAAATTATCCATGCATTGAAGAAAATGCCGATGATCAAATGATCAATGGCTTGGGAGCTGATATATACAAGATCCTGTTAAGGTTCATGCTGATCTGTTCAAGGATGTAATTATCAATGGAATCCGTGATGTCTTTGCAGAAATAGACATTTCCCCACCCATATTCAAAACATGGTTATTGGTGTGGACAAACATCCCCCAACTTTGAGGTGCACATCCAGTTTGTTAGCAAATTGCAGTTTGTTGACATTAGAATTCCATCAATGTAATCTTACATTGATGGAATTCTAATGATTGGATTCCTTGTTCGGGTAGGTCCACATTCAGTACCAGTTTTAATTTCTAAATCACATGAATTATAATGTATGTTATTGTGTTTCATAGCATTACTGTGAGTGGTATTTTTATTGTGATTATATGTGTTTATGGCTAATTTCAAGTCACTATGTGTTGTTAATATATGTAGTTTTTCCAAACCCTCTAGTGAAACATTTAGAAATTTCAAAATGATGATACCTTTACGTCTACTCTGAATTTTTATATTACAAACTGTTTGAAAAAACTACACATTGCATATATACAGTCAGGTGCAAAAGTTTGGGCCACCACTGCAAATTTCCCATATTTGGCAATTTATGAATTGAAATTGTATATGAAACATTGTAAACTAGCTATTTTCCATTTCTCTCCTCTATTTAAACATTTCGGTTGCTTCTTTATGCATGTTGCACATTAATGGGTCAAAGAAAGAGCCTGTGGCCAACTAAGCATTCAATGATTGTATTGCTATTTATGATTGAAAAACTTTTGAAAAAAGAAATTCCACATGGATTATCAGCCTCCAGCCAGGCAGTTCGTAATGCTTTGCAAAATTATAACTCTACTGGAACATTTACCGACAGTAAGATAAGCAGTAGACCCTCCAAACTGACCAGCAGAGACGATAGATGCTTGGTGCTTGGTTACTTGAGGAAAATTGTCAAAAATCTCTGCCCACATTGCAAGATAAGCTTTCTGTTGGTGAAGAAACTTTGGTTCAGAGATCAACAATTGGCAGACGATTTCCTACTCAGACTGCTACGAAAAAACCATTCATTAGTGAAAAAATAGGAAAAAGCAGCTTGAATTTTCTAAAACATATGAACACTGGACCCGATCCAAGTGGCAAAAGGAATTTTTTACTGATGAATCAAAGTTTGATTGATCGAGGGAAAAATCTCGAGTTGTTGTTTGATGACAAGCTGGTGAGCGATATTCACTAAAGTGCATGGTCAGGTCTGTCAAGCAGCCGCAGCGGTGCTTTGGTTTGGGGATCTTTAGAGATTTGTGGTGTTGGTGAATTGGTATTCATTCCAAATGAACCTACTGATCCAACATTCACAGCACGCTCTTAGGTTACTTTGTTTGAAAATCATCTTGACTTGTCGACAGATGCTGCTCTACCAATATTGACTAGCAGAAACTGTATATTTCGGCAAGATAATGACCCTAAGAACAAGGCTTGGTATTCCATGAAATTCTTTTCCAACAATAGTATTTATTAACTAGATTGGCCTCCTTAGTCCCTGGATTTGAATCCTACTGAAAATTCATGGCATAAAATGAAACTGAAATCTGAAAAACCAATTTCCATGCTGAATCATCTGAGGATTCGCAAAAAAACTACAAGGAATTTGATCATCTATTACTGTGGAGTATTGTGAGAAATTAGTTTTGTCCATGCCAAAATGACTATCTGCCATGATACAGGCCAAAGAGGAGGCTCGATAAACTATTGAATTTTGACCATTTAGTTTTGCTCTTTATTGTAATTATGAAATTAAATGAATAATTTGTGCAGCCATGTTCTAGGTGAAAACTCTCAGTTGAAGTACAAAATATCAAGAGGTGGCCTAAACTTTTGCACTTGACTGTATATATTACATTCCAATCTTTTCATTTTTGCACATTCATTTCATTTTAAGTTATGTGAATGTTTGTTTTACTTTTTTTGTTGTTATATTTTCTTACCGGTTTATGTTATGTCAGCTTTATTTTAATATATTTTTCTTTTGCTTCAACTTGATTTTTTTTCTTAGGTCATACTATGCACATTTGTAAAAAAACCAAAAAAATAAAAAAAATACAAAAACATAAAAAAATTCTAATATATATGAATTCTGTCTCTACCCATCTGTGTTTTCTAGTCATAGTTGTGTGCATGGTTTCTACATATTAATTTTACCTTTTACATGGTTTTCTTGAGTTTTTTAAGTTTTGCACATGGCCATGCTCATCCTCAGGGTCCACATCCCCATGGCTGGGCACTGATGCAATTTAATTTGCACTAGCGGCAAAGGGACGATTTTACAAGCCACATTACAGTTGTTTTCCATTTACTTTAGCAACAATTAGTATAAGGAAGAAACAATTTTCTTCACCACAAATAATGAAAGTTTATAAGATCACAAAAAACATATGGAACTAATATTGGCAAGTTGAATGAAAGCATTAACTTTACCTGGGAAGTAATGCCTACAAATGTGCCAATAGGTTTTGGTATGCATTTTTCATTTTGACAAACAAGTTGTATCGGAGCCCTGAAAGTAATCAGTTTGAATAGAAAGTTTACTGTATATCGATTTTTCTACTATGCTACCCTTACTTGCATGAATTTGTTTAACCCACCTACTGCCCATCCTTCTGCAAAAGGAGAAGCCAAGCCATTGCCTAATACCGTAGCAACCCTCTACAAAATAAGTGAGTCTTGGTGATGTTGATTTACGTGATTTGTTAATTTTTACTAGATTTCAGTGTAATATTGTGTCTCAAACAGCTACTCACATTTTACACCGAAAAGCTTTACACTAGTTGAATATTGCTTTCATTGAATTGCGAAAAAGTGCTTGCTTTGTTAGACAGCACCTTTTGAAGTACTTTCCTCTAAACAGAACCTGTTTGTATAATTTTTAAATTATTATTTAATTATAGCCTCTGATAAACATTGAAGTGGATGATGATGTCTATGAATTGGACACTGCCCAAGTTCACAATGATGAAAGCCACAACCCCAAAGAACCCAAAAAGACAAATTGGGCCCAATACTTCATTATACTATGATAACAACATGAAATGTAGTTTCCGTCATGGAACTGGGTTCAGCAGATTTGTCAACTGAACAGCCAAATCATACCAAGCTGAAATTCCATGCAAGAAAGCTGGGTAAGTTATTGTTACTTAGTGTTATGAAGAGATAGTGAGCAAATCTATCACCCATTTTTCTTGTTCTACACAGAAGGTAAAATTATTAACATGAAAATTATAAAACTGAATTATAAAATCCCTCCAACTATTTTTGACATTAATTACAATTTTATCTTAAGGTATAATTTGAAAAATGAATACTATGATACGTTTTTACACTGGATAAACCAACAGGCTGATGATCCTGATAAAATGTTGTTGGCATTCAGCAAACACTTCCAGTCAACTGACTACTTGCTGGATCAGCCAACATATGCCACCAGCAAATTAAACTTCACTTGACAGCTACCCAACTGTGAGAATCATGTGTTTTTAATGTGTTGCATTTCTGCAGTTTTGCATACAATATGTGTTATATTTCTTTAGTTGTTCAACTGAATTAGAGGATTCAATTGACAGTTTTGGAGCAAGGAGGTGATAGCAAGTGGTATGAAATGGATGCATATTGTGATGCTACACTACTTAATTTATACCAAAGTAAATACATATCTTGAAATGAATTTAATTATAACTGTAGGCAAAAGTAGTAATTTATCTGTTGAAATTGTTACTTTCTGAATAAACAAGTTGCAAAAATTGATGGCTCCAAAAAAAGCACCAATTTGCCCTGATGCTGAAGATCAAGATGATGCAGAGGACAAACTGGAATGGGACTAGGATGCAGCCAATGCTTTGGGAAAGTTTGTCAAATTGAGTCGCAAACAGAGTCACAAAAAGTCCAACACCCATTGCAAAGGAGATGAGATGGCAAGTTTTGAGTAACAGATCCTTTTGATGGTACCTACTTGTCAATATTACAGTTTGCTGCAAATTGAACGATGTGTTCAATTCTTCAAAAAATTCTGTTCACCTTTCAGAAACTAATTATCTTTCAATAATACAGGTATATATTTAGATTTATATTTTAAAAGTACACCAGCCACCTAGACTTGCTTCAAGACTTTGGTATACATACTGAAGTTGTTTGTACAGGGCCCAGCAGGAATGGGAAAAACATCTACAGCTACTTGTATTATTAGACAAGGGTTTGCCAACCAAGAAGGTGACAATATATTGATAATGGCGCCTTCAAACACTGCTGTAGAGAATATAATATGAGCACTGTTGAAAATGCAGGCAATAAAAGAGAACACATTCAAAAGAACATTGTTGGCCATACCAGCTGAGCAAAGTTTTATCAGTGGGATGCTGATATTCAGCCATATACAAATGTGAACTGTAGCAATGAAGCCAGAAAATTTCACGTTTCAGTAACATTTAGATACATTTCATTATTTTTGTTTCATTCTTTTAATGTTGCTTCTTTCTTTGTATTTTTTATCTTAACCACCATTTTCTACCATCAGCAAACCAAGCTGGCAGCAATGCATCGAAATGAAATATGGTGTTGGACAACAAATACTGCTGATGAAAGAAAAGAACAAAAAGGCAGATGCTTGCCTATTCAAAAATGGAAAACAGCTACTCAACTGTAAATATCATATAGTTTTTATGACATGCAATAGAGCACCTGATGCCTGCTTGAAAACGTCCTTTTTCAAACTGGTCTTGATTGATGAAGCAGCCCATGATATGGATCCAACCACCTTAATTCCCATTACAAGACTTTACATAAGTGGAAGAGTAAGGAACTTTCAAATATTTTTCAACAATTGTGCCTCGTTTTGCTGTGATTTCCAACTATTGTTTGACCTCATTCTTGACCAACATTCATTCATTTCAGGTCACCCTATTAGGCGATCCATGCCAACTAAGACCGTGTCACTTCCAGAGAAGCAGAACATACGGGATTCAGACATATGCTCCTTGAGTGTTTGCACAGAATATTCCATACCTGCTATTGAACCAACAATAGCCAATGCACCCAAATATAGGGAGCATAGTCAGTAACTTGAAATATGACAATTGGGTACAAAATTGTGCAAGAAAAAGTAATAGTGATTAAACATAATGCTTTACATGATCTTAATATTAATAATTTGTGTTGTTTTCTCATTTGGCTTACGGAAGATTGCATACTCCCGCTTCCAAAGATTCTTCCGACAATGATAACTGGTTAACCTATCGCTTGGATTCATGTCCCACCAAAAGAATCAGCCGATGTAAATTCCAGATCAATGCAAAATATCAGCAAAGTGACTGCTTGTATCAACCTGGCTGCTTCATTAATTGGACAACAAAAATGGGCAGCGAACACATCATCATCATAACATCATGCCATCTTACATGGCAACTGCTTATCAAACAACAGCTACTAAAGCAGTGAATTATCTGTTGCAGAAATTCATAAAATTCGAATAAGCACTGTAGATGGCTCTCAGGTGGTAAATTAGGTTTTGTACTTCATTCACAATCAAATATATTATTCAAAGATTTTTACAGGGACAAGAATCAGACAAAGTAATCTACAACATTGTGGGTCAAATCAATATCTGACCATTGGATTTCTGGAAAACTTCATACATTCAAACATTAGAATTAGCCCAGCTCATTGCTTGCTTATGATTGTTGGCAACACTACAATGTCTCCATCTTTGGAAAGAGGAATGTGTTTCATTGTCAACAAAGAACAAATCAACACTGAGCGCCAAAAACTCTTACGTTATTTATTAAAATGGTAAGACATGAATGATTCAATGTGTTTCCTACTTAAGTAAAATTTCAATATATTTTGGTGCACTTTTAAATTTTTTTCCACTCAACTAAATTTTAATGTTTAGGTGTATTAATCATCCTTGCATACTGGATGCTGCTGGCAATCAAATATGTCCATTTGAAGCCAATTTGCATTGTATAGGTGACCAACACCAAATGGTGTTGGTAAAAAGTGAGATACAATGATATATTTTAATCATTTACAATTTTCACAGTCTATTTTACTTGACTGAATTTAGGAATGATGTTGACAGAAGATGCCTTGACCTTGGTGTACATCAATATTTAGTCAACAAATTTCGTCTTGTTGTATTGCCGATTTTGTCTGAAAATCATTGCAATGTCTACATAACTCCTGTATCAAACTAGGTTGCGGGTATGGCTGAAATTGTTGTGGACATAAAACAAAGACTCGAGGACCACATTGTCAGCATAATTTGGAACAGGCTACAAATTTACATCAAAATGTGAGTCTGTATGTATTAAACGAAACATGTTATTATTTTATTTTTTCTGTATTTTCCATGACAGTTAATTTTCTGTCATGACAGTTATAATATTTTCCATGACAGTTAACTTTTTTTACAGCAACCAGAAATTCTTTTGTAGACCCTTTGGATGCCAAATGGGGCGTGGCTTGTCAAACTTGGAAATCAATGATTTTCCAGAACAATTTACAGCTACAGGATTTCATGGACAACTGGGATTATTGGGATCCAAATTACGTGGTATGACATGACATATGAGGTATTTGTTTTCCTATTTAGGATAGTTTATGAAGGAACAAATCAACACAAAACTAAAATTTTAAAAATTTTCTAATTTCGGTTTGTAAGTGTTCCCCTGATGTTTGGAAGTAATGCAAACAAGTTTGCAGAGGTTTTTTGATATTTTTGAGTTTGAAAACTGAGTGATCTGTGATGAGCCAATCTGGGTTTTAGTCTTCCACAACTACAACTCACATCACTTCGCCACAGATCACCCATTTTTTTAAGTCCAAAAGTGTGTTCAAAGTTCAGGAAACTTGTTTTCAAATGTTTCTAAGCATGGAAGACATTTCTTAACTATTTTTGACAAAAATTTGAAATTTTTTTAAGAATTATAAAAATTTTCAAACTGTTTAAATTTTTAATTCTTGGTTTGTAAGTGTTCCCGTGATGTTGGAAGTAATTAAAACAAGTTTCCAAAGGTTTTTTGATATTTCTGAGGTTGAAAATGGGGTGATCCATTGACAGATCTGGTAATATTTAGACCCAAAAGTTATTTAACTTTAAATTGAAACATTTCATACATTCACATAACAAACATTCATTCGTTCAAAGCATTTATTTGTACTGAATTTAGTAATAATTTTAGTTATTTGGCCATACATCATTGTGTGGCATATACATCTACGCCAGGATATTTTTGGATTGATGGTGGGCCAATTGACCAAACCTCCCTACTTCATTTACAACAAGTATAAGAAAAACAATATTCGGTTGATACTTAAAGAAGGAACCATGGCAGCTGTGCACGAATTTATGTGCAGTTGTTCTGTACAATGACCCGAGGCTATAGGCCAAAAGAACAATGGAGCCTTGAAGGCCTGCAATCTTTTCATTCAATGCTTACAAGACCTATTGACCAAATAGGGGTAGTGGACCAGAAATCAAGGGGGAGGAAGTTGGCCGATGAATTGGAAATGAAAGTCCATCAAAGGGGTATCTATGTACCGACTGACGTTTTTTATTAGTTTTTGTACTTTTTCATTATTATTTTCTGTTTTTGTTACTATTTTACTGGTGTTCCAGGTGCCATTTTCAATGGTATTTATAATTTGTACATACTAGTCCACTACAGTTTTTCTTCCAAGTAAAATAAGTTTCAGATTCATATTGACTGATGGGATAACACTATGGTGAAAATTAGTGTGAAAACATAAGTTTTTAATAAAATATATATATAAAAATAAAGATATACATATAAATCCAAGGACCAGAATAACATACACATCCATATACAAGAGGGACATTGGGATATGATTTAAGTGAAGGGTTAGCAATCGAAACCAAACATTTCCCTTTCATCACACAAACAATAATCACAGTTAACCCAAACACATGGTAGAATATGATGTAACCTGCATAAAGATTCATTCTAATGCAGCAGATTCATATAGCAAATGTGAACAATACTAACAAGATAACTCTTGTTCTGTGGTCAAACCACAAGGCTGAAAGCAGCTGCTTGGGCACAAGAGCAAAGGACTGGTCCAAAATATCTTTTATTTACATTAGTTAAAATTTTTTTTTCTCTCCCAGTTTAGATAATTTCAAATTGATCGATTGATCAGATCATGGCAATAGCAAAACTAGGAAAAATGCCTGGATAACATGGTCTTTAATGACAGATTGGAAAGCTGGTTTGATCAATTTTAGACCAGAATTGAGGACTGTAAAATTAGGAAACCTCTATTTTGGGAACAGTTCAAAACTTTGGACACCCCATGAGGCATTTTGAATATGCTATAAATCATCTATCTCTAATTGTAGGTAAAAAAAACAAGGGCCGTCTGTAGATTGTGAACATATCCTACACTATCGCTCAAATTTAAAATTTTGCTATTGATTTTGAAAATTAAATGAAAATCCTTCCGAAAACTATTTGTATCATTTCTGTACATGCAATGAGTCAATAAATATTGACACTCAATGTTCCAGGCATTACTTCTTGGGTCAAGCATAATATAGTCTTGTGATTGTGTTTTGGGTATACTTTTCATCTACAGTCACTTGGTAGCCATCTGACTATGCTATTTAAAGAAAACATTCTGTGAGGTGTGTTTCTGAAGCTCTGTCTTCAAAAAAATTGCATGAAGTTTATTGTTTTGCCAGAGATTTTTAGTCAGTCCACTTTCTCTGCTTCCCTGGCCCATTTTGTTGATTTTTGTCTGGCCTAGTTTGATTATATTGAGTTAATTCATAAATCAGGTTTAATTTCTCAATCTTCCCTTCATATGTGTACCTTATACAATACACTTTGACCAGCCAACATACATAGATGCTGTGATCACATTTTCTTGGCTAATTTGTGGATGTGCAGTGTTATTGATGCAAAAATCAGATCAAAACTGCTTCTAATTTTTGAAAATCAGTCAAGCAACCAGAACTTTGTGTTCCTCAACCCCAAACAGTTTTGTCACTGAATACCTTCTAGTATCATTATGTTAAATCACCTAAAGATATTAGTCATGAACATTCTCTTTGGCTGCTTTAACTGTGTCTACTGCATCTTATTGAATTTGGCTATTCTTTTTTTATTTAATTATTGTTATTCATATAAATTTTAAGGCTTAAGTAAGTTTTAAGTAGAATGTGCTATTAAAAGTCACCTTAAATGTTCTAACCTTGTATGCAGTGTAGTATGTTTCAATTTTTTAGATACTAGGACCTCCTGGAACTGGAAAATCAACAATCACATTCCAAGTTATATCAAGTGAGATAATGGATACAAAATGTGTGTTTGTTACTGCTCCAAGCTATAGTACCATTGATAATCTGCTTCAAAATTTGATAGCATTTTGTGATCAATACCATTGGAATAAAATTATTCGACTGTGTTCACCAATTCTGGATCTCAATATTTTTGATGATTTGCACAAATATACTTTGGCAGCTCTATTTATGATGGAATCGAACTGGACGAAAAATGACAATGATTCCTCAGTGTAATGTGATGTTCATTTTAAGGCCTTAGATCAAAACTGTAGAGTTACTGATTATAAATTGCCTTAACCTTTGTAGATTTCATCACTATAATAATTGAGGTTTTCAGAATCTAATCAAAGTGTTTTTTTTTTCTAGTCAGAAACTAGCAAGTATAAAGATCAATGAAGTGTTTTCTGCAAGTCTTTCCATGTCCATCAGGTTATTCTCATCTTGCCAGTACATGTGAATGCTTTTTTTCTTTGTCATTTACTTGTTATCCCTAGATCAATTTTGTTTCTCATACTCTAGATTCTCAGGTTTTCCTCCCTCTGGGTATTTTACAATAGTCATTGGTCATAGGTTAAACAAAATAATTTGTAATAAAAGCAGACTTACACATTGGATTTTAGAAAATTCATTCAGTAGCATTTTTTCTCTTGTTGAATCTATGTGACCTTTTTCTTTGGTTACTATGTATGCTCTTCCACCCATTGGAGAAGGATTCCAAATAGGACTACCATACTCAAGGATTGGGCGAACATAAGTTTTAAAAGCCCTGATTTCTAATTCATTTATATTTGAGTTGAAACATTTAAAAATTAGATTTGATACCCTAGAAGCCTTCTTGATCATGTAATCACAGTGTAGAACATAACTGCGTTTTTCATCAACATGAACACTAAGATCTTTCATTTCAGTGACAGCATCAAGATCACATTCACCAATTTTGTACTGATTTGATAGATTATTTTTCCCCAAATGTAAGACTGCACATTTAGGCAATGACATACTGAGTTGTCATTCCTCAGACCAGTTATAGAAACTGTTTAAATCTTCCTGGATTAATACTGTATTACATGCATCATTAAAAATTTTAGCATCATCTGCAAATAGAGATCACTTTTAATTATATCACTCAGATCATTTATAAATATCAGGAACAATGTTGGACATAACACACTTCCTTGTGGAACGCCACTAACTATTGGAGTTGGAGCGGAAATGGTATTACATAGTTTAACACATTGAGTTCTATTTGTAAGGAAGTCACAAATCCAATTCATTGTGAATTTATCAATTTTATATCCTTTTAGTTTTTGTAAGAGCTTTGAATGTGAGACAGTATCAAATGCTTTCTTAAAATCAATGTATACAACATCAACAGGAACTTGATCATCCAACTTCTTAACCCACTTAGTTTTACATTCAAGAAGTTGTAAGACACATGATTTATTCTTTCTGAATCCAAACTGCCTACTATTGAATAAGGAATATCTGTCAAAATGACTTACAATATATTTTTGTCAGCAAATTATTTTGTTTAAAAACAACTAATTTGTGACATTAATGAGTCACAATGATTGCAGTTGCTTGCTTTTATTATGTAAAAGGAGTGTATTCTGTTTTGTTTCTTTTACAAGTAGTCCAACAAAAGAGGACAAACCAGCAGCTTGGCAGACTATTGTTAAGAATTGAATTGAGTTGCACAATTAATTGAAGAAGGTGAGAAATATCTGTGAGACAATGTGTGGCCAAATAACAAGCAAAAGGAACCCCAAAAACAAGCATACAGTTGGTCAAATTTACACAGTGGCGATTGACATATTGATTTTTATCATTTATAGGTGGAATAATTACAAAATGACTGCAGTCCACACATCTGATAATGTATAGTACATAGGGAACTTTATGAAAATTGTTGCTGAAATTTCAGACATTGTTCAGCCATTTAATCATTTTCTTTACCAATTTGTCCTTCGAAACATCAACAAATTTTAGTAAAGCAAGACAAATGGTTGATTTATGTAAGCCATGAGGATTGTCAATCAGACTGAAATTTTCGTTTGTGGCTAAATACTGCAAGGATAGACATATCTGGTGATCTTGGGACAAAGAGGAATTCGGAAAAGATAGATGCTGAATAAAATCCTATAAACTCTCAATCACCATTGCTACATGTTCATCAGTTAAATGGAACATAGAAATTTTCTCATCAAAATTTCAGTCAAAATTAATTCTTGGTCTGAATACATGGCATCGCAGATGGGCAACAATATTCAGATCATCATCAACACTTGATGAACCAAATGTTGCAGAACAAGCTGTTCAACAAATAGAAAAACGCCACTTATGACAGTGCTCATAAGTCATGTGATGTTATTAAAATTTAGACAATTTTTCATTTGTTAACAGACTAATAATTTATGAATTTATAAGTTTTATGCAACATAATGTCAAAATCACTTATGAAAATCCACTTATGAATTTTTACTAACTACTAATTGTTTTATGCAACAGAATTTAGGCTTATAGCTTATGAATCCATAACATTTGGAATCCATAACATCCAACATATCAAAATGTTTTATGCAACAGAGCCCATATATAAAATAGGGGAATATAAAGTTCGAATTCTTAAAAAAGTGAGTTATGCAACCCTCTGTCTTATCACATAAATTTATAGGATGATTTTATTGAGGGAATATCTCTATTTTCTGGCTACTATTCCCTGAATAGCACTATTCAGCCTTCTTTTATTCTGCCCACAATGTTTCAAGAAAAAAATGCCAAACTTCCAAGTTTATCATGGACAATTGATGGACTACCAAATAGAAAGAATTTTGTCTTTTTATTCCAAATTAATTTAATTGAAATTCTATTAGCATTACCTGTTTTGATTCTGAATTCTTTACCATCTGAAAGATAGAGATAGTTTGTTGATGAGGATCTACCATAGGACTATCTTTTATCGAGCCTACTGTTTGGGGTACGACAAACAAATGTTTATCATCAAAATGCACAGGCAAATATTTATAACACACCAGTATTTAAAGCCTGGTTCATATTCCTGCTCATTGCCCTGCGAGCATGCTTAGGGAGCCTGTTCAGAGATCCTCATTAGCAAGTCCAGCAGAACAACAAGCACAGAAATTTGCTAGCTGAGCTTGCTCTAGGTAGTAGACAGCTGCAAGCAACACGTGTTAAAAGTATAGGAAATGAAAAACTGCATATTGGCAATGCAAAACTCTGTAGAACTGTGACTCATTTCGCTCAGTATATAGTTTAAAATCAGCAGCGTGGTCTATTGATTGGCAGATTTTGTTGTTGAGAAAAATATTTGGCATGTCCATTCTGAAAAATTTAAACTTACTTGTTTGTGAAAAGAATTCTGTGGAATGTCTGATCACTTGATTACAAGGACATCAGGGAAAAGCATAATGCCTTCAAAGACATTCAGGAAGAAAAAAAATTTGATGCCCTCGAGCAATTGATAAACAATATCAACTGGGATTTATTGTTGAAAATCGCCCAGTTAATGGCGAAAATTGAATCCCTAGTTAAACTACCAACATTGGCCAAGTCACCAGATGGTTTATTTGACTCACAATTGACGACCTCAGTTTACCAATAATCAGTCATCAATCTAATGACCAAAGGCCCATTGATGCAGGCATGAATAATAGAGGCCCTCAAGATCGAAATGAAAAGAAAAAATGTCACTTTGTTTGGCCTACTGATAAGAGAAAATATTTTGGACTAGGATCAAATCGAAAAAGTTATTGACCATTATGGAGCAGATTTAAAAATCTATGTTAACTAATTTGTATGTACATGTTGTGATGGTCCACAAATTTCCAACAAACCGAAATTTAGCAAAGTTGTTTCCCCAAACAGTACTTCCAAAAAATTGTTAATTGAAATGATAAATACGAATTCGAAAGGCGAAAGTATGAGAGCAAGACCAGACTTGTCATATTCACTAAGAGAAATGAGTTGAAAACTACGTGCAGAATTTGAAAAATTGGGAGATAAAGATAATTTATTTATAAATTATAGTTTTGGGAAAATAGTGAAGAAAATGCCATGTCATAATCACAGTCTGCATGTTTGAGATGGAAGCTGTGCTGGTAAGAAAGTTGCACCTGAAAATGTAGTGGAAATCCCAATTAAATATATTCTCATAAATGTTTGTAGTATAAAAAATAAGATAATTTATCTGAATTCAATACTCAATAATTATGATTTTATATTTCTCACAGAAACATGGCTAGATGAGAGCATAACAAATGGTATTATTGTCTCTGATTTGTCCTTCCAGATTTTTAGGAAAGATAGAAACTGTCACAGAGATGGCATACGTGTACTGGTGCGAAAATCTCATTTAATAAGAGTGGTAAAGATACCTCAGTGTTTCAACTGCATGGAAACTATTGTAATTGATGTTCTAAATCTTAGGATTTAATGTATTTTAGTATATAGAACTCCTTCAACTGATTATGAAACTGATGTAAAGTTGTGTCAATCTATTGAAAGGTCTAGTCTGAATAATAAACTGACAATCATACGGTATTAGTGTAGTACGTGCACCGGACTTCATATTTTGTGAACCATTGTGAAATTTGCATATGTAACATAGTAACCTAGGTAAATCGATACCGTGGAGTTCAAAAATCATGTCAATTTTTTCCTACAGTAAGCCGATGTCCTTCTACAGTACACTTTTCACATAAAACTCAAAAAGTACTATGAAAACTACGCAATTAACAGCTTTAAAAAGTAAAAATAACACTTTACACATTACAAATTTTGCATTTTTTATCAAAAACAAATTAATGAAAGAAATTGCTCGTCAATTTGCTGTTGTTTAAACGCTTACTGTACATTTATACTTTCTGAGAAATTATTTATCCTGCACTTATTCTAGAATTAGTTTAGTTGTATTTATTTTATGATTATTTATTCATGGTATAAGAATCCTAGCTCAGTTAGGTTGGATGGTTTAGCTCAATCAGTTAGGCGCTTGCTTCGTACGCAACAGTCTACAGTTCGCGAAACCCACCGGAGACGAAAAAATTTGCGGAAAAAACAACGTCGAAAAAGTCCGGTGCACATACTACACTAATACCCAATCACTTGGAGATTTTAATTTACCTAAAATAGATTGGACATCTGAAAGTATACCAAATGATAATGTGAATTTGATGTATTGGAATTATCTTAATAGATGTGGTTTCTCCCAATTAGTCACTCAACCTACTTGTGGCTCAAATATTTTAGATTTTATTCTAACAAATCAGGAAGGTCTATGTTAAAGCTCAACCACCCTTATCGCATTCATGCAACCATAGTAGCATTGTTTTTGACATATTAGGTTATTGCACATTGTGTTACTTATCTCACCTGTCACTCCAATGATGACTGGTATTGTAACTTTTAGGCCATAGTCTCCCCTAGTTCTGTTGCAAGGTTATCTCCAGCAGGGTAATTTGTCCCTGTAGGAGGTTCCTGCTCTTGGATGGGGGTGGAGTTTATTGGGTACATGGAGTACTTTCTCCTTTCCTGGTCCAGTATTCTGGTGTGGCAAGCTACTGACACTTCGATTACTTTGATTTCTTTGGCCTCTTCATCAATCACAATGATGTCCGGCCTATTGTGCAATACCTTATGGATGGTAATTATTGGATTATCCCAATATAAAGTTGGGCTGCCATTTTTTGTACATCCATCTATACGTTGGTTATATCTGTATGTGTCAAACCCATATTTTAAACAGAGGATGTAGTATATGTTTCTTGCAACACTTTTGTGTCTTTTATGAATGTTACAGTGTATGTTCCTATTTCTGATCCAATCACTACTTTAGCATGGAAGTGCACTTTGCCTAACCATAAAGTGTGCACCAACACTGGTTTTTTTCAGATCTAGGGGCATTACTGCAGACGTGATTAAGACTCAGCATCTAGCGCCTGCAGCTTGTACGCTTGCACATCCCCAGAAGGTGTTTGGTTTACAAAAGCTTGTGGAAATAGGTCCTGGCTTTTATAGCACTAACCAAATGCTGGAAGTGATGTACTCATTGTGCTGCAATGACATCTGCAAGACATTGACTAACCTCTTCATCGAGCGGGACAGGTTGCTTCATGGGATGGCACTACAGCTCTAAGTACCTTAGGAGATGTGGGGGGATGCAGTCCCACTGCAGGTCAATGCTCTACTCTAGACGGGGTATTTGTTTGGCCTGCCACAAACTTTACAGCACAGTGTCATTATCGTCCTCAGGGTAATTACACTGCGTCTGTGTCAGGGAACCATATCATCATCGATGATTTGCAAGTTGCCCCTAAGATCCCGGGAAACTCTTGCATCTTTCAGTTGTGTCCTGACCTCCGGTTCAACACAGTACGAACGGATCAGGGTCTTCTTCTATGCATCCAGGGAAGATTTAATTTGACTCAAAGGTTGTTGGGATTGGCAAAGGACTCCTGCCTGACCCTGTCAATGCCAAACTGAACTACCTGGCTCAGCAGATCAAAGAATCAGAAATTAACAATTTTTGGTTCATGTGGCTTGAGCTTTGTTCTCACGCTCAATGCTACCTTGATCTGACTTGGCAGTTGCTTCGTTTTGACCCTACACTAAGAGCCCGGGCATTCCTGCAAAGAAATGACCTGACAGCAGAAGTTACGGGTGAAGCACTGATGATATAGCTGTGTCAAAAGGTCAATGCCACTTATGTCTACCATTCGTACCGAGTGGGGGACACCTGTTACAAGTATCTACCCGTACAGATTGGCGGTACCATTTATTTTGCCATCCCCAGTGGACCAGATCTCACTAAATTCAGTCCAAAAGTGCTGTGTGACCACCACTTCACGGGAATTTTCTGCAATCGCTCAGGCTGGTTTACTGAGTCTGGCACAGTCCATGTGAGCCACATTCTGCTTGAACTGTTCTGGAAACAGTGCTTCAATGTCACTCACTTTGATGCTCCTGCACTCTTTCACAATCAGTTGGTGATGACCCCTTGAAGTTTTGCTTTCTTTAAACAATATGTTTACAAGACTGAGCAAATTGAAGCGGTCTTGAACTAGTTGGTAAATCATACCACTGGTCTATCCCTACAACCAGATACTCTGTATCAGGCGGTTGCCCCGGTAGGGACTGACATCAAGGCCTCACTGGAAGGTGTTCGTCTGGCAGCAAACCACGTGATTACTGGTCAGCAGCACAACCTCATACAGGGCTTACAGTCTTTTTTGAGTTGCCCAGTGCAGTTGATCTTTAACACACTCATGGCTCTGGCAGTACTGGTCAGTACAGGCTTTCTCATCTACGTTGGGTTCTCCTATTATCTCAGTTACGGCCTAGGGAAAAGACAGGTTCCGTTTTTTAGCCAATACTCTCCGCTGAACCTCCTCTGGAAAGTTCAGCCTTGGGTAGGTTTTCATTACATACAAGAATGATGTGCCAACTCAGTTAGACAGGATCACTCCGTGCTTTGTCGTACTAGTTGACCTCAAGGAAACTCCTGCTTTCCTTGACACTGGTTGTCCACGGACCATCATTAGTCAATGCCTTCACAGAGCCCTGACTGAAGAAAGTCCTAAGGCGGCATTGCCTTTCCAGCAACATCACAACTTTAACCCGTTAATGAGTATCAATGGGAAAGCCGTCCATACTATCCTATCAGGACCATATGAGATCATGTTGCCTGGAACCCGTCAGCCACACACAAGAGTAAATATACATCTCCAAGTGTTTAAGACTACGTCTCTTTTCTGGGCACCGGTCGATCTGATTCTCGGATTGGACTTTCTAGAACAATTCTAGAATATCATGTTTGATTACCAACAACATGTCTGTCAGTTGAATGCTGTAGAACTGCCACTTCTTCTGACAGCAGCTGAGATTGATCAGGTCAAGCCATATGGGAGAACACACATTGACTATCAAGGGCCTCCCACAGGTCCGGGTCCTGATCAAGATCAAGGACTTCGTCCATTTCTTGGCCACCCTTGCAAGCTTCCTCAGTTGCCTCATCACATGGGTCAACCAGAGGTAGCCAGACCTCTTCTAGATGGGCCAGCAGTCATTTTATGGCCAGGTCAGGGTCAAACTGTCCTCCATAACCCCCTGGAAATTCTCCGGTTACACTAGAGAAAGGCCGTTTTCACGAGCCTAGTGATTCTGATGTGCCTGCATCCCCTGTACTAGACCTGCCCCCACTCTCTGACACTGAAATTGAATCACTAGGAGCTACTCAGAGCTCAGGAGAGAGATCGGGTCATGTACTTACTGTTCAGGTTCATTCCACTTCTCGGACCCATCCAGAAGCCTCGGTTGGTTATGCTCTGGTAGGACTACTCCGAGGCACCAGTTTGCCAATACCGAAGTGAGCCAATGTGCCAGAGTCGAGTTTTGATGACTCTGTACCTGACCCAGGTCATGTGGTGTCAGCCTTCTACCCCACTGAAATGAGGACCCCTCATATCAGAGTTCTACTGAACAATTGGGTGGAAGCCAAAGCTCTAATTGATACAGGAGCAGTTTCCTCGCTCTTGGATCACAAGTTGGCGGTTCAGTTACCCAACTTGGTACTCACAGAGACTAGGGCTCGCCCCATAGCAGCCAATGGGTCTCCTATTCTACTGCTAGGCGCTGCCTATGTCACGGTGACAGTGGCTGATGTCTTCAGGTCCAAATTCAAGAGAATTGTTCAGCTGAACTGGTCTTGGGGGCAAACTTCCTCGGACAGTTCAATTGCATCAGCTTCAAGTGGGAGAAATCCTTTCTTCAGTTCAAGGAACTTCGGGTTCTGTGTGAGGGCCTCATTCACAATCCTCCTTCCGCTCTTGGGGCATTACCCTTGCAGGAGTTGATTGTCCTTGAGCCTCACTCGTTGACACAATTTACTATACCTGTACCTTCATTATACGCAACTGTGCCCGAGGTAGCTTTCTTTCCTAAGCCTCTTTTGGGACAACAACGCAGTGTGTATTTTGCTGGTACTGTGAGCACTGTGACTAACGGTCGCATAACCCTACAGGTAGTCAACCCGAGTACACACCCATTGGTTCTCTACCGGCACAGGACCATCGGTCATGTGCAGATGCTCACTGATTCCTAACAGGGATCGGCGGTCAAGTCTGATACCATTCTTGATCGTAAGTGGGTTGAAGCAAATGCTGTGATATCCCCAGATATCTCCTCACAGGATAAAACAGCATTGCCCAATCTACTGGTCGCATTTACTGACCTCTATGTTATTGATGAAAAGGACACAGGTTCCACTGATCTCGTTGCCCATGAGATCAGCACGGGTGACGCTCACCCAGTCCGCCGTTTCCCTTACCGCACCGCGCGTAAGGAAAAGGACCTCATCATACAGGAAGTCAAAGCGCTCCAGGAGAAAGGTATTATTCCGCCCAGCACTTCCCCCTTTGCTACTAACAGCATTCTGGTTGGCAAGAAAAATGGGTCACACCCGATGTGTGTGGACTTTCCTGGTCTTAACAAGGTCACGAAAAAGGATGTTTATCCTCTCCCATGGATTGATGATATCCTTGACACACTCAAGAGTATGAAATACTTTACTAACCTTGATCAGGCTAACGCCTACTGGTCTATACCTATTGCCGAGGCAGACAAAGAGAAAATGGTGTTTAACACACATATTGGACTTTACGAGTTCAACTATCTGCCTTTTGGTCTTTGCAACACCCCTGGGATGTTCCAACGCCTCATGGATCTGTTTCTCACAGGATTGCAGTGGCATACAGCACTGACCTATCTGGATGACATCTTGGTGTTCCAGAACTCTCCCATCCAGATGCTTGAGCAGCTGACAGATGTGTTTAGGCATCTCTGTCAGTGTGGAATGAAGCTCAGTTTTCGCACTCTGAGGTAGAATACCTAGGTTACCATATCTCACAGAACGGCCTAGAGGCGGATAAAGTCAAATTGGCCACCCTCCAGGATCTACCCATTCCCCAAAATGCCAAAGACATCAAGTCTTTTCTTGGTCTTGTGTCTTATTACAGGCATTTCATCCCTGGTTGCGCCTGGCTCAGCGAGCTGCTGACCAAGCTCTCACGGAAGGAAGTTACCTTCCTGTGGTCAAAACCTCAGCAAGTGGCTTTCGACGAACTCCGAAGGCTGTTGATGAACCCCCCTGTTCTGCGCCACCCGGACTTTATGAAATCCTTCATACTTCAAACTGATGCAAGTATTTCCGGGATAGAAGCAGCTCTGAGCCAGTTAGATGATAGTTGATATGACCATCCTGTTGTGTACGCCAGTAGAGGGTTAACAGCAGCCGAGAAAAACTACACTATTATAGAGTTAGAGACTCTCGCTGTTGTCCATTTCGTTAAGCACTTTCCGCCTTACCTATTTCAAAATGTGGTGGTCGTTCAGACCGATCACACTGCTGTAAAGGCGGTGTTAGAGAAACCGAACCCTTCGTCCCAGATAGCTCGGTGGGGCCTCGTGTTGGCTGAATTCAAACTGACAATTTGGCCGCGCAAAGGTCGGTCTAATGGTAATGCTGATGCATTATCACGCCTTCCTGATCCTAATTCCCTTGCTGGGGGGAGTATCGACGATACTCCCCTATACAGACCCGAGGGAGAGATTATGATGATCTCCGATGGTGCGCAGCGCCTGGCAAGATCATCCCAAAAGACCACCAATGGTTTGCAGCACCTGGCGAGGTCTGAGTCTTATGCAGAGATATCACAGGATGCGCAGTACCATGACCTTCTCGCAACTCAATTTGAGGATCCGGAACTAGCCTCCATTCTTAGGTTGCTAAAACCCTACTATGACCAGGATGATGTTAATGGCTTCCACCTGTTGGATAACATCCTTCAGAAGTGGACAGGCGAGTCCAACAAGATTGTCATTCCTGGATCTATGGTTACTACCATTATTGAGGCTCACCATAATGACATTGTTGCTGGGCACTTTGGTGCAAAACATACCGTGAGGCTTATAGGCCCCAGGTACCACTGGCCTTCCCTCAGTGCGGACGTCAAGTCCTTTTGTCAGCAGTGTGATCTTTGCCAATGGAATAAACCTGCGAGACAAAAGACCCGTGCAAATCTCAAACCGATTACCATTACTGGGCCATTTCATCGAGTCGGTGTTGACTGTATGGGACCATTGACCACTAGTGAAAGTGGAAACCATTTTATTGTAGTCTTTATCGACTACTTTACCAAATGGGTCGAAGCTTTCGCTACTCCGGACATTACTGCGCAAACCATAGCACGACTTTTTGTTACACAAATTGTCTGCAGACATGGGGCACCGCAGATTCTTCAGTCTGATCGTGGTACTGATTTCACGTCCAAACTGAGTACTGGAATCACTGCCATTTGTTCAACTAAGAAAATCCACTCAACCACTTACCCCCCGATGATAAACAGAGAAGTGGAAAGAGCTAATCAGACGCTAGCTACAGGGCTACGTATGTATGCCCACCAATGTCATACTGATTGGGATGAACACCTGCCGAATCCTGTTTTTGCCATCAACATTAGCATGAATGAGTCCACATGATATTCACCCTTCGAGCTCGTGTATGGTCATACACCCATGCTACCTGTTGATGTGGCACTCTCATCCCATATCATAGATGTTTCTACTCATGATATGGAGGTTAAACGGCATTTTACAAATGCCTTGACCTTCATCCAGAGCCAAATCGAGAGATCACAGGCAGCTTATGCCAGGGCATACGACCACATGGCACGAGATGTCTCATACAAAGTTGGGGATCAGGTGCTCAAACTGCGCACCACCTGCAAATGTGGTCTGATGCCTAAATTGCTGCCCATTTATGATGGGCCCTACTTTGTAACAAATGTGGCATATCCCAATGTCACCATTCCGCTTGAGGCAGATCAAGAAGATACTGTGCATGTCAATCAGCTTAGACGCTACGTGTCACCTGATCAGCCTACTGAAGCAGAGGAGATACCTTCCACTTCCCAGGTAATCGAGATAACACCTTTGTTGATTTCATCAACAAGTCGAGAGTTTACACAAGATCTCATTGACCCACAGCTTGATGCAGAGGTCTCCGACCCTTAATCAAGTGGCTCTTCTCTTCTTTAGAGCTTACAGATGGGGTCGTCCTTTTTTGAAGGATGGCCTTGCCCCTCACCGAATACCCACACTCCTGCTCTATGCTGGGACAGCAGTGTAAAGAAGAGAATGAGCAGGGACCAATGCATCTAAACTAGGGTATTGCCTCATATAACAGGCCCTTCTGAGCGATAGCCTATATCTCGCCCCTAAAATTTTTCTTTTAGTCTCGTTACAGATTTCACAAATCAATCGACAATTGGCAACTTCACCAAATAGATCAATTGACGTCAGCAACTCCATGCATTTCCAATTGACGTCAGCAATTCCATGCACCACCAACATAATTCTGCGAGCCAAAATGCAACAAAAAACCACTGGAACATGGACCGCCCACCGTCACCTTCACCTGAACGTTTGACCTCCAGGGACATGCTGCACCCAATATACAAGGACAAGGACGCTCTTTTTCGAAGGATCCCCTTGTCACCTGCCCACGAATTTCGTCAAATGTCATGTGATTCAAATCACAACTTTTCATTGTGTTTTTCGTTATGTTTTGTGTTACAATAATTTGCATCAATTTCACGTTTTGTTTTTATAACTTTTACATGCTGTTTCTGTGTATACTTTTTATGTTTCATTTCCGTTTCATTTGTGCACATTTTATTTCCATTTCGATTTATTATTTTCTATCGCACATGTAGACGGTATGTACCTGCTAGTCAAGAATTTCCGTTAGAGATAAGCTCTCCGAGCTCATCGCTGTAATTGGAGCACAACGTGCACCTCTTATCAGTAAAAACTAGTGATGTTTCGCGACGTAAAACAACTAGTGTGAAATTCTCACTAGATGACGTTCCTATGCTAAGCATGGAGAGTGAAAACTCGCCCCAATGCTTAACGTTATGAACTGGAAGATGTCTATGTGACCATAGGCATCTTCTGCAGTGATTTCCGCTGCAGAAGTTAGCTTGGGGAAGTGTTAACTCCGCCCAAGGCATACAGTAGTTTATGGAGCCCTTTAAAAGGGCATGTTTTATTAGTTTTCCACTCATTTCTGGGCCTAATTGTTGTTGACTCTTTTCAGCCTTGTGTCTCGTGTTTGCCATTCATTGTCTTTATTATATTAATTTACATATTTTAACTGTGTTGGCCGCTCGTCGAACAAATTTGCATACCCTCACCTCCGGCCTTCATTTACGTTACCAGTTACAGTAACCCGACCTCACCCCCCTTGTTGTTGATCAAGAACCCCTATCGCCCTCCCTGAGGAAACTTTGATACCGCCGCCTGCCAACCCGCAGCCGCATTACCGTCTACGCTGAATCACTCCAGATTCCAGTACCTGCTCACCGCTGTCCGTAGGACCCAGGCATGACCCCAGAACCCGTCGCCCAGTGCCAAGTAGTTTGAGAAGAAGATTTAGTGAGTCTTCTAAGTGGTTGTTATTGTTGAGGGTATGTTTGTGGGAATCCTCCTTAAGCTAGTTCCCCTTGGAAGTACCCTCAGTTGAGAAAGCCCTCAGACCCTTAAGGTCAGGGCCAATAAGGGGATTTAGGTTAACAATCGGGTCCCCTACAGTACGCCATTCTGTCAATGGCACCGTCCCTCATTCCCAGTGAATGAGGACTGGGGATAGGCACCCCTGACCTGGCCACGTTGTCCATTATTCTACAGCAGAACCCAAGGACAAGGCCGAGGTACATCATAGGTTTGCCTGTGGTAGTACCAGCTGGGTTAAGTTCTCGAAACGAAGACCATTAATGGAGCCACCCAAGGGGGTCACAGCATGTCACTTAGCAGTGTCATGGCCGTATTTCCCATGGAATATGGTATGGGTTTTTCCCATCAATGTGACTGATCAGCCACTTCATTTAATGTGACATGGCTCCACGTCGTTTAATGTGACAGAAGCATACAGTAAGCAGAAACAGGTAAGGGAAGCAGTGATTGGTTAGGGCAAGGGCGTGGATCAAAACAGAAAAACCAGGAAAAAGACAGATTTTATGCAGAGATTTTTATTGAGATTTTATATATTTTTGTGGAAGCCTCTTTCTATGGGAGTTTAGAGAAAGCACTTCAAGGCCAATTGTATTTTATTTATTTGCAAGCATTTGTATAATTTGTCGATGAGCAAGTGATCGTCGATTTCGTATTTATTTTATCATTGCCGTATCTGTATCTGCCCCCATTTTTCCACCGTCGCCCTGTTCTTTGGATCAAGTAAAAGTAGAATATCGAATCTGGTCGTTACAGAATCATATAAACCATATTCTCGATCAGTTTTTCTTATCTCACTGACATGATAAGTAAGTTAAAACAGAGTAGGCACTATTTTTCTATTTTTCTGCAAATTAGGGCAGTGAAAGTATCTTTACTTAACGCTTTTATCAAACTTTTAGCATAAACATATACTTTTTCCACTAAAAAATTACCTGGAAGACATACATGTAACTGGGCTCTGATGTCTGGCGGAAAAGAGGGGTAACTTGTTCAAGCCAGGGGTTAGCGACTTCCCAAAATTTTGGGGAGGGATCCCTGGAGGATAAAAAATTCCACTTTTGAAACCTTAAAAGTCTAAAAAGGGGTTGAAAAAATATTAATTCTGTTAAAAAATGATGAAAAATGTATTCAATGCCCAGAAATAAAAGTAAAAAAATATTCGGAAAATTCTCAGTCGTTAGCCTTTTTTGACGAAAAATAATCGTTCTGAGTAGATTTTTGAGTATTTTTGTGTGGAATTACTGAACATTTTTTATTTTTTAGCATTTTTGAGGAAAATTGTCGAAGAAATTCATTTTTGAGCATTTTGATGACAATGTTTTTTTTAATTGTTGGTTTTTGGCCATTTTCAGTGTAAAATTACCGAAAAATGCTCAATCAATGATTTCAGCTTGTCAAAGTTCGTAATTTCCAGTTGCAGTGCTACAGCGAGGTTCCATGACAAAATATTCAATGCAGTTTTATTTGGCTTCCATTTTACAGCCATCCATGATGAAGTGAGCAAAATTTTTTTCATTTTTAATGTAAGAAAGTTGAACACTCAAAAAATTTCAATTTCAATTCTTTCATGTTATAACAATTAGTATTTTAAACTGGAAAATTGCAAATTTACAATTTTTATGTGGTGTAAAATTGATTTTGTGCATTGAAAAGTTGAAGGTTATATTTTTTGTAAAGGGCAAATTAGAATTTTTGAATGTGAAAAATTAATTTTTCCATGTCTAAAATGTAAAAATGAACTTTTCATAGAAGATTATTTACATATTCTATCAAATAAGCGTCAAATTGGCATTCATTTGTGTATTTTAAGAATTCGATGCCCTTCATTTTTTGATTGATATAAATATTAATTGCATCAAAGTTGTCCAATGAGTGGGCCAACCGGTAAATCCTACTAGTGCATCTGAGAAAATGGTGGAACGTTCCAACCTATCAGAGTGAGTGGGGTGAATGGGTGAACAGGGTAAATGGGTGAACAGGGTGAACGGGTGTGCAGGGTGAGTGGGGTGAACGGGTAAACAGGGTAAACGGGTGAACAGGGTGAACAGGATGAACGGGTGAACAGGGTGAACAGGGTGAAGGGGTGAACAGGTGAATGGGTGATCAGGGTGAACGGATGAACAGAGTGTGAGGGTGAATAGGTGAACAGGGTGAATGCCCACTAAGTATTCTGTCAGTGAGAAGAGACGCATTGGGTGATTTGGGTTATTGGGGTGAGCCGGTTTTGAGTAGCATTCAACGTTTGAAAATGATACAAGGTGATGAGGACAGATAAATTTTGTTGATGCACTGTTATTTTAAACCATTATTCCTCATTATCATTTTACTTTTGAGAACACGTTGAAAACAGAAAAAAAGCCTACACATTTTGCTTCCACCATTAATCATATTGTTGGGCAAAGTCCAACCATGAATCCCATATTTTGCCTTCTTTATCTTTGTAATTCTGCCAAAAAGAAAATTCATCCAGGTGAGCAGCCAGGCGTTGATTGTTCTTGAGGCCATGCATGCTTGATATTCTTTGTGGGATCATTCCCCACAAACCTTCTATTGTATTGGTATGGACACCATCTTCTGTTACGAATTCCCGATTATGGAATACAACATGGTGATTGTAACCTAATTGATGAAGGTTGCTATATGTGGCCAGCCCATCATGAAAGATTTTGGTCGTTTTCAGGACGTGCTTTTCAATCAATGGAAGCAAGGTTTTTCGATCATTTGATGGCACTATATATAAAACACATTTTCTTCCTGATCTCTCAACAATGCCAAATACAAGATGATCCTGCTTGGATGTTCCCCTATCATTTTTGGCTTTCTTTCCCATCCAAGATTCGTCCAATTCGACTGATGCAGCCTCGTTCCTAATGAAAACATCTTCACTGAAAATCAAAGTATTGTTCATCAACACTGTTGAGCACAGCATTCGGAAACGTTCGTAGCAATTCAGAATTGTATCATAGTCGACTGATCCCATTATCCGGTGAACCAAAAAAGCTGGACAGTCACAACAAAAAAAATACAGAACCCCTAAACTCGTTCCCAATGATATTTTGCTGTTTTCAAACATTGAATCACTTCGAATAGATGATTGTGTTTTGCACCCGTGGGAGCACTGCCAGACTTTTCCATTGCTAAGTTGGTTCTTGACGTTCAATTTCATTTCCTTCTTGCAGACTTTGCATCAATAATTCTGTTTAAGTAAATGTTTGTCTTGAAGAAATTGAATAGTCTGATCTCTTTCTTTACAAATTGAAGCAATCTGGACCCACATAACTGCATATGAATAAAATCTGGGCTGATTTTCTGAAAAATGTTACACATATCATTGTAAACACAAATATTGTGAGGAAAAAAAAGTATATTTGTATCATAAAAATATGTACTAAGTGAAAAAATGTATAGGTAAACAATGGAAAAATATTAATTTTAATGACATATGATGAGAGATACTGCGTGCTTTAAACCTACTTTTCAAAATGACAAAATATTCCATCATCATGTCTGTTTAGCAATGGAAAGGGATGACACTGGTCATATTAAAATATATGTAATGCTAATTTTGACTGAAAATATTGTCACACATCCTCTATGTTGCATCACAGTGATTAGTGAACAGTAACTTTTAGGCAAAAAATTAGGAGTTTGAGAATTTTACGTTATACTGTAGAATTTCTTATTTATGGAATCATCATGTAAGATGACTTGACCAATAAATATTTGGCGGGGCACATGTAGTCTGGCAGGAAATAAAACAAGCATACAGTATATTTAATCTAAAAGTTTGATGGGAAAAGTGGGGTTTATGATTTAATTTCCTATGAGCAAACAAACGTTCAGAAACAAACGGCCAGAGGAAATGCAAATAATTCAAAAGAAATCAAAGAGGTTAAATGATCAGTGAACAGCAAGCACATTTGGAATACTTTAAAAATTTTGGCATGCAATAAGTATATTGTAAATTTTACTCTGTGGATTTGAAACAATTTTCATGAAAACTATCTATTGACTGAAGTAATCAGTAAAAATTGGAGCATGATTTTATGTAAGCATGTTTCTGCAATAAAAAAGGCTTCTTAAAGTTCTTAGGGGACAATAAAACATTTTTGGTACAAAATTGATAGTTTTGGAACAATTTACACAAAAAAGCATTTGCAACGAAAAGTTAAAAGCTATTAATGCCGTGCACAAGAGATAAACTATGTGTTCTATTTTAACAACTGGATCATGATTAGCCATTGAATTCTGCTTCCGAACATTGATCATATTCAGCTTTCAATTTGTTGTAATATGCAGGCCAGTCTGTGACAACTCATTTCACAGGCGGCTCATCACTAACATTGTGATTTCTGAAATTTTCATATTCAAATGCGGTGATGCCAATTTCTTTCAAAAGCGATTCATGGATCTTCTTCCTAGATGCTTTGAAGAAACACTCTGTGTAACGTCCATCAATTCGGATTCTTTTGTAGACGCCCATATAATCTTTGCTTCCAAACTTATAATCACCCAAACATATCAAAGTTGTTATGCATTCTTCAGCCGTAACATTGTGATTATGGTGACAAATCATGCTGGCTGTTACAAATATGCCTCGAATTCGAGCAATAATCTCTCCTATATCCACATCTCTAGAAGAAGCACGATGGGAAGCAGACAGGATCGAATCTTTTAGAGAAACCCCGGTTCCATTTTTATTAATAATACATTTGTAAATTTTCAACTGCTTTTTCATAAATGCTACTAATTTGAAAGCGTACTGAAGAGTTTCAGCTGAAATTTTTTTTGGAATTTGGGTATTTGGCTGTTGGTTCTGTAAAACCTATTCCAATGAATATTTGCAGATGTGAATTAATAAGGCGAGTCGTAGACTGTTATCAATATCTTTAGTATCACCAAAATCAAAATTTTCTTTTTCAATATCCGTAGGATTTGATGTTCCAACCACTTGTTCAGCTTCTTTGAAGTAGGTCTCATGATGCTCCTGTTGAGCTGCATTCATATTATGCTGATCTCCTTTGGCTTTTTCACATAGCGTGTAAATATGCTTTTCTGCTTGATGTTGTCTAAAAGCATAAGTCAATGCTTTCAGTGGCCAATCTTCAGTAACATTGTGAACATTTTCACTAGTGATTTCAATCGATTTTTTTTTCAAATACGGTGGAGCTGATAACTGTTGGAAATGATCAATCAAGTGGTCATTATCGGACATGAGCTTCTGTAACAGAACACAGAACAGCTGGGGCTGTGTGGTGCCCGCAATTGAAAAACTGACGTCTTTTACAAGGGATGCAGCTTTTTGGGCGTAAACCTTATTGCAGCCTTTGCCGGAATAGAAAGAATTCAAGATAGCACGGAACCCACGCCATTCTCTATCACTTGGATTAAGGGCGTGCACTAGAGCAGCACCAAATTCATCGCTGGCCCATAGAAAACGGCCTCCAGCATTGTTGATTGCTTTGCTCAATCCGGGGCAGGTAAACTCTTGGTAGCAAAATTTGGCCATTTTTTCTGATGCTTCGATTTTGGACAGTGGATCATCAAGATAATGACTGAAACTCTGTGTCTTTCGGCCACCACTTTCACACACCGACAGCAAAAAAATGTTTGGTGTAACGTTGAAGTTCATGTTTGGGCACTAAAAGAAAATGTACTTACAAAATATTCATGCTGCTAAGACTGTTCAGATGAAACAGACATAGAAATTATCCACTTCTCCCTGCATATCTTTTTATTACTATCCTTTATTAAAACCTCAAAATTCAAAAGCTGCCTGACATGGACCAGCAAAATTTTGGGACTGTATCATTTGGCCCACTGTATCATTTCCCCCACCATGTTTTTTGGTGCACTATACTCATATTAGTTATTAAAAATGCAAAGATATATTCAGGGATAAAAAATCCAACAATTATTATTCACCGCTGCCACAATAAATGCAACAGCTTATCTTGGCCTAATCTTCTGTGAATCTAATTCAGTTAAACAGCATCAAGAAAGAAAGAAAATGAAGAGATGAAGCAAATTAATATGACATATGCCTTAATCAAATAGAAATGTGAGAGGAAACACAAAATAAAGGAAAAACAGATTAAAAGAGAAAACGAAATAAAACATAACCTGAAAATAAAATAAAGTGAAGCAAAAAAAATTAAATAAATGAAAAAAAACAACACAACACAACGAAGTTCCTCAATAAAGAATGAAATAGAGGAAAAGTAAAACACAGAAAGAAACGTACAGATAAGCAAAGACAAAACAGTGAAAGAACAGAGTCAAACCAAAAATGATATAAAGCAATAAAAGCTGAAATGGAGAAATACACAAAAAAAGGAACATGACAAAAGAAACAAACAATAAATGAAACAAAAAGTTAAACATAAAGGAATAAAGCAATAATGCACAGCAAAAGGTAAAAAACGAGAAAAAAGAAAGATAAACAACAAACAAACAAACAACAAAACAGAAAAGAAAAAAGAAACAGTAAGTCAAGCTAAAATCATACGAGGCACTACAAATAGTAAAAGCAACAAACAAGTGAGATACAAATAAACTAATTATGAAATCAACGATGAAACAAAACCGGAAAAAAAAGAAATATGCAATAAAGAAGGAAAGGTAGAGGAAAGACCGGAAAAATAAACAACAAATAATCAAACAAAAATTGAAAAATATAAACAATGAAAAAAACCAAATAATCAAGAAATACAATAGAAAAAATAATGAAAGAAAGAGTCAAACAAAGAAAAAAAACAGAAAAAGAAAGAATGAGTCAAACAAAAAAGGAAATAATGCAATAAACACAGAAATAAATAGAGAAGTACAGAACCAAATAAAAAAGAGAAAGAAATAAACAGACAAAAAAAGAAGCAAAGAAAGAATACAACAAGGAAACAATGGAGTAATGAAAGAAGGGAATAACGAAGAATGAAAATGAATTAATTAAATAAATTCAACAAAAAAATTTTAAGAAATAGGCAAAATAAAACCTACTCATATTTGACAAAAAAACAAAAAAATGTATGATGTTCAACAATGGATTTTTTTGCATATCAGCTTGGTTTATATCAGAAGTTTAAAAACCTCGAATTTACTGTTCATAAAATTAAATACATTCTCCAATCAATTGGAATGCAACGTATGTACTGCTATAATATAATTGCATTACTATGTATTACTACTTTTATCATGGTGGGGGAAGCGATACAGTGGATCAAACGACACAGTCGCACATTGGGTGATTGATGGGTGAAACAATGCACCTGCTTATAATTTGGTGGGCCAAATGATACAGTGGGTCAAATGATATGGTGCATCAAATGATACATAATCGAATCCACTTTTCAGAAGCCAGGGATTCATGGGAAAGGTTTACCTCCTTACTCCCTATGTGCATCTGTGACTTTGAGGCTTATTTGGAAATGAATAGACTGCAGTGATGTTATAAAAGATTCTGTTTTATACCGTCCTTACTTTGATTTTTAATTCAGCATGTGGTGCAATAACAGCCGAAAATGCAGGTAAAAACATCGACAAAACGAGTTCTTGTCTCGATCCAATTTCTATAGCATCCTTCAGGAAAAATTCATGAATCTACGAAAAATGAACCATGCACATAAGTGATCCACAAAAACATTACACGATAAAATATCTTACTTCCGAGCTACTGAACAAGCGTTTGATATCTATTTCCAATTGATATGCTCGAATATATGCTACACGTGACTCTTCAGGGGAAATTTTTTCGTTCTGTGACATTGTAGTGCAGGAAACCACCGCTTTTGAATGATACACTGATGAGAATGCTTTGGGTTAACCCCATACACACCATGATAGGTGGATATAGTTTCAGTATACACATTCTTTTTCACAGTAGTTGAGGAAAAATATATCCTAGCTTGACGTATAGGACAGCTGTGACCTTTAACATGAGGGGACGAAAATATTTCACACTTTCAGTACCATGGTATAGCATTTTATTTTTGTGTGTTGGTTGTTCTGAAGCAAATACTTGGGGTTAATCTCATACACACTGTGATAAACCATGCCTGCATGCAGCTTTCTTTCGTAGTCACAAAAGTTGAGGCAAGGAAAAAGTATATCTTAGATAGAGCTTGAAGTCGAACAGCTGTGACCTACAACATCTGAGGACGACTACACATTTGCAGTAGGTACCATGGTATAGCATTTTATTTTTGTGCCTTGGTCATTATGAAGCAAATACTTTGGAGTAATCTCATACACACTGTGGAAAACCATGCACCGCAGCTTTCTTTCCTAGTCACAAAGTGGGAAAAAAAATATCTTAGAGGAAAAAAAAGAAATAGAGGACGAGGAAAAAATATATCTTAGAGCTTGAAGTCGAACAGCTGTCACCTTAAATGTCTGACGACGACTTCACATATGCAGTACCATGATAGCTTTTTTTGTGTGTGTCAGTCATTATGAAAAGATAGGAAAAACAGAGTGATCCCGTTCACCCTGTTCACCCATTCACGCGGTTCACCCATTCGCCCTGTTCACTCGTTCACCCAGTTCACCCGTTCACCCTGTTCAGCCATTCACCCGTTCACTCTGTTCACCGGTTCACTCTGTTCACCCATTCACCCTTTCACCCGTTCACCCTGTTCACCCGTTCACCCTGTTCACCCATTCACCCTGTTCACTCATTCACCCTGTTCACTCATTCACCCTGTTCACCCATTCACCCCGTTCACCCGTTTACCCATGTTCACCCCGTTCACCCTGTTCACCCATTCACCCTGTTCACCCGTTCACCCTGTTCACCCGTTCACCCTGTTCACCCTATTCACCCCTTCACCCATTCACCCTGTTCACCCATTCACCCTGTTCACTCATTCACCCTGTTCACCCATTCACCCTGTTCACCCCTTCACCCGTTCACCTTCCCATTTCTTCCTATATTCTTATCTTTAGTACAGTATATATCTTAAACTATTAGTAGGATTTACGGGTTGGGCCCAATGAGTTGATAATTTTAATTTCGGACATCAATTTTTATTTGTTCAAATTTCACCTCGAATGTATTGATGCTGAAGATCAAATTCGTTGTCAGCTGAAGGAGGAGTAAGTGCTGACAAATCGGTAGAAAATTTACGAAATTCGAACTTAGAAGTGAAAAATGTGGAAATTTCATAGAAGATGGAGAAAATTCGACGAAAATAGAAGAATGTTTAATTGGAGAAAATTCGACGAAAATCGAATAAATTCGACATTACCTTAATGTTTATGAACTAAAAACAATTTTAGTATATTGTGAACTGATAAAATAAAGTTTTTGAAGCATTTCATTTTTATTCCACACTCCATCATCAAGTTAAATCCAATATACAGAACATGCTCCTGACTGTTTGAAAGCAATCGACGAAAACGGTTTTGAGGCCAGCAAAATTTTGCTTGTTGAGGTTGGTTGTTAGTTACTCTGTGAAACAGTTTTAGTGAGCTGTAGGATGTGCAAGCAGTGCATAAATTTTCTGATGTTCAACAGTCGTCTGATCAACTTCCTAGCTTTGTAAAGATTTTGGCCAGTGATGTTCGCAATCATTCCTGTAAAGGTCCATCTGTACTTCAGATGCAAGGCTTGCATTATGTTGCATAAAAATTCTGGCACAGCGCAAGTTGATCATCCACACTCTGACTTTAAACCTTAAATTGAATGATTAACCATCATTTGTCAGAAGAATTTTCTGAAATATAGTGGACTTCTTCAGTTATATTTATTTATTAAAGGAAACAGATTTTACATAACGACAGCACAAAATTTCACATTCATATTTTTCCTCCATGATTTCAAATTATGCGTTCATCCTGTCGAACTTTTCCAGTAACAGAAGAAAAACCCCATTCAATGCAAATATATGAGAACAAATTTTTGAAGGAAGCGAAGAATTTCGAATACTATATTTTGGGAATTTTAAACGAAAAATTTCACAAGACAATTATTTTTCACAATTCTTCAAAAAATGGTTCAAAAATTCGTAATTTTACAATCAAAAAAGAAGCTTTAAGAAACAAGAGAAAATGTAGATTCTTATACAGAAAACTGTGATAAGTAAGTTAACCTCAACTGAAAATCAGGTATTGATGGGTTAGAAACGAAAATGATATTCATTTCATCTGCAGAGTCAAAACTTTCACAGCAAATACATTACTCAGGAATAATCAATGCTGGAAAGCCAGTTGAGGCGATGCTGATCTAAACGTCGAGCAAAATCAGCTAAAAATAAAAATTTGTTCATTTGAAATTCTGGATTTTTCTAAGACGAGAGACATGAAAAATAATAGATTTCGACATTTGAAAATAACCAATAAACAAGTTTTTGAAAAGCAATCAATCTTTCAGAAATTAATTTTTGAAGATTAAATTCAAATATCGTTTATAATTCTACTAACTTGCAAATCAGAATCACAACAAGTATGGAATAGAATATTTTCGGCTAGGGTGAAACGACCTGTAGTTTCGTTTCTTATTTCATTAGTGGTGTAAGAAGGAACTTCAGACTATTCGAATGGTCCTGGACAATCAACATGCACCTCTGGACACAAATCTAGTAGAATGAAAATGATGCAAAATATAAAACTTCATAAGTAATGACTTTATAGACAGTTTGAGGTGGAAAACATACCGACGAAAAATTTCATTTACTTGTTCAGCTTCAGCATATGTTGAAATATTCAGTAGCTTCCATATGCGTAAGTCAGGATTAGACTCACAAGGTAAGTGAATCATTTAATAACTCACAAAGTAAGTGAGTTATTAAATGATTCATTTACCAATAACTCACAAATGAATCATTTAATAACTCACAAGGTAAGTGAATCATTTAATAGCACTCTATCAAATAAACCCCTTTGTAATGCTTATGGGTAATCAGATTCGGACAATTTTTTTGATTGTGCTACAAGGAGTACAAATATTATCCCAAATCAAACATTGTGGAATGGTAACTGAAACGCAACTGACTAATACCTAAGATGAGTGCCATTAACTTCAAATAACGTTTATTTTGATAAGTGAATAGAATCTTGCAATAATGGAATTATGGGTCCATTTTAGATATTCTAAAGTATAAAGTTAAAGTAGTGGATCATCTATTACCTAAACATGGCATGGTGTATAATTATTGGAAAAAATTGAGGGCTGCTAAACCTGAATTTGCCTAGGACTGCTAAAACTCTAAGAACGGCCTTAGTGTAAAGGTCCTTCCAGGGAGAGCCTGGTGTTGTGAAGGTGCAGATGTTCATCTAGCTTATTTAAAAAAATTTTCAAAATTGGGGCAAAAATTGGACTTATTTTACTTTTAAGGTTATTTTTACCCACAACAGCCGACCTGAGGTCTTACAAGTATGCAGAAGAAAGCGAAAACCCAAAAATCCCAAATTGTGAAGAGTGGGTTTTTGCCAGCCTAGCTTGAAATTAGCACAGAGCACTGGTAAATTTTGACCTTTCAACATTGTTTATGTCTTAATGGTTGGATTTTGAGAATAGAACCCACATTTTTTCCCACATTCCTATTCCAAAATTTAAGAGTCCCCAAAAATCTCAAAAAAGTCGAAAATTTCGAAATTTTCCCAAAAGATGTTGAAAAAGACACTCTTTTCCAAGTTTTTTTCGGGTTGGGGGAGTACCAACATCAGGGTATATGGTTCCACCAAGTTATGCCAAAAATGGATAAGTGCCCCCATAAAACCCCACCAAAAACTAAAAACTCGAGCTGATGACATTTAAATAGTATGGATTGCCTGAAATAACAACATCTTCACGAGAAACACATCAGCGGCAGAAAATTTGCTGGAAAAAACAAGGAAAAACTGCGCAGAGACACGAATCGTGTCAATAATGAACTGGGAAGTTTGGAAATCAGGAGAAAACACAAGCAAAAATTCTTGCATTCCTAGCATCAAGTCAAGAATCCTACTTTACCATTTGTGTATGCTTGTTCAGCCATGTGAGGAGCGCAGTGGAACAGGGCATCCCTGCTCTGACGCAAGGAAAATACCCTAGAAGCCCAAGTGGAGCATCCATACTCAAAAATTTTTGCGGTAACGGATGAAATGCAAGCCTTGCGTCCAAACTATAGATGGGATCCGGCCAGTTGAAGGGGTAAACCCCAAATCTTGGGGTAGGGGTCCCCAAAAAAAAACACAAAATTCTCCCAAAAAAGCCAAGTTTTCCAAGTTTTCTCGAATTGGGAGTTCTGACGTTTGGGTATAGGGTTCTGCCAAGTTTGGGGAATCACTCCCAATTACCATACCTGTAAGAGGTCCGATCATTTGGGGGGGGGGGGTCAAAAAAATCGAAATTTTTCCCAAAAAAGGCCAAAAACACATTTTCTTGCCAATTTTTTCTAATTTTTTCCAAACTGGGGTTGGGGGTTGGGTATATGGTTGGCCAAGTTTGGGGGGCCCCTCAATTACAGGTATGCCAATTACATATATGTTCACAATATACATACAATTATTGGTCTGCTTGGAAATATCACTTCACAAAAGTGATTTGGGCACCAATAAGCAGAATATAATGCATTTTTTGTGTGATTTCAGCATGCCTAATTTTTTAACAATACCTAAAGTCAAGAAATTTTCGAAAGAAAAAGAAAGAACATTTTTGGAGCTGTATTGCGAACATGCACCTTTTGGTATTCTAGACTTGATTATAAATAAACACATATTTTTATCATTTTTCGAAATAAACATTGTAAGGCCCTATTCAGAAGTAGAAAATCCTTGGATTTTTGTTGGAGACTCTATGGAATGAATTGGCAATTCGCAGAAATCCCAATTCAACAATGAAAAAATCATAGGATTTTTGTCCCTGACAATTATCGGCGACAGTCAGCGACTGCACTTTTGAATTGAGCTTAAATTCTTGATACAACGCCATAAATTTTGGACTTGTAGGCAACTGACCAAAGCTCTTAGTAGTATGCAATTAGTATGGCAGATACACGATACTGAAAATTGCAGCAGATTCAGAAGTTTTCATTAAATTGATTTTTGTAGGATAACCCCTTTATGCAGTGAGCAATCTGTTTTAAATGCATGAAATGTTGAATGGAAACCCCATAAAAGAGACATCCAATGCATGTGATGAGAGAAGTCTTTTCTGGATGAGAGTAGCACCAAAAGCCAGCTTCCACAAAATCCACAATGATCCTCATTCGTCAGTGGGTGAAATGACGTTTTTTCAGGATTTTTTAATTTACCTCATTCCTCCCATTGTACAGTAAAACTAACATAATGTCCAAAAATACGGTTGTACTCCTTTTCATCTCTCCATGGAGAAATTGCATTTCAAAAAAACAGGCTATAGTTCGGCAAATCCTATGTCTGAATGCAACTCTCGGGGCCCGGGCATTTTTCCAGAGAACTGACCTAATTGCTGAATTCACAGGAGACACCCTCACCATTTGGCTCACGATTTTATTAAAAAAAAATAAAACCAACTGTAGACACAATGCCATACAATAGAAAATTCGAAAACATATACCAAAATGACTTCATTGAAAATTCAGAATATCATAATCAATATGATTAACATCAGAATCTTATGAAGATTCATTTCCACATTCTTCTTCACATCATTGACAGCAGGTGTGAGAAAAATTTGAATATACAATTATTTCGCCTGATTAAAAATTCATGCAACAGATTCTTAAATATTCATTTTTGCCAGATCTCAGATTTGCAAGGGATTAATAATTCATTCTTGTTCTGGTTAGTTTTACAGAATATCTTGTAATATATTTGAATATATATATTTTTTGTAGTTGCAGAAACTCGCGGATATTCACAACATTAGGGTGGAAGGAGAACAAATATTCAAAATTTATTCAAGGAAACTTATTCCAATAATATTTAATCATGTTGATCATCACTCATAATTTCATTTTCCACTTTATCATTTTGCACATCTTCATTCAATGTTTTGATCATTTAGCTTCCTTTTCTTGCTTGGTGTATCTTCATCAATCTCCTCCCTTGATATCTTTATGATGTCTTTGAAATGACATGTCGGGCTGAGATTCCTCCTTCGGAAAATATAGCAAAAAGGTTGTCTCTTTCCATGCCAACATTGATGAAAGTAATGGCCTTGTTTTTCGCATATTATGCAAAATTTGTTCTAGAACTTTACCAATAGTTCCCAGTATGTATTATTCAGGCTTGATTAGTGCTTCACACTTTATAAATTCTAGGACCCGGGTACCCAGTCTTTAGGGTACCCCGGTTCTATATGCAAATATTTAAAAAGTCAGTGAATGAACACACTTCATGAAAATTTTCAGAAAACTCATGAATTTTGAGGCATGAGCCTTGCAAAGTGCTACTAAACAAAAGTTAGGAAAACCCAATAACACATTTTCTTCAAACAAATTTCTTTTCAAAAATTTTTTTTTTTTGTTTGAAGAAAATAAAATTTCAAAATTTTTTACTCTTTATAGCAAATTGTGGGGACCAGGTCACGCATCACAACTATTTGATGAATCCATTTCCAAACAAGATATGCCACTAGGTCCAGGTTTAACCATCTATATCATTGATTTTTATGTCTCTTCAATCTTTATACATAATGCAACACTCAGATTGTTTGTTGCTAAAAATAGGCTACAGTGACTTTTTGAGAGCCATAAGGGGCCTTGTTAACATGTTGAGCAGGTAAATGCACTATGAAGGAAAATACGTTCATTCAGTGTAACTGCACATAAATACAAGTAATGGGATGTAACTATTCCGTTTACACAATATCTTGTTGATACCCGGGTAGCACCCGGGTTTCATTCAGAAAATTGACCCAGGTACCCAGGTCTACCGGGGTATACCTGGAAACCCAAAATACCCAGGTACCAGATGTGAAGCACTAGGCTTGATTTAATATTACTGGTTGCCTTTATTCAATGCTTCTGGACTTTTTCTTTGAACGACAGTTCTCGATTATGTGTCCCATACGTTAACAAATATAACATTCAACACTTTCTATTAATTTCTTGCTCATGCTAAAAATAGACTTCTCAGGATTTAAAAAATCAGACATGGTATCAATTTTGTAATATAAATCAAAGATCAATCACTATAAAATCGCAAATCATGTTTCTTAATATTTATTCTTCAAAATTCAGTCAACTTGACAAATGTTAATGTATTGTTCTTAAATAACACTTGTTACCATAATGAAACATTTTTCTACAACTATTCCAGTGATATTATGAGTTATTTACATTAACAAAAGATACAGTTCTCTCCTTCATTTACAAATTTAATCAACTTGCTCAAGCCTTCATGTTGCCATGATAGAAACCATCACTGTTAGTTTTTTAATCATCACTGGTGTCATAATCATCATGGTTGTGTTCATGGATCTCTAGCTCTGCAATAATTTGATTGACTTAGTTAACACTACAGCTGAACTACAAGTATATTGAAGCTGGTTTAAGGTAAGAGAAAAAGCAAATTGCTGCCTCTTCAATTGGGACTCCATTATGTTCCATAGGTATGTCTCCATCATTTTATGAGCAGCAGTTTGAGTATTGGCTGTAAAGCTCTGTTGAGATTCCTCTTTCAACATAGGTAGAAGTCTTTCCTTAATGACATGACCAGCGTTCCTTAATGACATGAGCACTCATAGTGGATCTGTTGAGGTTAGTTATCGATTTCCACAAATATGTACCATAAAACTTATCATAAGTGTCACCATCACCAATTGCTCAACATCGTGCATAATAAATCTTTGCATCCTGTGATAACTAACTGTCCATGGAATTTGAAGGAAATCATTTCGATCAAGTTGTCTTTATTTACAACATATATTTCATCCATTATTTTTAAGCAGCTGCATAATATTTTCACTAAGTATTGTAAATTTTCAACAACTTTTTCATTGCTGTACTCCATTCCACCTATAATTAAATAACACTGTAAATAATATCACATTATAAATTAATCTGTTACTCTATTTACAACTTCAAGACATTCATGATTGTGTGATCAAAACTGCTTCTTAGTATTTTTTAGTCCCATTTGCTTTTCCAGAAATGAACACATATTCAAACATTAGCATAAAACTGGTAATAAAATTGGACGCAACATTATTGTTAGAAAAACTAGGAAAATTTGAATGGTCACTGATATCAGAGTTTTTATCCAGTTCTTTTTGAAAAAATCACTGAATATATGACTAGCTATATTATATTCCTATGGCTCAGTCCTATTTGGAGCTGTGATTATATTTGAAATTTTATTCAGGGGATCTTTTTCTACATAAATCAATGTACCAGCAATTATGACAACAGTGTCACTTGCTGGACATGTTAATTATTTTAATTATAATCAATAAAATTTGCATTTTTTTCCCTAGCATGACTAAAATTTTCAATAGAACAGGCATAACTTCATCAGCAGCACACTTTTAAAAACTATGGTTCAGAAAAATTTAATAATAGTACAAGAGCAAGCCACCTTCTCTGACAATTTGATTTTACTCAGCACTCTTGGCGATTTAGGTTGCTATAAATCCACTTACAGGCACTGTGTAATGCTGGACAGTGGAATAAAACTTGGAATAAAACCCCCTTAGACTGCATTTGCCATTTTCAATTTAATAATATGTACTGGTGAAAAAATGGGCATCACATAATTGTGGACAATTTGCAAGAAACGTCTTCTGTAAAAAATTATCATTTTCACCACAACAATTGTTATGAGATTGGTAGTTGGCTAATGATTGACCAGGGAGTGGCTATTGAAACTGGGTAGGAATGAGGGTCACATTGTGAATCCAGTATTGGTCATTCGGTTCTATATGTGCAAAGTTTAAGTGAAGCAATAAAAATTAAGATAATAATAAAATAACCACAGTAAGAATTGACTTGAATCACGAAATTTACATGCTTTCCTCACAAACACTAAAAAATTTATCTTTGAATTTTCACTTTTGCTTGACATTTCTCTCCTTCTAGAATTGAACTACCTGGTTCATTTTGCAACTTCTCAAATTGTACCTGACTTCATGCTTCATTGTTCCATCTTTGTGGGTTTGTATTTTGCCACATTTGTTGGATGGTCCTTCTATAATTTGGAGTGTCCATCCATAATAAGGCTTTGTTTGGTTGACATGAATTACTTCCACTCCATTGGTTTTTTATCTCCAGATTTGGATAATTTATTCTTCCACTTCATAAGGCCCCTCATAGATAGGCATTAGTTTCTTTATGGGACCCTTTTTGATGATCTGGAATTCTTTCAAGACCAGGTTATTTACTCTATAGTTCACATTTTTCGCCTTTTTGTCATACACCTTTTTGTATGCACTTTGTGCCTTTTCTATTTGTTCCTGGACTATCTTCAAAGCCATAGTGAAGTGTTTCTTGACCTCTACATCATAAGTAGCCAAGACTAAGAAATATAGAGGTTGTTTATGTTTGATGACCACATCAATAGGCAACTTTGGAACTCCTCTATATATTACTTCAAAAGGTGAGAATTGTATGGATGCCTTTGTATGTGTGTTGGTGGAAAATACTGCATAAAAGCAGGTGTTCATCCCAATCAGTTTGGTTTTTGTCTACATACACTCTAATTCTTGTAGCAATTGTTTGATTAGACCTTTCTACTTCTCTAATAGCAATAGGATGGTAAGCAGTAGTGTGTACCTTGTGCACATCTATAAGCTTTGTAATTTCTTTTATAAGGTCAGATGTAAAATCACTTGCCTTATCAGATTGTAGTATTTGTGGTGCTCTATGTCTAAAAACTATTTTTGTGATGATGATTTTAGCAAAAGTTTCTGTTGTTATATTAGGTACTGCAAAGGCTTCTACATATTTTGTGAGGTGATCAATGAAGACAATTATGTATCTGTTTCTATTTTCTGTCATAGGTAGTGGTCCCATACAATGTACAGCAATTCTATCAAAAGGTCCACTTGTTAATATTGGCTTCAGATTTGCTTTAATTTTGTGTCCTACTAATTTATTTATTTGACATTTTTCACACATTTTACAATAGAGTTGAACATCTTTGTGCAATGTATTCCAGTGATAAATTTTGAACTAAGTTGTATGGTTATCTTTGCATCAGTGTCCAGCTAATTTATCATCATGATTAGATTCAATAATTAATTTCTTCATTGATTGTGGGATTATTATTTTTTTATTCCATTCTTATCAAGAAATAATATTTCATTGTCAACACAATTTTACATGTTCTGAAGGTAAGAAACGTTTTCTTATGTTATTTGTGACCTCTTTAAGTTCAGGATCATTTTGTTGCAAGTTTTGTTTGCTGATAAAGATAGCATCAAAAATATTTTACAAATTCGACTACAGCTAATGTTTCTAATTCAGTAATTGGATAATTTTTTTCAGCTGGTTTAAGAGCTCCAGATGCAAAATCAATAGGATGTTTCAGATCATCTTTTCCAATTCGACCCAATACTGCACGGATTCCTTCTTTTGATGCATCAGTTTGAAGTATAAACTGTTTTGTAAAGTCAGAATGCATAAGTATTGGTTGTTGCATCAATTTCCTCTTTAATTCCTCAAAGGCTTTATTCTCATTTGAAGTCTTGTCCTTTTTTCAACAATTCAATCAATGGGTTTGATATTTGTGCACGTTTAGGAATGAATTTTCTGTAATAGGATATGAGGCCTAAGAATGACTTTACTTCTTTTACATTTTTAGGTGGCATCATATTTTCCACTGCTTCAATCTTTTAGTATCAGGTTTAATACCATCTTGACTTATGATATGACCAAGATACTCGACTTCTCTTTGTGAGAATTTACATTAATGTATTCCTATTTTTAAACCACCCTCAAACAATCTGTCAAGAAAGATCTTCAGATGATCAAGCATTTCCTTGTGATCATTTCCAAAAACTAATATATCATCCAGGTATACTAAACAAATTCTCCATAGGTCTTTAGGATGTTGCAGGAGCATGGCATAGCCCAAATAGAAGATAGTTGAATTCAAAAAGACCAATAGGAGTAGTGAAAGCTGTTTTTTCTTTATCTTCAGGTGAGCTTGGTATAGTCCAATAGCATTAGCTCGATCCAAAATGGTGAAGTTTATATAAGTTTATTTTGTGCTGAAAAATCTGTATAATTAATATAACTTAAGCTAAAACAATACATTTCAAATGTTCGGTTGGTGAAGTCAAATTGCATCCAAAAAACTCGCTGCTCGTAGTGTTGAAAAAACGTGTTGGATGAAATATGGATTGAAGGGATATCTGGGAAAGATCAAAATATAAAATACTGAAATACAAAAGTCATAAAATATGTTTTTCTAAAATCATAATATGGTTCTGAAGAGGCTATACATGGAAAAGTGCATGTGAGCATGCAGGTGCTTTTTTTATTTTTTTGAATTTTAATTCCTTTCTATTTTTTATAGATATACTTAGTGTTGATTAGAAAGATGCAAATTATGATAGGTGCAATTTTTTTTAATTTTTCAATTTTAATTACTTTTTTAATTAGTAAAAAAAGATTATTTAAGTAGTAAAAAATTTAATAATTAAGTTGTGCGCTCACCATCAACTGCCATCTTATTAAGTTGGGAATGAGTGCCTTCTGGAATTTGGGCTCCACGCAGGCTGTAGCACTTCTTTTGAAGCTCTGTCTCTGCCACCACCCAATGTACCTCAAAGTCTCCCTCTATATCATTTGATCTTTTTCAGCATTGGGCACAGACAATGTCTTTTATTTGGCGTAGCTTTGCATTGTTGAGCCATGTGACCTGTTTTGTCAGATCATCACACTTGACAGATGAGACTTTGAGCACACCGTACCTCAAAAAACACTGAAAACAATGTTCCACAAAAATATATTAAAATGGAAAAAACAAATAAGTAAATTATCACTTTGACGGCGAGAGAAATGGTCCAATTGGTAACCAATTTCGATATTATGTGGTATTTTTCACCAGTTCATTGCATTTTGTTTAACAGTTGGTGGACTCTAATCAAAGGTTTGGCCCAGGTTATGTTCTGAGTCCCATCTAAAGCTGTAGGAAAATGAACCTGTTAAGTGAGAAAAATGTGATTATCAAAGAAGGAATTATCTAGGAAAGAATTGATATCAACATTAGTATCCAGTGAATTTACATGTACTGACTTTTATCCTTGTGATGAATCTCCAGTACTCGTATGGTCTTCAGTAATTCAACTTTTCTGTCGATTAATAATTGTTAAACCTCGCTCCAATATGTCATTTTCATCGATAATAAATTCTGAATGTAGATCAAAACTTTCGTTTTGCGGCCAAGTTGTCTGCCAAAGGAATATTAGGAGAATGAGTATTCAGAACCTTACCCTGGGGTTCTTCTTCTGGCTCATCGAAGTGGTACGGATCCTAGCTCTATATATAAAAAACTATTACTGTAAGGAATGAACGAAATTCTGAAAGTCTAGGGGAAAAAATTCTGCAGGTTGTTATAGGACCTACATCTCTTAAAGTGGAATGTTGAGGAATGGGGTCATCCATTGGTTGTATAATTTAATTGTGGTTTATCAATTGATCGTTTTTGTCAATGTTGTCCATTTGGTAATTATTATTGTTGGATATGCCAGGAATGTTGATGGTCATTAAAGGAATTTCTTTGTCCCATGGTCTCATGTAATCAGCCTTGAACTCATTGTCCTCCATTGTCAAAGCTTTCACCAGTGACAATATTTGAAAGTTCAATGTGAATTTCAGAGCAATTTTTGGTGAAGTTTTTTTCAGAGGGGATTTTTTGGGGGGCAAAGTCTTCAGATGACCTTCATTTGTCTGCAATTTCTTGATGACTTCTGGGTTTGAACCATCGATTGTCATTCCAGTCTTTAATAGATCTGGGTTCTTTATCATGTATTTTGGAATTTTGTTGATTCTATCATCAAAGCAATGATTATTCTTTAGCTATTGAACATGAACAAGTTTAGCCATATTTTGAGCAGTCTATCATATATCGAAAATCACTAATAGTAGGAAAAGTAGGAAAAATGATTTTGTAATACCTATTTATACTTTTTCAGAGAATGACTGAATGTTGACTTTTTTGTTCATTGTGCTACTTAAAATTTTAATTAGATTGATTTATGTATGTAATAAATTTTCTGTCCTAAGAGTCAAAGGGAGTTCTTAAAATGATGACCAGTAAAATGTTTAGGTGAATCATTTCTTTCTATTCCTTGTGAATATGCATCCCCTTACACATAGACAGTGCACAAGACACTGTGGTATCATAAACATGGTAATAAAAACTACTGTGTGCATACCTATGGTCATATTGATGTAGAGTGCATACCTACAGTCCTCATGCCACTTCCATGTCTAGTGGTCTCCTCTACTAGGTATACTGTAAAAACCTATGTACCTTCATAGTAGACTTGACACAGTGTTGTGGTAAATTAGTAAGGGCGAACACAGTGTCCTATTGATACAGAATGCATTAGAAGAGACCACCAATTATATAGGCAGTAGCCTGTAAATGTTCGCCAAGAAAGAAATGTTTGTCAGTAACTAGACCAACATTAGACCCATTTTACTTGTGTGGTCAAAAAGAGCAGGACACTGGCAAGCCAAAGTTATTTTTAATTTAGTTGAAGTAATATCCTGACCATATCAGGAAAGAAATATTTGTCAGTAATGAAGACGGACAAAAGACCTATTGTACTTGTGGGGTCGAACAAAACAGATAACTCAAAAGCCAAAGTTATTTTTAATTATAGTTTGTTTCTAAATTTAAGTCTTACATGTATTATTTGTGATAATTATATATTATAGATGCTGCCCAAATGTGTTCACCTAGGTGGCAGCTGTTCACCTAGCAAACAATCATTTAGCTGGCATTTGAATAGGAAGACATTGAACCACACAATTTTCGAGAATTAGGAGCACAATATGCAAAGGAATGATTGACAAGGTATATGGGGCCTGTGCTGTAATTATGAATTATGATTCCTAGAAAAGAATATTATACAATACAGCTATACAATTGATGGATTGTTAACAATTAGCGATGCATAAATTCCTATTCAATTGAATGTAAAATGCAGTTTACACCACCAAACAGGCAAATTTTGTCTTATGGCTCATCCTGTAGATTTCAACCCTTTCAGTTAATCTATGCACTCATTCTATTTGATTGAAAACTTCTTTTGACCATTAACAAAAACTAACATCCTTTCAGATTTTTGTCTTTGAAAAGCAAAACAAACATTTCTTCTTCACTTTTAATTCACAGATATTCTCTCTGAATGATGATGTAAATATCTCTATTCCACTCTACCATCAATGAATGGAAGTTGTGTCCCAAAATTACATCAAATCATGGATCTCACTTCTTTTATTTCAGCAACACTTTTCTCAACATCAACACTGAAGCAATGTAAAATACATGATGAATTGTTGATCATCAACAAAAGACAAAAGTGATCCATTTGAATCAGGTCTCTAAGAAGATCAATTTTGATATCACTATGTTGTACACCACTATAACAAAACTCTATCTGATGGGTGAGACACAAATTGCATAGGGGGAATTTGATGAAGAGACCTGAGTTTTCTACACAACCGATTTGACTCACCATTCCCTGACAGGAGAATTTAAAGGCCTTTGAACTTGGTGATTTTTGATGGTTATTCTATGTGGCTTTCTGCTGCCTCCAGTATCAAGTTCGAAAGTATTCAAAATTTGTAACCATCCCTGCTTGCAAATAGCTGAAATTTCTTTTCATTTCTAAAGGAATGTAAAAGGTTTACACTAAATTAGGTAAACAATGGATAAAGTAAGGTTAACAAAATTTACTACATGCAGCATTAGTTGAATTTCAAGGAAGATCATGCATTATCATTGGCAAAACAACATACCAGATCATGCCTGTGTTAGCGCTAAGTCGACTCAACAGGGTTAGAGCTATGGTGGATGCTATTTGTCAAATGTACAAAATGAAGATTATTATTGGAGACAAAATACAGTTTAGGGAAAAAGGCACAACAGAACACAATGCGCCTGGTACATGAAGCATACAGGCACCTCTAACAAAACCAACTAGGACCAAGGTGCCCTACCAGTATCCAAAGGAAACAGACTGTCAGAAGATGAGAGCTGACCAGGCACTGAGAGTGCCAACTACTAATTGTTAAACTCCAAATAATGAGGGATGTGGAGAATAAAGCATCCCTGGTGGAGCATGCCAAAATACATAAACAAACAGTGACAGGACATGAGTGAATAAAATGGCAAACCCTCACCAAAAATCAACTACAAACAGTTTGCAAAACTTTCCATCCTTTAATTTTTGGGCAACAAATAGTATAACACAAAGGGTTTTGGCATATTTGTTTACTTAATAAAAAGTGGACCTATTTACAACAACAAAGAACTTGAGAAATAAAAAAAAATGATATTAGGGAACTAAAATCAGTGGAATCGATTCTCCAACACCCTAGGTTTCCATCTGTTCCATCAGTATCTTCAAAAGACTTGAACTTAAAGTGTCTGTTTGCACCGTTAGTGGCCAATTTCCAAAACTAGTAGTGCTTTCAGTAGTGCTACTGCCTGGAGGCTTATTGTTGATCTTCAATCTCTTTTATCTAACTGTTGTGGCTGGGGTTCCATTTTACTTTTTGTTTCATTTTTCTGTTTTTTCTGGTGGTGTGTTATAAAAAGAAATAAACATACCTTTCCCTTTTTTTAGGTTAAAATATCACATCATTAGCAGCCACACCTTCATAATTTTTTGTATTGTTTCCTTCGTTTTCTGTGAATGCCTTGCCCCCTGAATCTTTCTGAGCATTTGGTTCTGTTTGTATATCTCATGTTTTTCGACTGCTAGTCAATTTTGTGGATTTATTTTGAATTTTGATGTAATAAACTTTCTTCTATTATCATGGAGTTGATGTCAGCAACTCCATAATATTCTGCCACACCATCTCAGTATGCTTCAAACTTCAATGCTGGCATGATTGTTATTTCGGTGCAGGCTTTTTTTCATTTTTGACCCTTAAGCCAATTGGCTCCTAAGGCACTTTTTTTGGGAGCCAATCGCATTTTTTCCAGGCCAGAGCTAAAAAATGATGATTTCATATATATACATGTTTTTATAATTAAAATGTCAACATAATAAAGCTTTATTCCTTTTTAAACATATTTTATCTCACATTATACGATTTATCACTTGGTAGTGCGCCTTTTGGCAAGATCACCCAATTTATAACGAGACTGTGCAGCCCATACTCTAAAGGCATCTTCATAAGCAAATTTTTTGAATGAATTTCCATTCTTTTTGAGGGACATTAGCAGATCAACATGTTCTGCCTGCAAAATTGACGTAATCACATCATATCAAAACTAAAAGGCATTTGAATAGCTCAGCGTTGTTTGTGATCGAGTTTTTGTCTTTATACGATTAATTAACGAAAAACCACATTCTACATTTGCATTTGACACATTAAAACACGAAATAATTTCAGCCAAAATCAATAAATTTGGGAAAGCTTCTTTGTAGTGAATCGTATGCCAAAGAACTTCATGCCAATCTTGGGCATAATTAGGTGTAGAAGCTGTAAGGCATTGCGCCTGCAAAAATTCAAATATTCTTTTGCTTGAAAACTGTTGATGAAACACAAAAACAAGACTCACTTTTAGTAATAAAAATTCTTGTTTAACTGTTTCTGGATCCGCATCAATTTCAAAAATGGGGGCATAAGCTTCGACAAGTTTTTCTAAAGCTGATTCTTGGTCATCTTCTGATGGACTATTCTGGGCACGTGGATCAAATATTTTTGTTGCTTTTAATAAGTCCCTATCATTAGAATCAATTCGTTTGGATACCGTTTCGATGATATCACGAGTAAAAGCTGAAAAGTCAACTATCATCAGGAAAAGTTCATTAAAAGCTGGGAAAACTTATACCCTGAACTACTTTTAAAGCTTTTTCTTCTTCAATTTTCATGAATTCATCATAATTTTGAATATTGCCTATATGTCCCAGCTTGATATGGTACTTCAATTTTTCGGCTAAATCATCAGTCGTAAAGCGAAGCGTGAGTAGCTTCATCCATTTACTTTACCTAATTGTTTCTGTGGTTGCCGCAAAAGCATCCAAAATTTGGCTAATGGAATCCGCAGAAACCTGAGTTTAAAGAATGAACAAATACACAGACAGCTAATGGCTTATTTGAAGTAAAACCAGCACTTACTTTAACATCATACGGATGCATTTTCTGGTGCTGATAAGGTTCATTCAAGGTATTCAAATAATACAACACATCATTTACAGCATATAACTTGACCATAAAATCAATTTGCGACATTCGTTTAAATAATCTTTCCGCTGTTGGATAATCTTGACTACAATTTTCGAGATATTGTATAATGACTGGCAAATTTCTGACCACTGACTGGACTGAGAGTGACTGGGATAACCACCTGAATGTATAAATGAAACGGAAATTAGGAAATCTAAAATTTGAATCTCATATTCTCATAACGAACTGCAATCCAGGGTTCTAAATTTGTATATTCTGTTTCCGGTAAATCTGCTAAAGCATTTAATTCAACACAATGTTTAACCGTATTCAAAAAGGCAATCAAATCGTTCAGCATATGTTCCATTTTCATGAAAGAGGCATGCTTTGCCATCTTAAAAATATTAAGGATAAAAATATATGCTGTTTCATTTCTTTAACCAACTCACGTTGCATGTATCCTTTGCACCAAGAGCCTGCAAGTGAGCCACACAATGAAAAGAGATAATATGGGGGCAATCTAGGGCTCTTTTAATTTTCACAGCTGTCCCATTTTGCCATCCAAGCATTATGTTTGCACCATCTGATGTAAACATTACCATTTTTTCCATCAATTCCATTTTCTTCAAAATATGTCGAAATAGCTTTGCTAAGGGCTTCGGCATCTGTCTGTTGTAAACGGATTACTTTTCGAAATTGTTGCTTGACAGCTTGGCTAGCTATATCCACATGTTGAGTATACACTAATAACAATTTCGTTTTTGAAATATCCATTGATTCATCCACATGAAGAGTGGAACTTTTGGCTTTCTATAAGAAAATATCTACATGAATTAAATATGCATCATCAGCAATGAGTCTCCACTTTACTTTCAATTTTTCGAGTTCAGTTTCTTCAACATATTTATTCAATGCATCTAAGAATTCATATGTTGAATAATTAAAAGTATGGAATCGATGCCTGGTATTTTAAACGAGCTTTTTTCATTAAAATTATTCTAAAAAAGAAAACATTTTTTTAATCCATAACATTTCATTCATATATATCTACATTTTTTTCATTCCATTTATCGTCCAACTGAGATAAATGACCCTTGAGTAAATCATGCAATTTTTCGACCATACTAATTGGCAACTCATTTTTAACTGCAAATAAAACATTTCGCATGAGCATCAGTTTTCCAGGCAAAGGAGTAACCACTTTTGTCATTGCTGCACCATGGGCACTTCGAAATTCATTTCGACAGGCAGGCACCTGAAAACCATTGATTATGTATCATTATTTTTTAAAATGATTGTTTTTTTGTGAAAAACCTTTAGTGCTGCTTTGTGGCCTTCTGATTTTTCATGTTGCATGAATGTGTACTTTTTCCACCTTCTTTTGTTGGACAATGTAGCCCCATTGTCCATTGCACATTATCAGTGCGAATTTTTGCATCAGTACAAACTTTACATGTTACCAGATCTTTCTTTGAATCCCATTTGATCCCAGGCATTTGCTCTTTCCACTTAAGTTGGAACCCACGTTTTGCCTTAAAAATATGTTGAATTCAGATGAAAATTAAGCATAAATGAAATTCTTCTACTTACCTTTTTTTGAACTGGTTCACCATCATCAATAATTTCTGACTCAGGGTCATCATTTAAAGAACTATGAGCTTCTTCTATATCAACAATTGGTGGCCTACAAGGTTGGCTTGAAATATTATGCTCTGCTTGGTTCCCTTGCTCTACTGCTGCTTTTTGTTGTTTTTCAAAAAAATATTTTAAAGAATGAGAAGCCATTCTGAAAAATTTAGAAAATCATCAATAGGGTGAATTACTTGATGTTAAAAGTAATATAAAAATAGAAGGAAAGTCCTATCAATAGCAAAACACATAAATTTCGAATTTTTATTGGTAAGCATTACAGTAACTTGTCACTCAGCAGCAAATTTTTTACAAGCCAGAATGACTTGCACGCCCAATTTTTTACAAGCCAAAATGAATTTCAAGGAGCCATTGCTCCAAATTGGCTCAAAAAAAGCCTGTTTTGGTGGGAGCTAAAAATAACATTTACTTAACTTAATATCCTAAAAAGATGCTGAAGTGTGATGGATATTCCTGTTCCAGAATTTTGATGAGAAAACTACTTACTAGGTCCGCTCTGTTTGAGAAGAAAATAAAATCCACCCAAAATTGACAATCATAATTTTTCAGATTTGATGACATTATAGTATGTTTCTCCAAAAGCTTCTGAACTAAAAATCTGGAAAAAAAGTACCATATATATTCATCTAGAAGTCTTCAGTAGCTGAAATGCTCAGTGACTACAATATACACAAAAAGAAAAGAAATGATAATATTCTTCCCTAATGTTCATGAGGATGGCAATGGATGGTATTTTTGTGAAAGAGGAAAACTCAAATCATACTCCCCCATGAACTACCAACATCATGTTGATTACTTGCCATGCCTGGAAAAAGTGCGGGAATAAATGAGTGAAAATAGAGTAATGTGCCACAGCTGACAAACAATCAATTAGTGCAGCACCAGTTATCCTGTTTTTGGGTAACATAAAAATGACATGTAAATGCCACAAAACATCACAGCATGAATTATGATGGAACAATGATGTGAATGAAAAGATATATTTACATAACTGATTCCAAAAGAAAAGCAGACTTAGCAGTGCCAAATTGGCAGCCAAAAATTTTTGTGAACAGCTTGAACAAATTTTGTGAAAAAAGATACTGTATATATTATAATTGCTTGGAATGACAAATTCATAACCTATATATAAATTAATCAAAATAATATCAGTAAGCAATGATTTGGTAAGTTTTTGAAATTCTAGCACCATCAAAAGACATTTTTACTCTCAACTATGTAAAAAAAATTTTCAGCAGATAAAACATCAGATTTAGGACAATGATGAATCTATGACATTTTTCATCATTAGGTGATTGAAATCTTTGTAACAGGACTGGGTATTGGAGAGACTCCTGAATTCTATCTCAATAGATTTGAATCAGCATAAAGGACTAATGATCAATGGATAATAGAGAAATCTGAAAACCTTTAAGGTTTAGTTTCCATTTAAGAGGAAACATATCAAATTTCATGTACATTACGAAAAATTTCTTCTAAAGATCACACAATGCACATTTCTGCTTCAGAAGTTTGTCATATGAATGCCATGAATTCTAATAGAATGAAAGATGATTTACATTGTGGAAGGTATTTTGCACTCTGCAGTGATAATGATCATGGTGATCAATGTGAATCTTTTTCCACTCTAGAATCAGGAAAGAAAAAGGTTTCAGATGGCAAGCTTTTTAATGTATAAAATTTGAACAGGTTTCATTTAGCTGTCAAACACAAATATGATAACTCTCCTGTCTGGGACCTCATGATCTTGCTGTGCGTGACAGAAAGTATGGGCAACAGACAACTGCACTTTTCCTCCAGCCTATTCTCAACATCACAGGATCAAACACTAAACTCTGCAACTAAAATGAGACTGCAACACAATTTTACATGTTTTGAAGATTCTGAAAAAGATAGAATTAACAAAAAGATTTTGTTTCTTAGGAAGCAAATAATATTTTTTCTGTTTGGTCAAATTAAAAAAAACAATAATTATTATGGCTCTGATTTGAAATTCGGGTGATACCTCAGATAAATAATTTTTTAATTATGTCCTCTGACCTATCATCCTCTATCATTATTCATTCTATTTTCAAAGTTCTTTGTAGTTGAAGTAAGTTGACTTTTGATTACTTAAACAAATATGTCCAAATAGTTTGTAGGATTTTATTTTTGGTGTAAAAATTATTGAATGACAAAATTTTGCATAGTATAAGAAAGTATTTTGTGGCGTTTTTTTGTTTTGTTTTTAGGCCAGTATGCTACGCTGTTGCCAGGTGCAGTAGAATTCTACTATTTTCAGTAGAATTTTTACTCAACAGTGGCAGTGGCAGTAGAATGCCATTCACAGTAGAATTTGTTGTATTGCAGTAGTAGTCAGTAGAATGTCAATTTTCCAATAGAATTCAGCAGAATTATCTGTTTCTCAGTATAAGTCAGTAGAAATGAGAAGTTTACTATAACTAATTTGACTCAGTTTATGTTACTGTAATGAGTGTTGATTATGATTAGAAAGTTTAATTTCACTTTCTTTGGGTTTAATGGTTTTTTCTGTTTTTTTGGGTTTATTAAGGGTTTTTTGAGTTTGATGTTGGTTTCATTTTGTATTCATTTTAAAACACTATCAAGATTTATATATTTGCAGCATGATTACATAAAAGTTGATCAAATGTGATCAAAATTATACTGATATAAATGCCAAAAATCAAAGGCAATTTTTGCTTGTGACGTCATCCCCTGAGAATTTAGTTCTCAAAGGTGAAACTTTTTTGCCTAATACGATTCTCTCAAGTCGGATAAATCATTTATACACTTTATAATTCAAGTTTACGAAAAAATTTTGAAAATTTCAAAAAACTGATTTTAATGAACGCTTAAAAACCCAAAATTTGCTGGTTTTTAAATTCAGAAAACCCTAACAAACTAAAAAATCCAAAACCCAAAAAAGGCACTTTGCCATCCATGGTTCTACCATTTATAACACATAAAAATTGCAGTTTTTGAGGCGACAATAGGAAACTATCTTTAAATGAGCAGAATTTTACTTTATGTAAATACCCTTCTTTTCAATTGATATGCAAATTTATACAAATTCAAGGTTGTAGGACCCTTTAACAAGAAGAATTAGACCCCAGAAAGGGTTTCAAATCTAGGTGTTTGGGGTGACTAACAGTGTGATTCTCACTGCACCACTTATGGTGGAGAAAGTAATTGGGTAAAAACACGCTGCTGTAATGAAAGAAAATTTGAATAATTGTAAACAACTATTCAAATTTTTGTCAAAGGTTTATTTGATCTTTGTGCATTCGTTGTTGCAAGACTTCGTACGAATCAACAAGTTGTTCCAGCTCGAAAATGGTAATGTTCTGAAGCTAATCAAAGATCTGAGGCTTTTTTATGATAAGTATGTTGTTGCAGATTGTTATATGTGTATTAAACTGCCATGCTTCTTTTAAAAAATATTTCAGACTTCTAAGAAGATTCCTATCACCCAATCATCTCGATCGACATCCATTTTCGAATATTGAAAGTTTTGAGTTTGAAAATTATGCCTGGTAAATTTTAACCCATCAGCATAGTGTTAAAATTCACATTATCTTTTTTATCTGTTTAGTGTGGCTCAAAATGTACATTTCTGTTTTGATTTTAACCGTGCTGTTGAAAATATGGAGGCTCATCTAGAAATAAATATTCAGGAGCGATGTAGAAAAAGCTTGATGGAAGCTGCGAAACAATTCAACTGCTTAATTAACATTTATTTATATTTGATTCTACAGTTACATATTTTTGTTCTGAATTTCATGTGAATGATTGTTTGCCAGACACGCTCAACATGTCGTGCAATCTTGAAATAGAGTCCTGATGTTGTGCCTAGCCGTAAAACTGCAAACATCAATGCACTACTAGATCGTTTTCCGAATTTGGCTCAGAACCCAAGTTTGGTGGAAGAAGAATTCCGTTCGCTCATCTTTGATCATGATATGACACCTCTCAAATCAGCAGATGATCCTATACAATTTTGGTTATCTATTTCAGAAGTTCATGACTCTGCAGGTGTTAGTCACTATACTAACGTGTCTAATTTTGTGCTTCCGTTGTTCACTTTGCCTTTTTTAAATGCATCCCTCGAGCGGGTGTGTTCTATAATGAATGTTGTAAAATGGGAATTGAGGAACCGCCTCGTTTGTAACTCTGTGGATGCCATATTACTTGTTTGTTACAGTATAGCTTTATCGAATATATCTTTATCGAGTTTTAATACATCAGATAATATGCTTAGTCGTTTCAATCAGTCAATGTACAGTGATGATGCTGATAATAATAATACTAATAATAACAGTGATATTGAATATGAAGAAGCGTTTGATGTTGTTGATCAAATAAACATTTGATATAGTTTATATAATGTTTTTGATGATTTATCAGTTTTTTTCATTTACATTCAAGCTATTTCCAATGTTCTTGAGTGTCAGTAGAATTTGGGTAGAATTTTTCAAAGTCAGTAGAATTGCAGTAGAATGTGGATTTTAAAGATAATGTGAATTTGATGAGTAAAAATGAGTAAAAATTTACCAGGCAGAATTTTCAAACTCGAAGCTTTCGATATTCAAAAACGGATGTCGATCAAGACGATCAGGTAATAGAAATCTTCTTAGAAGTCTGAAATAGTTTTTAAAAGAAGCATGGCAGTTTAATACACATAACAATATGCAACAACATACTCATCATAAAAAAGCCTCAGATCTTTGATTAGCTTCAGAACATTACCATTTTCGAGCTGGAACAACTTGTTGATTCATACAAAGTCTTGCAACAATGAATGCACAAAGATCAAATAAACCTTTGACAAAAATTTGAATAATTGTTTACAATTATTCAAATTTTCTTTCATTACAGCAGAGTGTTTTTACCCAATAACTTTCTCCACCATAAGTGGTGCAGTGGAGAATCACACTGTTAGTCACCCCAAACACCAAGATTTGAAACCCTTTCTGGGGTTTCATTTTTCTTGTTAAAGGGTCCTACAACCTTGACTTTGTATAAATTTGCATATCAATTGAAAAGAAGGGTATTTACATAAAGTAAAATCCTGCCCATTTAATGATAGTTTCCTATTGTCGCCTCAAAAACTGCAATTTTTATGTGTTATAAATGGTAGAACCATGGTTGGTAAAGTGCCTTTTTTGGGTTTTGGATTTTTTAGTTTGTTTTGGGTTTTCTGAATTTAAAAACCAGCAACTTTTGGGTTTTTGGGCGTTCATTAAAATCATTTTTTTGATTTTTTCAAAATTTTTTCCTAAACTTGAATTATAAAGCGTGATTTATCTGACTTGAGAAAATCGTATTAGGCAAAAAAGTTTCACCTTTGAGAACTAAATTCTCAGGGGATGACGTCACAAGCAAAAATTGCCTTTGATTTTTGGCATTTATATCAGTATAATTTTAATCACATTTGATTAACTTTTATGTAATCATGTTGCAAATATATATATCTTGATAGTGTTTTAAAATGAATACAAAACAAAACCAACATTAAACTCAAAAAACCCCTAATAAACCCAAAAAAACACAGAAAAAACTATTAAACCCAAAAAAAGTTAAATTAACTTTCTAATCATAATCAAAACTCATTACAGTAACATAAACTGAGTCAAATTAGTTATAGTAAACTTCTAATTTCTACTGACTTATACTGAGAAACAGATAATTCTACTGAATTCTATAGGAAAATTGACATTCTACTGACTGGTACTGCAATACAACAAATTCAACTGCAAATTCTACCGTGAATGGCATTCTACTGCCACTGCCATTGTTGAGTAAAAATTCTACAGAAAACAGTAGAATTCTACTGCACCTGGCAACAGTGGTTCAGAGGAAGGAGTGTTTGATGTTTTTTTGGGTCAGGGAGGGGTGTCCAGGGTCTCATGTAGGTGGGTTCACCTCTCCCTGATCCCATTATATGAATGTATGGGGGCTAATTTATAAAGCTAATTTATAAGTCTATTAGAACTATTAGAATTTATAAGTCTGTTAGAACTGTTAGAAGTTATGAACATTGTCAATTAAAAATAGAAATGCAAATTGAAATTATTTTTGATGTTCACTAAACAGAAAAATTAATATAGTTGGCAGAGTTTTTGAACAACAATTTATATATCTTCCGATTTCACCTAAGCAATTGTTGACATAAACATCATTAAGTAATTCTGGAATTCTGTGCAAAAAATTATAGAGATTAGAAATTTGTAGCCAAGAACAACCAAATGAAAAACAACATGAACTCCGAAAACAATTCTCGAAAGGTTATGTGAATTCCCTGGGCATTCAATTCCTTTGAGCTTCAATAACTGTTTCATCATTCAATTTTACTTCTCTCACTGCTATAAATAGATGAAAAAATGTGTGGACAAGATTTTTATGTGAATACTGTGAGGTGAATAGAGTTGCAATTAGATTTTTATCAACTTCCTGCCCAAAAACTCGATTTTCAGCTTACAGTATGTTTTTGGCAAAATTTTCGTGCCATTGGCAAAAATTTTCTGGGTCCCTGCATCAATTGGAAAAAATGTCTGTTCACAAAAAATGTCAACAACAAAATGTTTAAAAATTACTATTTCTCCTCAAGAAACACTCATCCTGATTTGGGCTTTCCCCTTTTTCCAAGTTGATAGTTTTTTATCTTCCGATGATTCCATCACTGAAAAATTTGGGTAAGCTCAGAATTTAAAAGTAAACTTATTGAGCTTAAAATATGAAATGTGGAATGTTAAACAAAAAGCAGCTAGCTCTGGGTGAGCCAAAGCAACTAAATCACAGACAGGAGCACCATTATTTTTTATTACTCAGAGACGCTATTGGACATTTAAACTTCTATAGCTTTTATCATTTCAATCCATTATCTCATGTTTGTATTGGTATTCTTCAATATTTTATTTTGTTATTGAGTAGAAACTGACATTTTTCCCATGTACCTGTAAGACTTCCAGATGGTTGGAGGAAGGTGGAGTCCAGAGTTATGGAATGAGGATACTGATTTTCATCAAAATCCTGAGGGTCTCAAAATGGTCGAAAAATGGTAAAACCTTTCCCCAAAATATTGGGGAGTGGTCCCAACATTGCCGAAAAATGGCCCAAAGTTTTGATAATCCGAAAAAATTTCAGGAAAAAACTAGAAAAGTTGAAATCGAGAATTTTTTCTGTAGGAGCCAAAAAATGAGATATGTCTTCCTAATGAAAATTAAATTCAAAACTAGTATTTTTTTTAGAAAATTTGTATTTTCCTTAGTTCTTCCCCTGTCACATGCCCATCAATTTTGCTCAACGTCACTTTATTTACATCATGTTCATACTTCATGTTTTTCACTATTTTTGTCTGACAGTTACTGACTGTTTGTTGTTTTCCATTCCGCACATAGACTGTAGTATGTGACCCTTTAATCAGAATTTCCGCCAGATAAGCTCTACAGGCCCATGGACATAATTGGAGCAATATATCAACCTCTTATCAGTAAAAACTAGCAACGATTTGCAACGCAAAACAACTAGCTTGGAAGTTTTCATAAAAAGACAATCATATGTTTACTGTGGAGAGTGAAACTCACCCCAAGGCTTAATGTATTGGAACTGGAAAATGTCTGTGTGACCATAGGCATCTTCTGCACCAATTTCCCCTGCAGAAATCAGCTTGGGCATCTTTAGCTCCGCCCAGGGCCCACTGTAGGTCTACGAGGTCCTTAAGAGGACTGGTTTCATTAGTTTTGTGTTCCTTTTGGGCTGATAAAGTCTTCCTTGCGTTTTTAGCTCTGTGTCTGTTGCCGCCGAATTTATATTTTTATTATATTGTATTGCGTTCGCTGCCCTACCTTTCTTAAATAAATTTGCACACATCTACCATGTCCACTGCATCCCCCGTATGAATTCTATTCAGGAATATACCTGTCACTCCTTGCACCTAGTTAGCTCCTGCTGCTCCACCCTTGGACCATCTGTGTTGCCCATCAACCCATTCACATCACCCGACTGCGCCAGTCACTGCACCAACCTAGGGTGATCACCATCACCCTCCTTTCCCGCCAACCAAGACCTGCAGATCAACAGGGACTCATTGCCCTCGCTCCGAATCATATTTGAGAACAGGACTTAGTCTGGGACCAGGGATTGCCACCCCTGACCTAGGGGCCTTGTCGATTACTCTTCAGCAGAACTGAAGGACAGCACCATAGTACCCTATAGGCCCTCCTATAGCCAGTACTAGCCCAATCAGGTTGCCAAAGCAGAAATCCAGGGAGCCACCCAAGGGGGTCACAGCATGTCACTCATAATGACATGGCTGTATTTTCTATCAATATGACATGGATCTCTCCATCAATGTGATTGTCCCAAAGTCATTTAATGAGACATAGCTCCCAATTCTACTTAATGTGACACTGCCCAAACTTATGAAAGTTCACAAATTAATTCCGATTCAAATGTTTTTTGAATGATAAATTTCTGTGACTAAACACACAAAAAAAATCCATGGTGCTCGGCTTGGATAGAAAAATTTATGTTTGTTATCACAGGGATGGTACCCTTTGACTGATTCGTCTTATATATCTTGATTTTGTAGTAATTAAGCTCCAGGATAGTTTTTGCGTCTGTCTCAGACTTTTAAAACTCAATTTTCCGAGTTTTGGAAAGAAAATTAAAACTTTTTCTGCACATAGCACCAAAAGCTCTCCTTGGATTTTGATGTCCTAGAATGCTAGAAAATGAATCCTGATAGTATTCCTGAGACAGAATATTCAATTGTTCAGTGACTTCAATACATTTTCAGTCAGGAAAACTAAAATTCAAAAACTAGTCAATCAGTCAAGAATTAGATTCTTCTGTCAGCAAGGATTTCTATCATTTACTAAAACTCAAAATTTTTCAATCAAACGAAAGTTAGATTTTTCTAAGATCGCATAAAAACTTTGAGAAAATCAATGAGAAAAGTCTAGTTTTTTGTGAAATTCATCAAAAAACTATGAAGGATCATTCGTTTATTCACAATATATTCATATTCAAAAGCTATTAGCATTAGCTACAATCCCATGTTCTAACGACCCACTAGAATAATATGGAAAAATCATAAATGAACTGAAATGTGGAGCAAAGCACTGGGAAATTTGTGTGTTTTATCGTACCCATACAATAAAAACAGCTATAAAAATGAATTACGGTAATACTATTAAAAAACGTGGATTTACTGCATAATATATCGATAAATAATAAGATCAGACTAACTTGTAAAAAAGTTTTTTTGTAAAAAATATCAATTATTCATTTTAAATATGTGGATCTTGGTGACATGCTGCCTCTAAATGACAAATGTCATCGATTGACATTCTGATGTTTTCATTGATATTGTAGTAGTGGATCCTCGCTTTCCCCATCTTCTTCTTCAAGATTTTGATCTGGCATCCAACATATCGAATCATGAAAAAAGTTTGCTGCTCTTGCGGTATATCTTTGTTTGAGTTGATCAATGGGATTGTGAAAAGGCTTTGCCCAGTTAACATTGATCGTTTCGTGTCCAATGGGTTAACTTTTGTTCTCAATCATGACATTCAAATATGAGACTTTCAAAATTTTGTAGGGGCCATCGAAAATCGGCCTTAATTTCTTAATTTGGCCTCGCTCTACTGTTTCTGATTCTTTTAGTATCATATCTCCAGATTTGTAATTGGCATTGTGTTGATTGTGATCATAGATTTCTTTGTATTTATTTTGTGATTCTTTTTATTTTAGATTGAATAATGTTCAGAGCTTGAGTAAAGTGTCTCTTTACTTCTTGTTCATAGTCTGGTATATCAATATAGTAAGGTGGATCAAAATTGAGTGCAGCAAGAATTGGGAATTTATTATTTCTACGTACATAAGTTCAAATAGAGAGTGTCCTGTTGTTGAGTTGGTGTGAAAGTTCGATGAAAAGATTGCATAAGGTGAATGATGATCCCAATTTGTATGATTTTCACTGACATACATCCTGATTCTTGTGATTAAGGTTTGATTTGCACCCTCAACCTCACCATTAGCAATAGGATGATAAGCCGATGTGTGAATTTTCCTTGTATCGAATACATTTGTGATTTCTTTCATTAGTGATAATTTTATTGATAATTTTACATCTGATAATTTTTGCATCTGATAGGGATAACTCCCAGAATGCAATACGTCCTGAAGGATTAGATTTCTCTAAAACACTTTTTACTGCTGTATAGTCAGTTTGAACTATGACTTCTTGTTGGAATAAATATGGCCTAAAGTACTTAACAAACTTTACAAAAGCTAGTTTCTTGTTCCGTAACATGATAGTTTCGTTCAGCTTGTATCAAAGCCCTACAGGCGTATGCAACTGGATGTTCCTTCCTATCTTCAAGAATTAGACTGAGAACTGCGCCTATGCCTTCACCTGACACATCAGTTTGAAGAATGAATGGCTTTGAAAAATTGGGATGACTTAATATGGGTGGTTTAATGAGTTTTTGTTTAAGAATATCAAAAGCATGTTTGTTGTGGTTCACTCCACATGAATTTCACATTTTTCTAAAGAAAATGTGTCAAAAGTTGACAAATTTTAGCACAATTTTCAATGAATTTTCTATAATAGGAGATGAGTCCAAGGAATGATTTTAGTTCTTTCTGAGTTTTAGGTGGTTGCATTTTCATAATTGCATCAAGTTTCTTTATAGCAGGTTCAATACTGTGTGCCGATATTTTGTAACCTAGATATTCCACTTCAGAATTACTGAATCTGCACTTGTTTAATCTCAATTTCATGCTTCCTTTATCAAGCCGATGTAATACTGCCTTAAGTCTTTCAAGCATCTTAGCATGCGTTTCTCTGGAAACAAGAATGTCATCGAAGTATACAAGGCATGATGACCATTGGAGTCCTGATGACAGAATATCCATGAGTCTCTGGAAAGTAGCTGGAGCATTACATAACCCAAAAGGAACATAATTAAATTTGTGTAAACCAGTTGGCGTCAGGAATGCAGTCTTTCACAGTCTTCTTCAGCTATGGGGATACTCTAGTATGCATTTGCTTGATCTAAAGTTGTAAAGAATTTCATGCCATGTAGAGTGTCCAGAATATCTCCCATTCTTGGTAAAGGATAAACGCCCTTTTTGGTGACTTCATTCAGAGTTCGAAAATCAATGCATAATCGAAAACCACCATCTTTCTTTTTGACAATGACTGAATTTGTTGAATTAGGGGATGTGCTTTTCTGTATTATGTTTGTGGCTTCCAAAGCATCAACTTCCTTAGTTATCATCTGCTTGTCATCTGGTGAAGTTTGAAAAGGATATTTTTGGATTGGTTTGGAATTACCAGTATCAATGTTGTGGTATATCTTTTTCATCTTTTGCATAAAAATCTGGAAAGAGTAAGAGTAGATAATTAAATTTTCTTTTTCTGTATCTGAAATATACTCTGAGATTGTTAGATTTTGTGTTATCCGTTGTTTTGTAAGTGAATTTTCAGGAAAAATGGATTCATTCATATTTACAGTATTCTGTTTTTCCTCGGGTTTATGGCATTTAATCTGTCTAAGGGAAATCCCAGGATGAAGTGTTACTGTATATTAGGATTTAGTATCTGAATAGGAATCCTGCCATTCAAAACTTTGCTTATTGATGCCGCTAAATAAACATCCTGATTGTTCAAATGACTTCGTTCGAAAATTACATCACTGCATTTAGATAAAAGATTTGATACTGGCGCAGAAATAATGCACACCCTTTGAGTTTTAATGAGATATTATGATTACGAGTTTTAATGAGATATTTTGATTTCCATTATGATTTTTCCAGGATTTAAGGGTGAATTATAATGCATACCTTGGCAAGGTATTCTACTTTTTTTTAAGTGAATGTAAGAATTTTGCCAGTTGAATTCAATGATTTTGAAAGGAATCAAAAAATTAGTATCAAGAAGTAGATCATCAGTAAAATTCTTTTGTATCTGAACCTGAATAGTTTGGGTAATGTCATGTGTACTCACAGTAATAAATGCAGCTCCTAGAATATGTATAGGTTTACGATTTGCAGCTATAGGCCTAGCTTTTGTCGGATGAATTGGAATGTTGCGAGCTTTTTTGGCCACATCAGCATCAAGCCAAGAATACACAGCTCCAGTATCAATAAGAGTTCTGGCTTCAAAATCACCATTGATTCTAAAGATTGAATGTGATGTCCTTTTAAGACCATCGAATGAAAGATAAACGTCTGGTTTATCTAAGTCAATGCTTTCTTGATTCTTATCAAATTTTACTGTCCATTTACGATGACGCTTAGTGGATAATTTGTTTTCTTTCTCAGATTTGAGATTCGCAAGTTGAAAGAGGTCTTGTGTGAATGAAGACTGCTGGGATTCTTTAATGGAAGATTTCTGTTTCTTTTTATGTTTATAGAATATGAGTGAAAAACAATGGCAGTATGCAACTGCAGCACAAACTGCAAGAATTAATATGATATTTAATAATAACTGCAATAGACCTTTTAAAATACTGTCGAATGTGTGTGACACAAGCTCAGTTTCTTTGCCAATTACATGTTCAAAAGCAATCCCAATGCCTTTGGCTGCACACCCCACACCTTCTCCAGCACCAGAAAGAACTTTGTGAACTTTCTGTGATTGAAGAGATAAGCGGGAAGTATAGTTGACAACATTATTTAGAATATTCTCGAGTTAATGAGTTTTGGAAACGTACTGTTTCAAAAATGCATAATTGATAGATGCTTGGGCTAGTTGATCATTGAATACTGCAGGAGAATCAAATTGAAATAATTTATGTTTGCCCCTCCGTGTGAGCTCCAACGGATTATTGCTTACCTGTATAGGACCTGAATTTGTCATCCACAGGTGATTTCTTTTGAATATGCCTACAGTATGATGATTAGAATCCACAGTCAGACTGTGATCCAAAAGATCAATATGGTCAGGGGTAGCAAACATAAGTGTATTGCTCAATTGAATGGGTAAAAAATTGAAGCATGTTTCTCCGACCTTATAATCATAATATACCTTATTAGCGCTGAATTTTTTACATGGCCATACCGTAAGCTCATCACTTGTAAAATCTGCAGTTATATTGTTTACTTGGAGGAATGCTCAAATTCCAACAGTAGGATCAAAAAGAAGTAGCTGCCAGAACAATTCAAGGTATCTTTGTGCATGAGTACAGAGGCCTAGCCAAAGATATCGTAAGTTTTGAATTTAGCTCTGAACTATTTTATTTTCCAGATAGTTTAGATTAGAATTTATGGTACCAGTTTTGTTAGAATAACTCTGCTCAGAAATTTCCGAAAAATTCTTTCCTGAAGATCCATGAATTTGAACCACTACTCCTTGTTGAGTAGTCGATCAAATTCATGGATCTTCAAGAAAGAATTTTTCGAAAAAAGCACCCTGAATTTCATCAATAATGATGTATGAACCACTTAGTTTAGCTGTGATATAGATTCTTGTATGGGAATGGGCAAAAATGAGAGAAAATACTTGAATTCCAAACAATAGTACTCTCATCATTGATACAATGACCTGCATTGGCAATGCAGCTCCCCAGATCGCCAGGATCAGTGTTGATTAGGATTCCATCCCAGGATGCAATTTGACCTTCTTCAATTATCAGATTCTCCACAACTTCCCAAACGTCCATGCAACACGACTTATAGTTGACATTCAATGTATGATTCGTAGAATATAGGCCCCTCAGGAATTTTTAACCAATTTTGTTGATTCATATTGTCTGGTTCTTATGGAATTTTTACATGAAGGAAGTGAAATATGAGTGATTGCCATCTTGTCCACAACAATACCCTTTGAACCAAAGAAGTTCATATTTCTACAAATAGTTCGGGTTCTCAGACTACATTTATAGGCTTTAGTGCACAGGGGCTCACTCCTGGGTACAAAAAGCGAAATGTTCATTTGAAAAGGCTTAATGCCGTTGAGTGGTGACATTAGCTGGAATTGAAAAAGCATGACCCGATTTTGATGTACCACATACTTGAAATTTCTTCTGATCTCACAAATCAAATGCATAAATAGGGTTAACAAAAGCAAAAACTGTGATTAAAGTATAAAAAATCAACAGCATGATTAGATTAGAATCATAAATAAACGAATTTTTGATCTTTGATTGATGAGGCTTTTTGAATATTTGATCCTTCTTTCCATTAGTTTTTGATTTCTGTTGGGTAGAATCGGATTTTAAGAATTTGTCAGATTTTGAATATTTTTAGGATAAGTTTTTACCTTTCATGGTTGATGTTTCAAGGGCGATTTACAAAGTCACAACTTGTTTCAACAATGCCGATTTTGTGGCATCTTGTTTTGCTGCTTGGGCATCAATTTCAAGGCTGTTCAAAGCATTGATCAAAAAATCAACTGCGATTTGACCTAATGTTTCTTAGGCAATGCAGGAGTTGAATTTTTCGATGATTTTTGAGGTGGAATTGATGGCTTGTTGTCAACTTCCATATTTTGATTCTCATCATAAGGTTTAGGTGGATTGCCTTGATAAGATCTGGTGCGTTCATGATGGAACAATAGGCACACCTGCATAATATTTCTGAACAAACAGAATCAAAAAGTGGAAGGTTCGCAAAGCTATCATTTATAGGATGAGTGATCTAACTGATCATCAGCATTAGAAACATTTTCATTGTCAGAAGCAAGTGACTTCATGTGTGCATTTAAGGAATTATCTTGAAGAGGATCATTACTTTGAATCTGAGAGTTTGGATATTGTTGATCAGGCATTTCAGGAAAAGAAACTTGATTTGAAGTTTTCAGTTCACTCACAGTGTGAAAATCAAAATTGGTGTTTATGACATAAGAATATTGAAGTGTATCATCAATGTATAGATCTTCATCATCCTGATCCAAAGATTCCAAAAATGAATTAATTTGATTTGGGTTATTTTCAACAAAATTGTTTGAGTATCTGAATTGATTAGTATGAGTACTACTCTGATTTCTGTTTGAAGGAGAATTCTTGAACATATTATTTCGGTTAGGATTTCTTTGAACAAAATTTTTTGCATATCTGGATTGATTATTATTTCCATGCATTCTATTTTGTCCATTGGAGGAAGGAGAAACATTTGAAAACGAGTGATTTTGACCGGATATGAAATGATTCAAACTTCTAAGTGCATGAGAATTTTGGTTTCTGTAAACTTGATTTTGGCTGGTTCCCCGAATACTATTGCAGGCATGGCATCATACAAGCTGCTGTGCGATGTCCAGTGCGACCACATTTTAGACAGGGGGATCGGCACTGTAAGGTTCCATGATTGCTACATCCACAGATTTCACATTTGGAACGATTTACAAATTCTCTTTGACCACAATTCGGAGTCGAGTACCTATTGCTTTTACTATGCCTACCATATTGACGATTTTTATGACTAATCATGCCTTTGAGTTCTGCTGATTGCATTCCGAGATTCTTGACTCTTTCACTTTCTAAAGAATAAATATTATTAGCAGAGGGGAATCATAGTTCAGGATTTGCCAGATCCTTGCATGCAATTTGCAACTCAACATATTGAGCAGCTTCAACTGCTTCTGCAAGATTTCTGAATTTCCTAAACTCAATAGCATCTTGTATGCGTGCATGTAACCCTCTGAGAAAAATTGGCTTAATGACAGATTGTTTTATATTTTTAATTGCATCAGGATAAGCTGAATAAGCTATCCTCCTTATGTCTTTAATATATTCTAAAACCAGTCCTTTGTATTTTTGTATACGATCTTGTATTCTTTGTTGTAAAAGATCACTGTCTCAACCAGTGGGATAAATGTCTAGTAAAGCGTTTTTAGAATGCTGGTATGTGATTGAGGGATTGTTGGGGCGCTTTTTAAAATCCCTAAAGGTAACCAAAGTTTCTCCTGTGAGATTATTTTCTAGGTATGTGATTTTGTAATCATGGTCATTTGCAGAAACGCCATGTTTTGAATTTTGCAGTGTTTTGAATTTTTCAAACTTATCAAACCATTCAGTAAGATTCTCTCCTAGTGCACCTGAAAAAAGTGGTGATGGTCTTAAACCTAAAAGTGGATTAAAGTGAAAGCTAGCTCTTCTGATTTCCTCAGAGGCTTGATCCAAGTGAATGTTTTGTAATTGATCATTGATTGCGTTCAGTCGATGGCCAACAGGTGCGATTAGCTGTCGAGTTTCATCTACTCTTTCTGTGAGAAAAACGAGTCTCTGCTGCAAAGGAGCAAGCACATCTGAAATTGTGTCTCTTATGGTGTTTTCTAAAGCATTTGGGTCAACTAACAGCATACTTCCTAAATGATGTCTTGTATTATATTTCTTTTGAGCAGTTTTGATTATTTCATCAATTTCTTGAAAAAGTGGGGTTTTCGGACGATTTTGATTGTTAGATCCACTAGTAGAATCCACAATGAAAGACTAGCAAAATGCTAAAGCAAAGAAAAATAAGCGGACTGAGGCCTGTATAAGAAAAACAAAGTTCTATGCTATCAAGAATGCCCAGTTCCCTTCTGCCAAAAGGGTAACGCGCTGTTCTGAAGATGTGTTGTAGACCATGGAAAAATGACAGAGAAAAACAATTGATTTAATAAGCAGATGTGTGAAAACGAATAAATAACACCTGCCTATCCACGAAAAAAAAACAATAAGGCTGTGCTCAGAGGTAAAGTAAACAAAATTTCTCTTACTGAACTTCGCTGTGCTGCTGTGTGCTTTACAGAAAAAATGGAAGCTTTGATCACGTGGCTCCAACCCAGAGCCTCATCAATTTATGTTAAGACCAAATTACTGTTTATCTTCAGTATACGATAATGCATCAAGTTCTTCTGTTTATTAGTAAAATAGTAAGAGTGGTCACTAACAAATAACCAACTAAAAGTGCAACACTGAACTGATTGTGATTTCTCATGTTTGGTTCTCCTATCAAAGTTGACCTTGTTTGCTAAGAGGGTTGTATTTAGTTCCTTTCAGGAATGGATTCACTAACATGAAGCTAGCTGGGAAAAGTTTCTCTAAGGCTTATCTTTTTCTGGCTAGTCGAGACTAGCTTCATTATAGTTTAAAGAATAAATCAGAATAAATGTTACATGGTTTGTGATTACTTTGGTCAGATGCATGCAAGTTTTCACTGAAACAATAAAATAAAGCACATGGTTTCTCGAACTAAATAAAAGTTAAGTGAATATTTCATAGCATAAGATAACATGGTTCCTCAAAACACTAACATGGTTTCTCATATAAATATGTGGATCTTGATGACAGTAGAAGCATTCCAAGAAAAGGAGAAAGTACTTTTCAGTATACTTAACTGAAGGGTAGGGAAAGATTGAAAACTGCCCTACTGCTAACATTTACATTCAAAGTACAGTACGAACTGTTTCATTCATTTAAGGATGCAACATGCCTTCTACATATATTTACATTTAATACCACCTGAAAATATTGCCATTGGATGCAATAATACCGTTTTTGCAATATGTCATGCTTTTCCATGCTTCAATTCTTGAAATTTGTGCCTTTTTTGTTAGCAAACATCTGAATCAATCTACACTCGTACTGTAAGATTAAACTCCAAACTGATCAATACCAAACTAGAAATGGGCGCCAAATTTGTCCACATTTGTGTGTCTTATTCGCCTATTCCTCTGGAATTTCAGCAATCCTAATTACTCCAAAATAACATTAATTTTTGGAATTTCTTTAATGATTGTTGATTTTTTGAATATAGTACCCCATTCGTTTCTGGACTGGTTTTTGGCATTGTTTCTCTTTTTTCAAGCTATCTTTGGAAAATTTTATCCCTGTTTCAACTATAGAATCAGATGCAGATAAATAAGGAATTTTGTTTCCTTTTTTTATTTATTCGCCTTTTTTTAAATGTATCACCTTTTTGAGTTGTCCCAAAAGGCTGATTTTCTCCAATGTTAGGATGGAAATCAGCTGTTGATTAGCAGGAAGTGCTCAGGCACTTTTTTTCGCCTCCAGAATACTAAGTTATAATTCATGTCGCTTAAATTCTGATATGGAGCCGACTTTAATTTGAACCTTGAGGCACCATTTAAAACCAGTTTACATTTCGATTCAATCGATTTTGGAATTATTCAAAATGCATTCATTAACGCCAATTTTTTCTGTTACTTTTGATTTAGAATTGCTCAAAATTTTTGCAATCAAGTTCTAATAACATAACTCATTTTTTATTCTACTTTGATTGATATTTGCCCTATATTTTGCAATTAATCAAAAACTAGGTGTTTCTGGCAATTTTTTTGAACTTGCTGAATTCCAGTATGCACAGGTTCCATGCTTCGTCTTATTTTTTTTTTCAAAAAAATTCTCCAAATGGATGGGGTCTCAGTTTTGAAAATTAACCAGGAATAAGTAGAGGCTCTCTCCTATTAGGGCCTTTTATTATAATAATATAATTATTCTTATATTGTGGAGTATTTTCGCCAAAATACAACGTCCCTTGTCTAGACATTTGATCGACATCTTGCAGCAGAGGGAATGCAGGTTAGACCCTGGATTTCTGGAGAGCCACCCAGCGTGCAAGTCTACATTTGCGACTCAATTCTCAGCCTGCCTTCTCGGTGTGTCCCTGATTGGAAGTTACTTGAGCTCAGAGAGTTATTGATCTTCTGCAGTTCCTTGGAATGAAAGCAGGTGATCCTTTGTTGAACTTGAGACTGATGGAACTATTGCGAACTATTTCTACCTGAGGTTTCGGCCTGATCAGGTGAATTAGCTAGTAACTGATTGGGTCTGCCTTTGGTTCTAATCCATTTATTATATTTCTCACTCTAACCCCAAGTCTCATTTCAACATCAACCAAAATCTGCTTAAGAAATTATACATTAGAGCATACTTTTGAAGCAGTTTTAATTGATTTCATACAATTGTTAATAATTAAACAGAAATTACACATCCGGGGCGATTTTCTGTCAGTTTTCATTCAGATTCATCCAATTTTTCTAAAGTAACCACGAACCAGCCATTGGTGCTAAATTTTCAACTTGATATTGATCGAAATTTGCCAAATTTTTATAAGTTAAGCAGAAATTAGACATTTATGCCTATTTTTTCACCTCTTTGAAATGCAATTAATGATAATTTTATTTTTAAAACTAACCAATCTAGATCAAATTTTATACAAATTCAGTTATTCAGAGTTCAGAAAAATTCAGAGCTAGCAATCAAATGACATCAGAGGCTATGCCCACAAAGATTCAAAAGGCCATGGATAATTAGAATCTAGCAGACATTTCGGTTAGTGAAAGTGTCAAATCTGCAAACAGTGAAAGAACAACATGAGTTTCATGGGAAAGGAAATCCATGAAAGGAAAAAAAGCCTTCCAGAAGTGTAGTAATAGCAATCATATTCCACAAAGGATATGAGATAGAAGCTCAAAGCAATGCTACAGGTGCCAAAAAGTGTAGTAAGATCAAAGTCTATTTGGACATTTGCAGACTTTGCCATTTTATACATTGCTTACAAATATACTTCTTGCTTGTGAAATTTGTATGAGGTTTTACCCATTTTACCATGACATTCTTCTCTTTGGCAGGCTCTATGTAACAGTTCCTGTGTGCTACAGAATTTCATAAGCTCTACAGTTGATGACATTTGTGAACTGGTATTAGTAGCTGTCGATATTGAAGGCTGATTGATTGGATCCAATGATTTGTCAAAATGAAAATGCTGACCAGTTCTCAATGGCATTCAATTTTCAACTGCAGCGAAAAAGGAACAATTTACTGGAAACATGCACTATTGTAGCAGAATAAAAAATAAAAGGAATCCCCAACAGTGGGCACAATTTTATCTTTTTTCAGACCAATGGGATTTCCTTGATCAATTGAGTAACATTGAACAATTTTCGAACAAAGGAATTGTATTTCACTTTTGAATCCCTCCCTTGATTGGCAGTCTTTTGTGATAGAAAAGTCATTGATGAATAATTCAGGAAATCCAATCCACTTTATTTCTATTTTTAGCTGGATTTAATTCTTTGAATAGAATATACCTAAAAAAGGCATCAAATGAAAGACAAGGTAAGTAAAAACAATGAAAAATCTTTGGCATTGAGGTAAGTGGCATCAAGTAACCAATAAAATAATTGTATTGTCCAAGATCTGGAGTGTGTAGTTGATGACCAATGGCCAATCATCACGTCCATTGTATTGATGCTGCCCTTCATTTTGTTGTAAGTGTAAATAATTTCGGGTTTGTTGCCCATAGTAGATGAGATGTTCAGATTGGCATGTTTTGATGACAATATGTAACCCCCCCCCTTTCTTTTCTTCATTTCCTATTTGACCAAGGTAACTGGACAGATTTTGCACCACATAAAGCCTGCATGAGGTTCAAATATTATGTTGATTTTTAGACGAGGAGTAAGGTAAATGGATTATGAATAAAAGAATAAAAATATTGCCTACCATTCTGATTTTAGCAAACAAACACGATTTTCCACGTGATTTGTAAAGAATCATGTCCTGAAACAGTGAAAAATGTGTCCAAAAAAACAATGCTCAAGCATAATGAATCATTGAAATACCTGTCCCAAATAAAACACATTGTGAAAATTTTGTAAAAAAATGAGTGAAACATTTAGATTGTTATATTCTATGACCATCAAACGTTTAAAAAAAAATTTGTAGACATTGGATTATAAATTTCAACATCTGCGTTGGATGAGTAACTTTAAGATCCAATTTTAAAGGTTACTTGTACATACAAGTTGAATTTTACATGTTAAAACTATTTCGAGTATCGTGAATCAGATATACAAATTCTTACTAAATGTGGCCTGTAGTTCAAGAAAATATTTTAGGATGAAACAGGCATTGACCCATTCAGGATAATTGTGACTAGCATCAGCTGTAATTTGTTGTATGGTCAAAAGCACCTTAAGCCTGAGACAATCAAATTTTCAAACTGATATTCAGTTTAAAGATTTAATGCAGATTATCATGGAAATTGGTGATAATTATTGCCAAGAATGTGGCTCATACCAAAATTTTATTTTTGCTACTGAAATTAATCATCAGTCTCATTATTTATTCATTTATCTTGATTCATTCATTAATAATATAAACAAGCATTGTTCCATCAATGGATTCCTGGCTAATCAAATGATTTTATTTGGAAAGCCTCACAGAACTATTGCTGCAATTCGATGACACAGTGAATCAATGAATGTTGAGCACTTTATCTGCATGATCACGACACCAACTGATGCCTGGATTGAAGTCGATGATCAAAAAGACACTGCCATGCAAAGAAAGAACTTTGTTCTGAAGCTCAACAGTATCTTTCTTTTGGTGATGGAAAGATGTTGCCATAACCATCAATGATTTTCTGAGAGAAGAAAAATGTCACTAAAATTAGAAAAACTATGACTGAAGAGTCTGTTTTATAGACCATCATAATATTACAAGTAGAATCCTTAAACAAGTTGATCTATTTCATCCTGAACAAGACATATCTATTGTATGCAAAATTGTTGAAAATCTAGTGGAATCAATAAACCCTAATTACAAGGGGATTGTTTCAAACATGTAGAATTTATGTCAGAAATTTGTCCTTCAGTTATTGTGAAGCTGATACTGTCAATTGGCTACTTTAGCCAATAGAAATTACTGAAAGATTGGTGAAAATTGTTTACCAATATTGCAAAGTTCTCGAGGGATATACCTAGTAAAACCTAGCTTATTGATCAAACAGATTAATTCAACAAACCCAAACACTATGTGATTTTAATTATAACAAATTTCATTATGAGCATTGTATTTGCATCAATTAAAATTTTGAGTAAAGCCGTTGCGGCTTTTGACGGAAAAATTGTTGAAAAGCAATAATTGAAAATTTTTTACTACTTTAAAAACTTTATGCCAGTATGAACTTAATAAATATGTCTATATATTTTGGCACCAGTTTCCATCTTTTTCAAAATGAGCCATAATAATAATGAAGAAATCCAAGCGAAATAGGAATCTGATCTTCAGAATGTGTGTTGACAAGAGAACAACTATAATCTGTTTTTTATAAAATGCTTCCAAATAGAAAAGTGACACAAATCAGTACTGCCAGTACACTCAAAAATTTCCAGTCCTGCATGACATTTTGTTTATCAGAAAATCGCAAAAATCTGATATACTACTTGCTTTCCACTTTCATTATTTGGAAGCATTTTAAGAAAAACAGACTATAGATGCACTTCATATCAGATGTATAAACAATGAATTTGTAATTTCAAAGGTAATTTATAAATTTGATATTCATCTGCATCTCATCTAGTTTTTAGTATATTGTAGTTGCATCCAGATTTGGACATTAATGAACTCGCAGAATGCTTGAAAATTCTAAAAGTCATTGACTTTATAGTTAATGACAAAGTAAAATGAGGCAAAACTGCTCTGCAAGAAAAAAAGGTATACATGGTTAATGTTCAAGCTTGCAGCTTCACACAAGCTGCTGAAATGACATCATCATTCATTGATCTGGTTTAAGCTGGGCGGAAAATTGCTCTATGAATGGTGAGAAATTGTTACTTTATATATCTGTTTCCATGCACTTTCATCAACAAGAATATGGAATAAAATGAGGGATACCATTAGGTCAAAAGTAAAGATCAAACTGAGCTAGGGCAAATATGGAAAATCATTTTTGGATCTAGCATCCCTTTAGGGCTAGAAAAACAAAGTCCATCAATTGATAATCAAGTCCAGACTGGTGGTTTTGGTTCAATTGGAGGTTCATAATGGCAAAAAAAATACAGAATAGTTGGATTCTGAATTATAATTCAAAATAAGATGAACGGAAAAAACAAATTTTGCCAGGCAATTTTGGGCACTGGAAACAGGAAAAGTTTAAAAAGTTTAAAGCAACAACAAAACGAGATAATATATATTTTTTTGTATTTTGTATTTCATTTTTGTTTTTGAATTTTGTATTTTTTAAAATAAAATTAGTACGGGATAATGATTTTTAGTCTGAAAATTGTGCAGCTAAATAAAATTATTGTTGCCCGCCACCACCGTAACCACCGTATTGGAAGCTGCCACGGCAAGGATAAGGACCACCTCAGGCTCCACGACCTCTGAAGAATCCTTATAAACTCCTTGAGATGCAGTCTCACGAGGAGCCCTGCCTGTCGCCTGACCCTTATATGGCTGTGGGTTAACCGATTTCAACACTCTACCTTGGACCCATCCCTGACCCCAGCCCTGGGCATATCCCCCTCCAGTTCCCCTCTGGTGCAATCCATGAGTGGAACTTACAGAAGATACTCCAGAAGCTCAGGTGCTGAACCTACCTTGACTCTGTTGTTTCCCCTAAGGTAACTTAAATGCTCCAGGCTGTTGCCTACCCTGCAAGTGAGATGATTGTGGGGAGTGCTGGCTCATAGTCCTGGACGTATCTCTAGGTTGCCTTTCTGTTAAAATAGGAATCTTGAAGGGTTGACCTTCATCATCCTCGGCTTTCTGGAACTTACCAGAAAACCTCCAAACCATTTCAGACAACCTCCTCTTTGCTGCCATATCTGCTGCTGCAGTTTTCTGGTTTTCCTGCATTTGGTTGGCATACCCTTCCCTGAATGCAGTACTACCCTCTCCCCACAAGTACATTGCATAGTATTTCTCTGTCAAAAATGATTTGGCCTGTGCATCTACTGCACCAATGTGTCTAGGGCCCAACTGCTGCTGCTCTAATTTTAGCAACACCATGGTACATAGGTATCTCACAGCTGCCATCACTATCTCTGCATCGAAATGATGAAACCACTTGTGCATAAATTTGAGCCAAATGTACTCCCAAATGGGTTCAGGAATGTTTATGTGATCATACATGAAACCACCTCGAACTTCAAAGTGATCCCTATAGTTCTCATAAAGCTCCTCTACTCCATCATCCACCAATGCCAAGATGATTTGATTCCTATCATCATCTGGCATATCTTGAGCAAAAAATTTGATCACCTCCAGTGTCGAAAAATCTATCTTTCCTTTCACCACCCGAAATCTCTTATGGACGTCCCAGTAGTCTCTCAAAACAAAACTCAAGTACTCCAAAGTTACTTCCTTATCTCAACTTCTCTTGGCCGGCTTAGTTGGATGTGATGTAGAGGGTTTGGAAATAACTTTTTTCCATGAGGAACTGCTCTGGATCTGCTGCGGATCAACTCTAGACATGGGCTTTGCCCAAGTAAATTTAGTAGTTGCACTTACCTGTGACATAGTGTATTTACTAGGTACTTTTGCTGAAGCTACTGTTGACCGCACTTGACTCATAGAACTCTTAGTTCCAGGCATCTGGGTCGTCTGCATAGCTTTGGTCTTGGACTTGGTTGAATGCGTCAATAGAGTTGTCGATCCAACAAATTTTGAGTCCACAGATGCCGAACTTCCTGTCTTTTCTGCCTCATCATCACTTATCTTTATTACATCTTCCCTTCTCTCTTTTTAGCCCTATTGGCCTTTCAGGCTAACTTTCTCCTTCCTAACCTTTTAACTTGGTCATCTGTATGACCAGCTTCTCTAAATTTCCTCACTTGATCAGCGGTATAGATATCTGGTATACCATTATCTATTGCCGGATCTCTTTGAGGCACTAGAATTGCGGGCACTGCCTTGCTGATGGCAGGTTGGATAGCCTGCGTACTAGCTGGCTGTGCCACCTATTTCGGAATATGATAAGCAGTTGGTGGCTTTACTGAAGCTTGCACGACTGTAGGTACTGCCAGAGGCTACGGCTGCACCATAAAACCAGCCAGAACCTGCTCCAGCTGCTTCTGCTGCTCATCTAATCTTGCTTTCTGCTCCGCAAGCTTTTTGACAAAAATCTCCTTTTGCCTTTTGATTTCTTTTTCAGCTTGCTCCCTGAGCCTTGCTTCAATCTCTGCCATAGTTGGACCACCAACAATTGCTATCAGATTGCTTTCATTCAACATCTGTTCAGCCCTGACATCCATTCCAGAAGGTAAACTTTCTGTCTGGTCTACCAAGGACATTACCTGTGTCTCTTCATCAGGTTGGAGAGATGATTCAACAGTGATCTCCTTATCCACTTCTGAATCATCTCCTTCCTGATTTAAGTCTACCAGGGTGTTGAGGTCTGCAGGTATCATTCACGTTGCTCTTGCAGAGCATCGCCTATATTTTTCTCATTTCTATTACTTTTACCTGCTGCAAGTAGCTTCATTTTCACTAAATTATTTTTGCTCTGTTTTTCCACCAAGTTATTTTTCTGCTGAGCTAAATATTTTGTTTGTCGTCAAAAATACCTTTTGAAACTTGATGAGACACATTTATTAATTATTGCGACTGTATACTGTAGATTTTATTTTTGCTTGTATTTTTGTTTACAGAAAGCATATTCGACATTCTTATTTTTTTGGATCTTGTGTATCAATTACAACGCCAATACAACTGTCAAAGAAGAATGGAAAAGCTGGACCATTGACTGCTGCCATAAGAAGTAGTAGTAGCATCAGCACACCCCTTTGAAAGAAAGATACACCCATTGTACTACAGTAGATAAGTGTAACATTTTGTGTAACATGCTACCAAGAGATACTAACTGACCTGGTTTGGTCCCTTTAAGCATGACTTGCTTAAGAGATGAGAAACCTTATAAAGATTGGCCAGAAGAAATTTGATCTTTGTACAAAATGGAAGGAAAAACTCAGCATAGCAACCCCATTTTAGCTACTATTCAAGTTACCCGATTTGATGGAACCAAAATTGTTTTTGACCTTACCAGAATGTGTTGTATAGCCACTCCACTTGCTCATTCACTATCAGACACCCTGTTGACAGTAGGTTTTATTACCCAAGAGGATGCCCTTGCAATACCTAGATTTACAGAACATGTAGTAGCTTGTCTAACAACAGCCGATTCAAAAAGAATTTGGACTGCACTGAGACACAGTAACATTAAGCAATTTTTTGAATGAAAAATATGCTAAATCTGACACCCGAGAAGACACCACGTTTTGCATGCTCTTAGGTCTACCCTTTTCACCTGAAACAGTGAAACCAACCCTCCCCTCTATGGTTCAACACATTTTTGGCCCAACCTATGAGAAAGAAACAAATTGGCCAGCTGTTGAAACTACTGAGAAACATATTCATAATGCTGCATTAAAATCCCTTGTCACCTCAGATCTTTACTTGTTATTAGATGCTTATTACCCCATTTTTTCTAACTTACAACATCTAGTACCTGATTATTCCAATTTGTTGGAGTAGCATTGGGATTGCTAATAGGCATTAGTTTCTTTATGAGACCTTTTTTGATGATCTCCAATTCTTTCAAGACTAGGTCATTTACTCTATAGTCCACATTTTTTGCCTTTTTGTCATACACCTTTTTGTATGCACTTTGTGCCTTTTCTATTTGTTTCTGGACTATGTTCAAAGCCATAGTGAAGTGTTTCTTGACCTCTGCATCATAAGTAGCCATGTCTGAGAAATATAGAGGTTGTGTATGATTGATGACCACACCAATAGGAAATTTTGGAACTCACCCATATATTACTTCAAAAGGTGAGAATTGTGTGGATGCCTTTGTATGTATGTTGGTGGAAAAGACTGCATAAGGCAGGTGTTCATCCCAATCAGTTTGGTTTTTGTCTACATACATTCTAATTCTTGTAGCAATTGTTTGATTGGACCTTTCTACTTCTCCATTAGCAATAGGATGGTAGGCAGTAGTATGTATCTTGTGCACCCCCATAAGCTCTGTGATTTATTTCATAAGGTCAGATGTAAAATCACTTGCCCTATTGGATTAGAGTATTTGTGGTGCTCCATGTCTGCAAACTGTTTTTATGATGAAAATTTTAGCAATAGTTTCTGCTGTTATATTAGGTACAGCAAAGGCTTCTACATATTTTGTGAAGTGGTCAATGAAGACAACTATGAATCTGTTTCCATTTTCTGTCATAGGTAGTGGTCCCATACAATCTACAGCAATTCTATTAAAAGGTCCACTTGTTAATATTGGCTTCAGATTTGCTTTAATTTTGTGTCCTACTGGTTCATTTATTTGACATTTTTCACACGTTTTACAATAGAGTTGGACATCTTTGTGCAAAGTATTCCAGTGATAATGTTTTGAAATAAGTTGTATGGTTTTCTTTGCACCAAAGTGCCCACCTAATTCATCATCATGATTAGATTCAAATAATTAATTTCTTCATTGATTGTGGGATTATTATTTTTTTATCCCATTCTTATTAAGAAATAATATTTCATTATCGAGACAAAAGGATTTTACATGTTCTGAAGGTCAGCAACCTTTATCTATGTTATTTATGACCACTTTAAGTTCAGGATTATTTTGTTGCAAAGATTTGAGATTATTTCTTGGTGATCAGTGTTCAGACAGACACGATTATCTTTTACAGAGGGTCGATAATTTTCCTCATTATCAATATCATAAGATTGTTTAGCAATAGGATTAGGATTTCTAGAAAGTGCATCAGCATTGGCATTTTTGGATCCTTTTCTTAGTCGAATATCAAGTTTTGTGTCAGCTGAAGCATGACCCCATCTCTTTATTCGAGCAGATGCATTTTCTGTTTCTAACACTGCTTTGACTGCAGTGTGGTCTGTTTCTACTATAACTTCTTCCTGATAGAGATAGCACCGATAATATTTTACAAATTCCACAACAGTTAGAGTTTCTAATTTAGTTATTGGATAATTTTTCTCAGATGGTTTAAGAGCTCGAGATGCAAAAGCAATAGGATGTTCCAGATCATCCTTCCCAATTTGACTCATTACTGCACCAATTCTTTTTTTTGATGCATCAGTTTGAAGTATAAACTGTTTTGTAAAGTCTGGATGCATAATTATTGGTTCTTACATCAATTTCCCCTTTAATTCTTCAAAGGCTTTATTTTCTCTTTATTCGCATTTAAAGTCTTGTCCTTTTTTCAATAGTTTGGTCAATGGGTTTGATATTTTCGCACATTTAGGAATGAATTTCCTGTAATAGGATGTGAGGCCTAAGAATGATTTTACTTCTTCTACATTTTTAGGTGGCATCATATTTTCCACTGCGCCAATCTGTGAGAATTTACATTTATCTATTTTTAATTTTAAACCACCCTCATACAATCTGTCAAGGATGATCTTCAGAGGATCAAGCGTTTCCTTGTGATCCTTTTCAAAAACTAATATATCATCCAGGTATACCAAGCCTGATACTCCATAAGTTTTTGGAATGTTGCAGGAGCATTGCATGGCCCAAATGGAACATAGTTGAATTGAAAAAGACCAACAGGAGTAGTGAAAGCTGTTTTTTCTTTATGTTGAGGTGGGCTCAGGTGCACGTGTTCAGCTTCCGGCGTCGGTGCGCAGGCCGTTGGACGCGGCGAAAAGTGGCGAGAAAGAAAGATAAATTTGCATAGGTTATTTCTGCCACTGTTTCGCGTTTTTGCTGTCTTTTTATCAGTGTTAAAAAGATTAGTTTTTTATGGAGCGACGCCGCCATCGTCTTTCTACAATATTTTTGTTTATTATTGTTATTTTGGCGTCGCCACTAGCTACCCAATACAACTTGAACCCGTAAGTGTATTGTTCTGTGAGCGTAGGGGAAGGAGTCTATAAGGTCAGGATTGGAGACTTGGGTAGGAGCTCCTGAGGTACGAGCCAAGGTGTTCTGCCTGAGGTTTAGTGAAAGTTCTGGTGTATATCTGGTGAAACGTCTGGGAGAGTTTGGTGTTTGTTGTTGTTGTTAGCCTGTGGTTAGAACTGTTGCTTAATTGTGACCCCACAGCAGCCTAACAAGTGGTGGACTCTTAACGCCTCTCACGACGGATAACCGGAGAACCACCAGAAAAATAACTAAACCTCCTGGGTTTTACTTGCAGTCACATACCGGAAAAGTGAAGAAGATGAGTATTCCGGTAGGAAAAATGTTGAGGACTCCTCCTAGGTCACACGAACCTAGTGTTTCGAATCTCGACTCTGCTGAAGAACACGCAGCGGTAGAAAAGGTTCAAGCACAGGCGCCTGAGACTGAAGGAAGGAGAGAGAGTGGAATTGCCGAAATGGCAAGAGTTGAAGAAGATTTGAGGAGAAGTGGTTTTGAGATGGCTAGGAGAGCCGAGATTGAAACTACTGTAAGTGGTAGTGTCAGAGGTCAGCAGACCTTTGAGAAGGAGAGACCGACGTCGCCCTCAAAATTGGTCCATCCGATGGCCGAGACGCTGGAGGAGATTAGACGGAAATCGAAACTGGCGTGGAGGTCAAACATGGTGGACATGAATTACGACGAATATTACGAGGACGCGCCGGCCGATTTATACGACGACAAATATTCGAGGCGATACGACCCCGAAATTACGAATTGGAATCGACGAGAGGATCCAAGGGATCGAGTCGATCCCAAGGATTTACGATTTAATGCGCTGGAGAAAAAGGTCGAATTATTGATCAAGGTAATCGAAAGCGCGCAGGTCAAAGAAAAGGAGTCGGAGGATGATCAACGGAGGAAGATAGGTGAGTCTTCTTACCTTGAGAATAGAGTTGAGAGAGTTAGTGAACCTAAGAGAGAGGTTCATTCAGAAGTTTATGTAAGGTCTCAAGAGGATAGAGACAAATATTCGGCTAGAGACAGAGGTTGGACTGAGGAGCCGCAGAGTTCGAGGAATGCTGAACAAGCACAATCGAATGCCTACGGTTACTCAGAGAATAGGAGGTCGAGGGAAAGGAAGGTGACTATCTGCGACGAATCGTCCCAGGGAGAGGATAGGTTTTCTCGTCCTACTCCTTGGAGAGATACCGCAAATAGAGCTGACCTTAGCCCTGAGAGAAGAAGAAAGAGAAAATCAAAGAGTCGAAAGAGATCTCACAGATCTAGAGCTAGAAGTAGACATTACTCAGATAGTGATAATAGCAGTTCATCTACTTCGAACTCTAGCTCAAGTGTTGAAGTTGATGTGAGAGATGTGGTAAAGGCCTTGAAACATAGACCTTTGCATGATAGTATAAAGCCAACAGAGGCTTTGAAGTTTTTTACTGATCTGGAAAGTGAGTTTCTGGAGAATACGGCTGATAAAGTGAAGAAAGAGTGTTTGAGAAGGTTGTCTCAGAACACGGCGAGGAGGATAGCGAGAACATCCTCAAGTTATACGGAAGCGCGGAGAAATATTCTAAAGTATCTCGCGCCGACTTATGATTTGACGATGCTCAAAAGAGAGTTATTTAATATGAAACAGGAAGAAGGCGAGTCAGCCTTGGAGTTTTTAAAGAGATTGAGTAATCATGTGGATCTGGTCTATGCAGATCAGAGTGATCAAGTAAGGCAAGAGAATATTATTAATGCCTTCATTTATAAGAGTAGTCCGTTGTATCAGACGGAGTTGCAGGATGTATTGCCATCGATGAAAACTTGGCAAGACCTTGCATACGCCGTAACTCAAATTGATAAAAAGTATAAGAATGTGTTTACTACTTTTGGAGCCAAAGATAAACCGATTGTAGTGAATCAAGTTGTAGCGGAGGAGATGTGCCCGGAAATTGCTTTTGTCGGGAATGCTCCATATGGAAGTACTAAAAAGTATAACCAGACGAAGTCAAGACCACAAAATCAGTTGCAAAAGGCAGTGGAAGAGGAGAGAAGTGAGGAGAATGCGGAAGAGATGATAACTGGTCCGTTGCCTCGTGATGTCAAAAAGTCTAACGAGGAGCAGGCCAAGGAGTCTTTTCTAGCTATTCTCTCAAAGGAGTGGCTACAATTGGTTCAAAAAGTAGATAAATTACAAGTTACTCAGAGTGAAGCCTTAAAAGAGTTGACTACTGTGAAGGCTGCGTCTGCTGAAAAGCAGAAGCAGTTGAAGCAGCAGAGACCCTATTGCATTTATCATAAGAATAATACACATGCTACGGAGGAGTGTAAGACATTAGCATACCGGCGTCAGCAACAGCAACGCGGTGGATTTAACCGTGGCATGTCTAATCAGTATTATGGTGGTGATAGAAACGCTTCATATAGAGGAAGTTTTAGAGGTAGAGGTGGACCTCAATTTGGATTTAGAGGAAGAGGAAGAGGTGCCTATTATGTAGGATTCCCCGAAGAAGATCAAATGTACGGGTATGACCCAGAGTTTGAGAGATACAGGGAATTCTGCAGACTTAGGGAACAAGGCATCCAGTTGCAAAGACAGCCTCAGTTGATGTTACCTGCACCAACTAGTCAACCTGCTATTCAGGGTAGTACCGTCCAGGATCAGTCTGGATCATTTGTTTCGAACCAGTCGCAACCTAGTTCGCATAACGTAATGGTAACAAGCCGTACGGATGTGGATGATGAAAGCAAGCAGAGTAGAAACAAATTTTCTAGTTTGGTTCTCGGAAGTATTATTCACCTGGATAAGGTGACACCTCTAGAGAAAGTGAAAGAAAGAGATTTGGCTCATGTGAAGTATGGGAGAAAAGCAACGGACGTAGAGAGAAGGTTGTTGGAAAATTATCCGAAAACGGTTCCGTTCTATATAAATGTAGTTATCAAAGAAACAGCTACCAGAGCTTTAATCGATACAGGAGCTCAGTGTACGGTCATGTCTTCTAAGCTCCTGAAAAGGGCATTAGACGTTGATTATACAGTGTACCCTCGTATCCTTAAAGTGACTGTAGCTGATGGAAAAGTTGTGCATGCCTATGGGTATGTACCAGTTTGTATGAAGACTGAATTCGGAAGTTTTCCAGTCAATGCTATAGTGTTGCCAGATGCAGGTGAGGACCTGATCTTAGGCACAGATTTTTTGGCACACCCAGATTTAGGTGTGGTGATTGATTTCAAAAGAAATGCCATGACGATACAAGGCATTGAGAGAAAGATTGACGTAGTTCAAGTTCCTTCTGTAACTACTGTGCAAACGGTAGTGGAAGAAGTAACTAAAGTCAGTGTGGCGTCGACTGATTGCATAAATCAAATTGTTTATCCAAAAGTCTGTCTGCTAAAGACAACTGTTGCAATTGTTGCATGTAGTAAAACCTACATTCCATATGGAACAGATGTTTTGATGAAGGCAAAACTTTGGGATCAACATGGAGATGCCACGTTGAACGGAATTATTGTCGAATCGAAGGATTCTGAAAGGAAGTTCAGAATGGAGAAAGCGGTTGTAGACGGATCACAAGAGGAGTTTGTAGTACTAATCTCCAATACCACAGGTTCTGGATGTCGGTTTGAGAGAGATCAAATCATTGGCTATACAGAATCTATGCTTATTGAAGATGACGATACGTACAAGAAAGTGAAGGAAATGAAGAAGATAAAGGAGGAAGAGGAATATCAGACCTGCATGGTAAAGGAAGGAATGCCTGCATTATCAAAAGCTGATTCTGTAGAGTTCTATACTTCACTATGCAAGATGATATCGAAAGCGAAAATTTCGGAATTGAAGAAAACGGAAGCTATAGAGTCTTTGTTGAAGTACAGAGATGTCTTTAGCTTGCCTGGTGATCCGGCTACTACAACCCCAGCTCTGACATGCAAGATAGATACAGGAGATGCAAGACCTGTAGCAAAGCGATATTACAGAGCTTCAATTAATAGTCGGCCAGGAGTAAGGCGACACATAAAGGAGATGTTGGATCAAGGAGTGATCGAGCCCTCGAAGTCACCGTGGGCTGCACCCTTGTTCCTGGTTGGAAAGAAAGATGGAACTACGAGACCCGTAGTGGATTTTAGAGGTATAAACGAAGTGACCAAGGATGATAAATATCCCATCCCGAGAATGGATGACTATTTAGATTGCCTTGGAAGAGCGAAGTTTTATACGACTCTAGATTTGAAGTCGGGATATTGGCAGGTCCTGATGGAGGAGGAAAGCAAGGAGAAAACGGCTTTTATATGCCAAGAGGGCTTATTTCAGTTTAAAGTGATGCCGTTTGGGTTGAAGAATGCACCTGCTGAATTCCAAAGGATGATGGAGAGAATCCTTGGGGATTTGGTATGGAAAATTTGCCTAGTGTATATAGACGATATTATCATCTTCTCGAATACGTTCGAGGAACACTTAGAGAATTTGAACTTGGTGCTAGAAGCGTTGAGGAAGGCGAAGTTGACTCTTAAGCCAGAGAAATGTGAATTTCTTCCCGAGAAGGTGCACTTTTTAGGACACATCTTGGACGCGAATGGAATTTCTCTGGATCCTAAGAAGGTCAAGGCGATAACGGAATTTCCATTCCCGGATTCTGTTAAGAAAATGCAGAGATTCCTAGGTATGCTACAATGGTGTAAGAAATTTATACCAGACCTAGCAGCACTAGCTGAACCTTTGTACAAATTAACAGGTAAGAAGGGAACATGGAATGTGACGGAGTTACATTACACAATTTTTGAGAAGCTCAAAGTAGCATTGACCTCAGTACCTTTCTTAAGACATCCAATTCTAGATGGATCAGCACGATTCATTCTTCAAACGGATGCCAGTGGAATTGCATTGGGAGCAGTGTTATGTCAAGAGACTGACTCGGAACGTTGGGTAGTTGCCTACAATAGTCGGATATTGCGGGCAGAAGAAAGGAAATGGTGCGCCACCGAAAGGGAATGCTTAGCTGTGGTTTACGGCCTTAAAATTTATAAACATTATCTTTTGGGCCAAAAGGTCAGGATTCAAACTGACCACAAACCATTATTATCAATGAGGGTGAATACACAGACTAATGACAAACTCAAGAGGTGGTACGCATTTATTTGCCAGTTTAATCACAAGTTGGAGTACGTGCCTGGCAGACAAAATGCCATGGCAGATTTCCTCTCTAGGAAGGAGGAACCGGATGAGCAGAAACAGAAGTTGCCACCAAAATGGGAGCTTATCTTTCAGAAAGAAGATGTGAAATCTCTTACTGAAGACGAAGTCCTTAACCAAAACCACAAAGTTTTAGTGAAACAACTTCGGGAACTCAGAGGAGATGAAGTGGATGAGGCTGTAGGAGTCTTCACTCCGGTGAAGATGGCCACAGCTTCAGTGGCTTCAAACTATAGTGTTAGTGATGAAACTCAACTTAATATTTCTCCAGAATTTGATAATTATCGAACGCCTGAGAAATATGAAATTGAGGCGGTAGTCACTAGACAAATGGCAAAAAAACTTGCAGCAGGAGGAAAAAGGACATCCTCCTGGGCAAGCAAGACCTAAAGAAGAGGTGAAGAGAATTTTTGAACCAAAGGAGAAGGAGTTTGAAGAAGCCCCAGAGATTGAAGATGGTAGACCGAAAGGGCTTATCTCAAACGCCTTGATGTCAAAGTTGCAAGGAAAGGATAAAGATCTAAAAGTGATCTTCGAGAAACTAGGTGCTAGTAGTAGCACTAAGTCTCAAAGTAGCTTTTATATCGATCAAGGGATACTATATAGAGAGACTTTTGGCGAGGCAGAGGATCAAGTTGTTGTCCCCTCTGTTCTCAAAAAAGTTGTCCTGCATCAGTATCATGGAGCAGTGATGATGACGCATCAAGGGTTTAAGAGAACCCTTGATATTATTAAGAAGCGGTTCTGGTGGCCGAGCATCGAGAAGGATGTTCGGAGCTGGATCAGCTTTTGTCCGATATGTCAAATTGCGACTCCAGGAAAGGCTACAATTCCGCCATTGAATCCAATCATTCCTAGAGGACCATTTGACATAGTCTCTGTAGATATTGTGGGAATATCTCCCATGAGCGAGAAAAGACCGTATGTGATAGTATTTCAAGATTACTTTACAAAATGGGTGGAAGCAGAAATGATCCCGGATCAATCTGCTGTAACCATTGTGGACAGTTTTCTTCGAAATATTGTGTTCAGGCATGGACCCCCGGTGAAATTGTTGAGTGATAACGGTTCATGCTTCACAGCTGATTTGATGACATCAGTCTGTAAATTGTTGGAGTGTCAGAAGATTTTCACAACTGCCTACCATCCACAAGGAAATGGAATGGTTGAAAGGTTTAACCAAACCTTGATCAAGCAGTTGCGAAAAGTTGCTATAGAGGATTCAGATAAGTGGGACAGATATTTGCAATCTGTCGTTTTTGCGTACAATGCCACACCTCATACCTCAACAAAATGTTCTCCATTTGCCTTATTGAGAGGTCATGAGGCAAATTTTGGCATTAGTATTGGTGTTGCTAGAAACATAGTTCTGCCAATGAACTATGAGGCTTATAAGCATATACTAACCGAAAGCTTAGTAGAAACTTATGAGACCATTGCTGAGAATATCAGGAAGGCTGCGGAGAGCAGTAAAAAGTTTTTCGACCGTAAAGCAAAGGCTCATGATTATTCCGTCAATGATTGGGTTTTGCTGAAAGTCGATAAACAGAAAAAACTGGGTCTTCCGTGGCAAGGACCGTATGTTGTTACTGATAATAGTAGATTATCAGAGAATGTGCTTGAAATCGCTCACTGGAGAGAGCCGCTGAAAAAGCAGGTGGTATCCGTGAGCAGGTTAAAGCACTTTCGCTACGAGACCGGCAGATGGCTGCAGTCTAACGACGTGTCATCTAAGGACACGCAGTTTACTGTAGATTCAAAAATTGACAATTATAAACTGCCGTAGCGCGTAGCGCTGTGTTTTTTGTGTGTGTGTGCGTATGAATACCCCCCCATATTTTTTCGTCCCCAATATTGTATTTAAGTACAAATTGTAATTAATTGTAATTATTTATGTATTTATCGCGTATTTATGGTATATTTTTAAATTTTTCTCGCATAAATCTTAAAATTTCTCAAAATTTTTGGTAAAAAACCACCCTTCGCAAAAATTCCAAATTCTTAAAATTTTTTCGCGGCCTAAATTTTAAACTTCCGTGAGTCCGATTAATTTCGGAGGAAATAGTTAATTGTTGCCCCCCAATTCTGTGAATACTGGAAGAATTGGGAAAACCGCTGAGTTTTAGAGTGAAAATAGACAAAAAGTAGCGAAAGCGGAAAATTTGTTGATTTTTCAGCTCATATTCAAAAAATTTAAAAAATTTTGCAAAAATTGATAGCGCCGAATTAGTAGAATTCGAGAAAGAAGTGGAAGGAATGTCCAGGCCCCCCAATGGACGCCGGACGAAACAGTATTTGGTCACGGACCCCCACGTGACCTACGGACAGCCGCAGGTGCGGCAAAACAATCGGTATTTTTTAGTCGATGGTAAGCGACCTAAGTTTTTAAACTTAGTTAATTTAAAAATTAATTGGGCAAAGCAGGATGTTATAGCCCACGGGTGTCTAGACGAAGGCCTAGACAATTGTAAAAGTTTAGTGGGAACATAATTGTTCTGTCAACTTGAAAAAGTGTGGCAAAGCTGCCCGTAGCGCAAAAATTTGGACTTTTTGCGAAACTACATTATTCCTCTACACACATAGCGAGTTGAATAAATTCGTCCATGTGATGGGGAAGAAGTGGAGTGTAGCAACTAGTCGACTAGGGGTAGATAATTTCAAAATTATTTAAATTTCCAAATTCCATCTTAATTTACTTTTCTACGAATTTCCACATTTTGGTTAAATTGTAAATATATTTTCAAATTTCTTCTTGGAAATTCTTAATTTATTGATTGGATAGGCCGTTTTGGGCGTTGGATTGAGACGGCATGCAGTCGATTGATGGAAGACGCAGGTGGTCTGTGCGTGTACTCCCGTATAAGGTAGAAGTCGGGGCCGCACTTGTGTTTAACTATCTGCCAACACTAACCCAATATATGTGTGGTACCTTATTTTCCCCTGCTTGCAATTTTCTTTTCTTCTTTCCTAATTGTGCTTACTATCTGTGGTGAAGGTAGAAATTAACCGATGTTTGTCCGCTTCAAAAAGGTTTTCATAAAAAGTTGTAAACATTTCGCCTGAATTTTTTAGACTACAATGTCAAGCGCATTGTTAGAGTCGGCGAATTGGAACGATGGTTCGCAACGACGTTCAGAAGATTTCCGTTGGAACTAACAGAACCGAAATTGGTCGAAATAGGTAAGGTGGCTGAGATGATCGAAACTCTGAAGGTGAGCAGGTTTCGAGGACAGCCAGTTATCGGTTTTGATACCGAAAAAGTTACTCAAGAGTATGTGAGCAAGGTTTTCGCGACTTCTGGGGTTGATAACCCAAAAGGGAAGGAGTTCGCGAGAGTCATTAGCTTCTCGACGGTGACTGGAGACACCTTTGTTGTAGATACTACGACAATCATGCCGAAGGAATGGACGCTCATTCATGAGCTCTTAGATTCGGACATGCTTCTCGTTGGATACAACTTGGTTACAGATCTAGTTGCCGTCTGGAATGTTAATGGCGCAGGCAGAAATCACCAGGATGTTGATCTGACAGCAGAGATCAAGTATAGAATTACATCTTCGTATGGCCGTTATTATGACGTAGCCAAGGTAGGAGATCAATTGAACGGAAGATTTTTGGCAATGTCCAGGAAGTTGGGACTTTGCCCGGAAACTTTTAAGCTGAAAGGATTGTTCACGGAGCTGTATCTGGCGGACGTTGGTTATTTCCAAATCGATTTCCGTCAGAGAGCGCAACGTGAGCGATTCTGTAGGCACACGTTGACGCAGTTTGAAATCAGGTATTCAGCACTGGACGCCTACTACTCATTGTTGGTTTTCTTAGCGTTTTTCCACTATGAGTTAGCTATGGAAGTCGAGGTCGGATTCCAGTATTTTCCGCATGATTTGATGAAAGCGGATCAAATCCAGATAATGTCGTACAGGTTGTACAGGTTTTTTAATATGATACATGGAGAGAATTTTCCGCAGACTTTTTGTGGAAGTCCGGAAGTAGAGGAGCCGCAGTCGTCGGCTATTTACCACGTAATGAGACAGGAAGCGTATGCCCGTATGGCTGCCCAAATGGACACCTCATTTGGAGGCTATGTGGAGTACAGCTTCCCTCATTACGAGGCAAATCCGAAGAGAGGAAGAGACGTGAGTATACCTAAAGGTATTCATCCTGATTATACCGTTAAAGAGAAAAGTAAGAATGTAGACGGTAACGATACGGTAAGTGAGGATGAAGAGTTCGAAGAAGCTTTGTCCGAAAAGCAGATTAGAACTCGAATAATGAACAAGGTGGTAGATATGGTTAATCGAGGGAAGAGTTTCAGTAGACTCGATGAACCAGTATCTATGGTTTTATACGAGAATTACCTAAGGTACAGGAAAGAAACGAAGCAGTTATTGGAGATACCATGTCTCATTTCTATTTTTGTCTTTTTGAGTCACACAATCTTCCACTGATTTTCAATTGTGTTGTTTCTGTTTGCTCCTCCACTTTTCTGTCCATACATTTCTTTTCTGTTTCATTTAATTCAATTCACTGTTGGTCTCATTATCTTATACTCATTTTCAGTTCCCATTTTTTCCCCTTCTCATGTAAACTAGATAAACCTTCTGATCCAGTTGGAATAGATCAGTCAGAGCCTTGGTATACCAAGTACATAGCCACATAATAAGTTACACACTGAGAAAAACTGTTAAGTTTTTTTCTTAAACAAAAACTTGGCATTTTCTTGTAGATAAATTTACAAAGTCATTATTGACCTTCAAAAAATTTCACATATTCCAGATTAATTTTCTTGGGGGAAGATCCTTAAACAGGTTCAATTTTTACTCTTAAGGTTCATTTCTAGATATGATTTAGGCAAAAGTGTTACATAGAATATGTTCAATAATTATTGACCTAGCTCAATTGGTCATCCTGAAAACACCCCTTGAATGTTTGTGCAACAGGGTGTTGCATATTTGAATTAGAATATATGAAAATAGATGAATTCTGAATCATGCTGTATTTTGAGTATGTTCAATGACTGAACTTGTGATATAACCCATGTAACTCATTTTCAACAGAAAAATCCAAATCTTGTATAATTTCCACACCATCTGTTAATATCATAAGTGCATGGTTAGTAGTGATGTTCCCCAAATATTTTTTGACATCCAGATATCAAGATCTTTAGATCCAATATCTGGACATCTAGTTACCTGGATATCACCTTCCAAAATGTGTTTTGATGTCATAACTCTTGATGCTCGAGCCAAATTCAAATTAAAACAATTACTGTGCCTAAAATTTTGATGACCGATTTTTTGCCACATTTGTGGAAAAAGCTCAGAGTTAAAAAAAAAGCTAAAAAAACTACAAGTGTAAATAAAGAGAAATTATGTATGTGTTTAGTACAGTCAATCGATTTTATCACAACATGGCACCAGTCATAACTTACCACAGTGTAATTTACTTTGACGCTGATCAATACAAATTTCAAAATACATTAGGATAAAAAAAGGAAAATAAAATAATTGCACAAAGTTTTCAAAAATCTGCTGAACTAAAAAAGAGTTGATTATGCAGGAATTTTCTATAATTTGATGAACTAACGTGGAATCACAGATCTTTTTGATCATCTCAGTTTGTTGGACAAATTTTGAGTACAATTCAGGAATCATAGGGGACAAGTAATAGGAAATTATGTCCAAATCTCTATGTTACATTAGAGCTACAGCAGAGAGACATGATATTTTAGGCTCACTGCAAAGCGGCTCTTACCAATCAATGGTCTCCAAACCTTCCCTTTGAATATCAGCTAACGATTTGTGAATGAGAAGCATTTCTACAGAACCAGCCAGAAATTTACGAGAATGAAAATTTTCTGCTCCATAACAATGGTTTGTTGCTTTTTGGGTCAAATTAATCAAAATTTCCACTGAAGCATAAGTCTGCTAGCTGAAGCTAAATTATGCAATCCATGCAACAGTCAAAGAAATCAAGTTTTCGTTTTTTTCCATAGGTGTACCATGTTGTCATGCTTTATTGCCTGATTATCATCAACAGACATATGGACACGTATTTCCAGAAATAAATGGTGCTATTGTTAATGCTCATGGTTACCTTGGTCTTGTTCACACAATTCTGTTTGGTTTTGAAATGGCAGCTCAAGATGAGCTGCCAGGTGTAATAACAGGTGTAATGTGTTGACTTAGCATGGGCTGTGCAGCATTGGCGGAAAACTAGTACAAAATATAGCGAGACAAAAAATGAGATTAGATGAAAAACCAATGGCAATAGGAAACGAAGAAAAACACAAAAAATGGCGAAAATTTTTACAGTACAAAAACAGTGGTATCAATGGCAGCAATGATGGTGAGTGTCTGAGGTAGAATGGGAATGAGGGTAGTCATCGAGGCGATCCCTGAGGGCTTTGCGGTATTGATCATTTTGGTATCCGTGAGGGTCTTGTGGATCATCATGACCATTGAAGTGGACAGAGTGCATGTGATGGGAAGAGCGGCGGTACTCAGTGGCCGCAAGATGATGAGGTTTAGGTTTGAGTGCGGAGCGGCTATAACGGATTGGTAATAGGCAGCAGGTAGCCCAGTTGGCGGCAGCAGTCCCGGTGGAAGAAGACTCCACCAGGTGGAAAAGTCGTGCTGCAAGAGGGAAACTGGGCGATCCATTTCCCTATGGTACTGCAGGTAAATTCCTTGGATATTGGCAATCTCTGGCGGGTGCAGGAATGGGGAGTATTGGGGGTATGCCATCCAATTTCATCCTCATACTCCAATCACATGTGTGAAAAGAATAAGTGTTGTAAAGTGAAAAATTTGCTGAGTTGAGCGTGAGCTTAACTGGTCAGCATAACTCAACTGAAGCTCCACAAATTTATGATTAATTTAGGTTGCCCAAGAATTCTGAAAATTGTGGAGCCTTCTGCATCCATGACTTGGAACAACTTCCTCATTAGTCCCTTAGTGATGAGTCAACTCTTTAGAAAATGTTGATTCAATATCTGTTCTTTGAGTCAATTTGTTTCAAAGCTTTTCAACTCTTATATTTTACCTGAATGACATATGTCCACAGAGCTATCATTGAAAAGAATGCAATCAACAAACATTTTTATTTCACGATTTGTTTTTTTTGTTCCAATTCTCTCTGTAGGATTGAAACACAAAACTGTTTAGCTAGTAGGAACCAGACTCTGGATTTATTTGTCATAGGTTTTTTCTAAAGGAAAATTTTTGAAGGTCATCTACTTATTCATGTATCATAGTTTGAAGTAAAATTTAACCTCAACAGTGTGAATCAGTATCAGCACTTGAATCAGTTTTTTTCACAATAAAAAACCAAAAATTATTTGAAGGAAATGAAGAAAAAACAAAATTCTCAGCTTACAAAACTCAATATTACTGGAGAAGGAAAATTCTGCTGATGAAAAGAGTATTTGACCATGTATCCTTCCCATGGATGTTGCCAAACATCAAAATATTCATTCCTCAGAGTTAAGCTCCGCCTACTTTTCAGATAACTAAAAATTTGATGTTGAACATCATGGGGAAAGAAAGGGTAAGATATTTTGCCCCTGTTATTTTGTGGCTTAAAAAAATATGTAGGTTGATTAATGCTTCAAATTGCCATTTTGTAAATGTTTTCTCTGAATATGGATACAGAAAAATTTACTCAATATGGTGTAGCTTTGGCATGCCCCTGAAGAAAGGAAAAACTCAGTATCTGCCCCAGCATTGATATTCAACTCCTTTACGCAGAAATTAAACAAATAAGAAAGAAAGCAGAACAGAATTTTCCATCCAAGCCTTTTCAAATTAATTTTCAATCAGTGCCTGTGAAAGTTTTGAATTATTTGTAGACATAATTATGAGTGTGGAAGAATATGAAAGTAGGAAGATAGGTTTTTGTAGACCTTTTTCCTTTTTGTCATCAATCTATTTAAACAGCAATCAATCTATTTAAACTTTAAGGGATTATTTCCAGCATATTCTGCAAAAAGACTTATGTTGCTAGTTTCGTTCAATGCTTAGTAGCAGACACACTGTTTGACGAGAAAAAATTTTTTTGGATGTGGAACTTTCAAATGCATCTAGTTAAGACATATTCAATCAGAAATGAGCTGATCAATTTTATACATATTGTTCTTCAAGGGTCCCTTGTTTACACTTGAATGTCTGATTTTAAATGGTTCATAAATGTTCATGTTATTTCTCCTTCTTAGTTGGAAAATATTGTGCTGTTTCATACTGATAGCCTTTAAACATGAATATATCATGGATGTCGTTTGTTCTTTAGGCAGATTCCTTGATCATACTTGGTAATATGCAATCAATTATGATTTCAAACTTTGGGAATTCAAGATTTTATTATCCGGTCTTGTGACCCCATTCTGTACAGGGCATTGGGATTTCTGTGCTTAGAAATGAAAGAAAATCGAATTTTGTCCCATTTCTTGAATGCATCAGTTTTCATCCATGATGTGCTATTCAAATATTGAGCAGGCATATCAATTGCCCAAATTTCTGATAGCTTGAATTGATCAAAGACTATTGGAAGTATTTTTGGAGAATTTCTGTTCTTCTCACTAATAGGGTTTTGGTCAAATTTATGGAAGTTTACGATTAAATTACTGATTTTAAAAGCTTTTCTGAAGTGATAAATTTGTATACACAGGAAATTCCAATCTAATTTTTGAAATAAATGTTCTGCAAATTTATTTTCCAGCCTTTCCGAATGTCAATACCTTAAATATTTTCCAGAGCTTAGCCCCAGACAGATTTAGCATCTTTTTTGGGCTGTCACCTGTCATCCTAGAGGCCTTAGCAGTCCGTTTCTCATGTTGTTTGAATTTATTATAGCATTAGATAATTTCCTGGATTATTTGCTCCACAAAGCTTGCAGATTAGACTTCAAGTTTGAAAGTTCCTTTTTTTGCTAAGTTTTCGATAAATTGACAGCTCTAAACTATTAGAATGGTTTCAAAAGCTCGAAAACACTTGAATAGAGAATTTTCAAGCAAAAAATTGACCAACGGAACAAAGGGAAAAAATTTTGACCCATTTTGCATTTGAAACAAAGGCCTGAGGGGAAAAACAGTGTCCAGAATAGGATTTCAAAAAAGTGCTGACCATTACTTTTTCTGTCTGCAATTTAGAAATGAAACCAATAGTTAGTTTCTGACTGTTCAAAATTTCAAATAAGTCACTTTTCCATGGCAAAGTCAGAAAAAGAGAGTGCCCGACAAACCGAAAGCTTAGAACATGCTTTTTGATGAATGGATAGTTTTTAAGAATTGGATTGACTCAGCAAAACATAAAACAGATTCACAAGTACAAAAATTATCTGAGAATTATTGACTTTTTGACAAAGGTGGTCATGTGACACCCAATGGCAGATTAAAAACACCATGCTGTGCGCATAAACCCTTGAATTACCTCATAAATTTCATTTTTAGGTGCTATTTTATGTATATTGGTCATATTTTATCCTAAAGTTTTAATCTGAGAAATGTGCACCTCTTTTAGAATATTGTGTTAGTAGATTTGTATTTCCTAAATCCCATAGTGAAATCAATTATTTGACATTCCTTATTATTTCGAGTTCATCCTCCACAATGTAGGAAAATGATAAATTTTTCTCAGACAATAAATTTGTTAGACATTAGTTTTTCATGGAAGTACCAATTTACTTAGAAAATGCCCACAAGACGTGCATAACAGTTTGAATCTTTTTCATCATATGCCACGAAACTTTTTAACTTTATCATCTTAGGTTTTTTGATATGTTACTATTTCTTCTAGCTTAGCATGATCACCAAATTTTTCTACTGGTTCTAAATTTCTTGGACGATTTATGAACTGTTTGATAAACTGATAATGCATCCCTTCACAATGCTGACTTTGCCACCATGCAATCATGAAAAAAATGCTGGCTATCCCCAGAATTCACACAGTGGCCCAAAAACGGAGGAACTGCAAAATTTGATAATTTTGTTGTATAATTCTTAAGGCTTCAAAAAAATAATTTTCTGCAGGATAATGTTCTGCAGTCCCAGAATTTTTTACAGTTTCAATAGAACTGGTAGCCTTAGTGAGATTTTGGGGGTGCTAAAATTTAGATCATTGGGGATTCAATGGATGTGGCAACTTTAGGCACAAAATTATCTGGGGGGGGTAAAAAAGCGTATTTTTGTGATTGTTAGTTGGAGGGTTTTTCGACCTCAGGGAATTCAATGTATACCTTCCACAAAAAAATATCCTGGTCATAAACAAGGGTATTTTTGTGCTTCTCAGTAGAAAGGGTTTTCCACTGCAGGGAACATTAACCAACTTCAACCCAAGGTCTTAAAAAATCTAGTCCACTTTTTTGGCAACTATGTAAGCAAGCATATTCTTTATTCTGCCCCATTGGGGCATTTTCTAATAAACCAATCCATCTCCCTTTAGTGGCTTCAACTATGTATTAAAACCTTCATAGAAGCACACTGAAATTTAAAAATTCGGCCATTCTCACATCAAAGAAAAAAAACGATCTTAAAGCCATGAATTCGCATCTTCATTAAAAGTAAAAAATTTGTAAATGGCATACTTAAAACACGTCGTAAAAAAGTTTAAAATAACCATATCTGTTGAATTCTCCATGGCCAAGAACCCATCAATAAAAAAAATTGCAGAAATACCTTCCTATACACCGAGATTAATTTTTTGTGTGAAGTGATTGTGCCCATTTAATTCCTGATCATTGGAAAACCCTTACACCCTGATACTTGGGCTGTAGTATAGAGTTTGGCACACCCATCGTGGGACATGGTGGGATCTTAAAAAGTTCATTTTTGCATGTTTTTGGGGCCCCATCAAACACTATTTGTAGATACAGGCGAAATGAAAACAAGCACTCCATACTTTGGCGCTAAGCCAGAATACTGAAAAAAATCCAAGGTTCAAGCCCTCTCCTTTTGGCTTTGGAGGGGGGCATGAATTTTGGGTCAAGCATATTGTAGGTCTACATTAACACACCACCTACGATATTGTTGAAGCTTTCCGGTTCCATGATTTTTGTTTTGTCTTTGTACTATTGAAGCAAAAATCGACTTTTGATTCTCATTTCATTTTTTGAACAAAGGGAACAAAAGAACACTTTATTTTTCATTTGAAAAAAACAAAATATTCTATGGTTTTGTTTGCAGCAAGATGCGCTATAAAATGAAAAACAAACCTCGCTTTTTGATTTTGTCTCTCAGTTCTGCATCAGAAAACGAAAAAATTTTGATATTCGTTTTTCAATACAATAAAAAAAGTCATATTATCAGATAGGGAAAGAACAGAAAATATTTATCTTCATTCTTGTTTTGTTCTTCAGAAATCAAATATCAAGAAACAAAAATCAAAATTTTTACTCAGATTCTTATCCTTTTTTTCCGAAATCAGTAGCTCCCTTAAATTGTTGAGTCTTGTATTATAATTATTCCAACTATGGCAAAATCGATGAATTTCTTGTTTTTTGTTTTATTC